>CM055956.1:77627555-78227555 GCA_029490685.1 Schizonepeta tenuifolia | reverse complement strand
ACGAGGGCTATTGCCGTTGGAGCATCGGCGGGCTGGGGCGGCGGATGGTGCCCTGGCGCTGTGAAGCCCGGGGGCGAGGCGGCTGTTTTGAGGGGAGGAGGGACACGCGTCGCCTCCTCCCATTTTGTGTGTGTGTGTGTGTTTTTTTTTTTTTTATTTAAATATGAAATAATAAAAAAAATTAATAAAAAATGCAGTAAAGCTCAACGGTAAAGAAACGGCTATTTTTTTTTCTACCTATAAATACATCTCATTCATCCCTCAAACATCCATATCTTCTCTATTTTTTCATTCTCATTTCTACATTCCAAATAAATTGTCTTGTAATTTTATTTGTTCTTAAAAAATGGGAGATGATGAATTCGACCAATGGTACAACCAAAATTACATACAAAACCCTCGTCCCTCTTTCCAATTGCCCAATCCAATTTCCTCACGACAATTATTCACCGGCAATAGTCCGTAGTTTTCATCCCAGCAAGGTACTGGATATCGGTAGTACTCCTCGCCTTATGGATTTGGGTAGTAATCGCAATCACGGAGCTTCAGCCACTTCAGTCCTTCGCCACCGCCGTCGGGTCCATTCCAGCAATTCTCGTCGCCGCCTGGTGGCTACCAATCTTTCCAGACACCGCCGTCTGCATATCGCCAGTTTAGAGGAATTAACCTCAATGACGACGACGACCATGTCCCTGAGAATGAAGAAGAGGGCGAGGAAAATGAGGAGGTCGAGGAAGAGCCGGAGTCGGAGCTGGAACCACGTCGCAGAAAGGGAAAGGCAACGGCCAAGGAAAAGGCACCGGCCAAAGGCAAGGGAAAGGCCCCGGCAATGAACCACGGAGTTCGAAGCGGCAACTACACGCCGGATGAAGTTGAGTGGATTGCCAAGTGCTATGTTGATATCGGCCTTGATGCGGTAAATTCAAACTATCAAAAGCTCGATAAATTTTGGGAGAGAATTGCCGAGAAATTCAACGAGTTCATAGCTCCTCAACAACCTCGTGGTGTAGAAGCCATTCGGTCGGCGTGGAAACGCGCCAAGACCGAAATCACTAAATTCAACGAGGAATACATCAACTTCGAGCGAGAAAATGCTAGTGGGCGGAGCGACCTTGACCTCTACAAGCTAGCCGCCGATGTTTATCATACAACCCGTGGAAAACATTTCATCCATCGGAAAGCGTGGGAGGTCGTGAAGGATATTCCCAAATTCTGCAATCCGGATGCTAAGACCCAATCGAAGCGCTCCAAGACTAGTGCAGATGATGGCTACACAAGTCATTCCAGCAACTCCAATCTGCAAACAAGGCCTCGTTGATGCTAACCCGCCCGACCGGCATAAAGGCGGCGAAGAAGGGAAAGGGAAAAGTCAATCCGAAGGTGGAGGCCGCGCAAAAAGTCGGCGGCATCGAGCAACATATGGGCCAAATGGTGGCTACTCATGAATTTAAGCAGACCTACGAGATCTATATGAGGAAAACAAGCGAAATGGAACCGGAACAATTGAAGCGCTACCGTGAAGTGTGCGCATTTCTCAAGCAAAAATATGGGTTTTCGGATATTGATATGTAATTTTTATTACTTTTCAGTTTTTAATTATCTGTATTTAATTTGTATCAATTGTATTGTAATTTTCCAATTTTTCAATACAATTTCGTATTTTATTATTCTTATTGCTATTTTAAAATAGAAAAATAAGATTAAAAAAAATATAAATCAATCATTGAATAACTTTAAGAGTAGAATTTTATCATAATAAAAATTTTATTTAAGATTATCAATTATTAGAATCCCACCAAAATACCCATCATCCTAGGCCTTGGAAGCCCACTCTTCCGAATGGTCTTATGCGTCCATTTCTTAAATGTGCTCGCTCTCTCTCTAGAAAAATGATCTCTCTCCTCTGCTTACGTACAGATTAGACAAGACCCTTACAAATTAATTTATTAATATTTTCGAAAAAAGGTGCAACAAAAATGGAAAAGAGAAAAGTTATAAGCTAAATTTGCCAACATCTACTTGCCTATTATTCACATTTTAGGTAGATATATAGATATAGTATATTTGCCAACCCCGACTATATACGTACCTGTCTTTATTACTCGATATTAAAATACATACAATCGTCATTATCAAATGGGAAATATGCATTTTCCCCACCATCCATCTCAGACTTCCACTAATTTCTTTGCCTTTCATTATTTCTTTATGCATGTCGAGGGCTACAATCTTATGGAATACTCTACTTTTTACAGCCTTATTATTTTCCAAAGTTAATTCTATTCATCATTAATTCATTTTCAATTGTTTATTACCTCGACCAGGTCCTGAAACTTTTCACTGAGACATATTTTTCGAAAATTATATGGGTCGGTTGATTAATAAATATATGTGCAACAATACTGTCATTGTATGTACAATTGTTTACACTCAATGCAAAATGATTTTCAGGACATATGGACCTAACTAAAATGAATAATATACACCTTTTTCTTTTTGTCGTTCATACATTTTGCATATTTAATTTAGCTCTTTGTCATGATGAAATAATGAGGTCATTCTCCTGAATTGATGACATAAACATCTTGTTTTTACATATGTCATGGAAATTAATCTCCCAATCAATCATGTAACAATCGCGTTAATAAACTAGCTAATTGACGGTGAAATTAATTCGACCTCAAAATCTTAGTTAATCGTTACATAACGATTAAGTGCCTTCTCTTTTTTTTTCTTTTTTTCTTTTGGTTTCTGATATTTAAAGTAAATATTCATATTTGGAACTATTCTTAGTGCAGTCATGACACTGGATATTGAAGCTCCTCTTCTGTTTGTTTTGGCTTCAAATGGTAATTGTACTTACAAATTCTTTTGATTCTGAATGCAAATATTGTTGAAATGTATGAAGTGGTTGTAAGTTCAAATATAAATTCATAAACACGAGAAATGTAAAATATTACAAAATTATATAAATCATAGTAGTAATTAAAAGAACTAGGCTAAATTGCAGAAAAATACTTCACCTTTAGTTCAATTCTGGTTTAATTCATGGCCTTTTAATTTTTGCAAAAATAACCCACCTTTTATTTTTTCATAATTTTCCCCCGCATTCTGTTTCCCCCTAGATTATAGCCCAACTGGAAGCCGGAAATGGTGAGTTGGCAATCTGCGCCGGCTAGACAGATGACGTCGTTTAACAACCACTAAAATGACGTCCTTTTTTTGTGCATCAAACACTTATCTTGATTGGATTTAGGGTATAAATCGAATTTGAGCAACAAACACTTTAATTTTTCTCATGCCACGAAATCGAGTAATATTTGCAACATCAGAGCCACGGGGAATCAATTATACCACGTAAGCAGCTTAAATTAACACGTCAGCTAAAATTTCACCGGAATACGCCGGCGGGAGAAAATTGAGAAAAAATAAAAAGTGAGTATTATTTTTGCAAAAATTAAAAAGTTGAGAATTAAACAAGAATAGAACTAAAGGTGAGATATTTTTCCGCAATTTAGCCCAAGAACTAAAAGGTGAGTTGAACTGAAAACAAAATGTCAAGCTCATAGAAAATCTGTGGTGAGCAGCACATCATTAGCAAGTCAATTTTTGAGTTGAGGGAATCTATGCACAGTGCAAATAGAAGTACATTTTCACATACGAAGTTTGATTTGCTGAAAAATGAAAATGAAAACGATTGGTTCTCGTTTCTCAACTCCTTTTTTGACTTTTACTGCAACTCACGTCGTAGTTTATTGTATTATTTGTTAAAAATATTAAAAGGACCGCGTCTTTCCTTCTACTGCACATATTTGCCTTCGCACTCTCTTATCTTTACAGACAAGTACGGACGTCGCCAATTGGTCGGAGCAGCTGACAAAAATACTCCGATTTTGTTATGTTTTTTAACTATAAATAATTAAGTGCGATGGCATATCAGCCTACCTATTTCATCCGACCCGAATACTGCATTTAGTCATTAACAAAATAGTCTTGTCTTATCCCATTTTTTATCACATCTAAACTAGGTTTGATGAAATACTACTATCAACTTGTAAATATTAGCACTCTAATTTGTAAATGTATTTCATAGTCGGCGGCATGGCTGGCTCCCAAATATTTGACTAGATGGATTTTCGGATTAATTACTTGGGCTCGAGCCGAGCCACCACCACTATCCAACTATTTGCCACCTCTACGTATAATGTCATATACCAAATGCAATATTAATAAATTACAATTAAATTATTTAATAAATTACAATTCGAGATTAATGAATTCTAGTTGAGATGCATGTATAGTAATACACGTGCGCAATTGCGATTGAAATATGTGCAACCTATCGCAAACTTTTATTTTATTTTATTTCAATTGAGAAAAGACATGAGATTTAATTATGAAATGCGTTTAACTGTATATATATTTTGAAGTCTACAAAGTCCACCATGTTGTTACATTATCTAAATTCAGAAGAAAAAAAAAGAAAAAAAAAATCTCTCTTTTTCCGTATAAACATCAATATTGGAACGTGTGGGTCCGGTTGGGTGCACGGTAAGAATGATGGATTTGCGAGCGGAGTGGATCAATATTTCAGCCGCGTGGAAAATTTTGTGGAACATGGCAACCTCCATTTTTCTATTTGTAGTCCCTTACAAATTTATAAAAATTTAAATAGTTATCAGATTTTCGAATAATATTCTTTTATTATTTGACCTTTTACTTCTTGTTGCCTAAAATTACTCGCCATTTTAGTTTTTTATATTTGTTCTGTGTTTGAGTTGTCTTGAACTCTTGATTATTTTGACATCGTTATTCTATGTTGATTTTGGTTGTACTTTTTAACTTTTTAATTGTCACACTTAGCTATTTCGTTCGTGCATGATTAGATATATAGTACAAACTATTTAAAAAATGATTGTGGAAAACAGAATTTTTAAATAGTACTACTAATAGATAATCCGAACCATCTAGTGGATATTTTGTTTTTTTTTTGGTATTAGGTAGTGTATCCATTTATCAGAATAATAACAATAATCATAATCTGTCAGAGGCTGGGGGCGACTGGAGCGCACGTTAGCGTAACAAGCTTAGCGTACGCCATCAATGGCGAAGGGACAAAGAGGCCGGCCAAAGAAAATCATTGTCACCACTGGAGCTGTGAGAACTACACCAGGGAATTCAGGGCAACTTAGCGGAGGATCTCAACAAGGAAGTATAATGGAACAGGAACCAACTAAATCCAATGGAACAGTACATTTCCCACCGGAATCTTCGCAGGCTGCCATCGCTAGAGCTGAGAAGATGATTGAAACAGAGCAGACTATTCAAGCGGAGAAGAAGATGGAGGAAGAATCTATGCCGACACCTCGCGCTGGTAAGGGACTCAAACTAGGGTTTATCCCTCCGACTCTAAAAGATGGAATTCCAGTAGCTTGTTTGGATAGATCTGCAATAGAGATTGAGAAACTGAAATGGAGACATGCTATTATCCTCTATGTGATAGGAGACTCTCCTTCCATCAACTATATCCATACGTTTCTCTCAAAACAATTTGCTATATCAGATCCAGAAATATTTTTCCATAATGAAGGATATTTCATCATTCGATTTAAATCTATGGATGAACGTAATGAAGTTCTCTATTCTGGACCACACACTCTGGGAAATAGGCCTGTTATTGTTAAATCCTGGGTAGAAAACTTCAGTTTTAAGGATGAAATTTTGAAGGAAGTTCCTCTGTGGGTACAGCTACCCAATCTCCCTCTTAATTGCTGGGGTGCAGATTCTTTGAGTCGCATAGGTAGTGTGCTGGGAACACCTCTTTATGCTGACGATTATACATCCTCTCAGATTAGAATTTCATATGCACGCTTGCTAGTGGAGATTGATGTAACACAGCCCCTGAAATATGAGGTACAGATTGAAGGAGAAAATGGAAATCAAGTAGTACAGAAAATCGTATATGATTGGGTCCCTCCTTTTTGTAAACGATGCCAAGTTGCAGGGCACGACTGCTTGTGGAAGAGAGAACCAGAGCAGAAAACTAGGCCTACAAGAAAGGAATGGAAGCCTAAACCACAGCAAACAGGGCAACAACAAGAAACAAGAGAAAACTATCATGATAATGTCCCAAAAAGTGCTGGAGAAGGAGAGATGAATCTGTGGAATGAGCCAAGGAAAACTAGCACAAACTTCTCTGTTCAAATAGGGGGAATTGATATCTCCACTGCAAATACATATCAAGTGATAGGAAATGATGTGGAAGAAGCAGAAATTGGAATGGGCGGGGACCTTATCCCCTTAGTGGACAGATGAATCTCTTATTTTGGAATATTAGGGGTTGTAACAAACCCTTTAAGCAGAAGGAACTCAAAACCTTCTTGCTAAAAAATAAAATAGATATAGCAGGCATCTTTGAGACAAGAGTAAAGGAGAGGAAGTTCAATAAGATAAGTAGTAAGGTGAATCCTCAATGGCAGTTTATAGCTAACTATTCTACAGCTATTAATGGACGCATATGGGTGGGATGGAATCCCAGGAAGTTAGATATTCAGCTACTGTCTTCAAATGCTCAAGGCATGCTGTGTTGGATCACTGAACTTGAAAGTGGGAAGAAGTTCCATCTAGTAGCAGTTTATGCTTTGAATTCTATGGAACAGAGGAGAAGCTTGTGGCAGTATCTGGATGAAGTTAAGATGAGAGTAACAGGTCCTCTAATAGTGGGAGGGGATTTCAACACTATTCTAAGTAGTGAAGAAAAATCTCAAGGTCAACCAGTAACAGAGATGGAAACAAAAGACTTTGCTGATTGTTTGGAGAGAAATGAATTATGTCAAGTAAGAATGGTGGGAGGGCAATTCACTTGGTGTAATCAACAAATAAGGGACCAGAGAATCCACACTCTTCTTGATAGGTGTATTGCAAATGTGGAATGGTTCAGAGCTTATTCAGAGGTAATTGTTGAAGTTTTGGAAAGGAGTGTCTGTGACCATTGTCCTCTCCTCCTCAGATTTGAGCAGATTGGAGGTACTAGAAACACTCCATTTCGATTTCTAAATGTTTTGGCAGATCATCCTGACTTCTTGTCTATATTGGAGTTAGCTTCTACACAGCAGTTTCATGGCAACAGGATTCTAAATCTCTGGCAAAGATTGAAGAGTTTAAAACAGCCACTGAAACAGCTTAACACAATCCACTTCAAGAAAACAGCAGATAGAGTCAAGGACTTGAGGTTCCAACTCCAAACAATTCAGCAACTCCTCAGTCAGGATAAACTGATTGAGAACTACATAGAACAGGAGAAACATGCCTTGTCAAAACTAGAAAAATGGAGTGGAATAGAGGAAAAGATATGGCATCAAAAGGCTCGGGTTGACTGGATCAAGTTAGGGGATAAGAACACTAAGTTCTTTCATTCCTATGCAAAGGCAAGACTGAGTAGTAAAGCCATCAAATTACTTGTCAGATCTGATGGAAGTAGATGTGGCAATCAAAAGGAAATAAAGGAAGAAGTCAGAAATTTTTATGTGAATCTGATGGGAAGTGCAGCTCATTCTATCCCACAAGTTGATAAAACAGTGGTGAATAGAGGACCCAAACTCACCAATACTCAGTCTCTATGTGCAGCTGTTTCTCCAGAAGAAATAAAGGAAGCTTTATGGAATATGGATGCCAACAAAAGTCCAGGAATGGATGGATACAATGTATTCTTCTACAAAAGAACTTGGCAGATTCTAGGGAATGAGGTAATAGCTGCTGTTCAAAGTTTCTTTATTACTGGTAAGTTACCACAAGCAATGAACTCTACACTAATTACCCTCATCCCTAAGACTCCAAACCCCAGCTCAATCAAGGATTATAGGCCTATTGCTTGCTGTAGCATCTTCTATAAGATCATTTCCAAGGTCATAGCCAATCGACTTCAGAAAGTACTTGGCTCTTTGATTAGTGAAAGCCAATCTGCTTTCATTAAGGGTAGACTCATTCATGATAATATATTGATGAGCCATGAACTCATTAAAGGATATTCAAGGAAAGGAATTTCTCCCAGGTGCATGATCAAAGTGGATATTCAGAAAGCATACGACTCAGTTGAGTGGCCGTTTCTCCACCACTTGTTACTGGATTTGGGGTTTCCAAACAGATTTGTACAGTGGATTATGGAGTGTATCAAGACTGTCTCCTACACCATCAGTGTGAATGGAGAACTTACACAACCATTTATGGCAAGGAAAGGATTGAGACAAGGAGATCCTATCTCCCCTTATCTCTTTGTTCTTAGCATGGAATATTTGAGTAGATGTTTGATTGAGCTCAAGGAGGATGGAGATTTCAATTTTCACCCGAGGTGTAGGAAATTTGGGCTAACACATGTATGTTTTGCAGATGATTTGCTGCTATTTATAAGAGGAGATAGAACTTCAATCAGGAAGCTTTTGAACCTCTTTAACAAGTTCTCTGAAACTTCTGGTTTGAAAGCTAATCCCAGTAAAAGTAATATATATTTTGGAGGTGTTTCAAGTAGAGAACAAGAGGAGATCCTATCAGAATTTGGACTGGCAAGGGGAGAGCTCCCTTTCAGATACTTAGGTGTTCCTCTATCAACTAAGAAGCTGACAGTGAGTCAATGCCATCCTCTTATCAAGAAAATTCTGGATAGAGTTGATAACTGGACATCGAAGCTCTTATCATATTCAGGAAGGCTCCAGCTTATCAAATCTGTCCCCTTTAGCATGCAATCTTATTGGTGTCAGGTATTTTTGCTCCCACAAAAAGTGATACAGCTTATTCAACAAGCATGCAAGTCTTTCTTGTGGTCTGGAACTTCAAACATCACAAAGAGAGCATTGGTGGCTTGGGAGTACATGTGTCAACCCAAGTTAGCTGGTGGTTGGAATATTATTCATCTCAAGAGATGGAATCAAGCCACAATCTGTAAGTTGTTTTGGAATTTGGCTAAAAAGCAAGATAAAGCATGGATAAGATGGATCCATGAATTCTATATAAGAGGAGATGATATCACCACCATGAGAGTTCCTCAATAGGCTTCATGGGTGGTAAAGAAGATCATTGAGGCCAGGAAGTATATACAATAAACGACTATGGGATTTCAAGTTCTTCAGGAAAATAGATTTTCTACTCGACGGATGTATCAAGCTCTGCATGGCTAGTCAGTCTAAGTTCCTTGGCGTAGAATAATCTGTAATAATAGAGCTCCTCCTAAATGCTTATTCATCACGTGGTTGGCTCTATTGGGAAGGTTATCAACATGTGATAATCTCAGCAAAATTGGTATAAACTGTGATCAGGTTTGCATTTTATGTGGAGATGAGAATGAGAGTATACACCACCTCTTTTTTGAATGTGTCTACTCTGATCAAGTGTGGACTGCTCTTGTTCAATGGTGTGGCCTTTCTAGCAGACATCAAGGGTGGGATCAGGAAAGAAACTACCTCATCACGCAATGTGGATCCAATACGGGACGTCAAGGCATCTATAGAGTCATTGTTTCAGTGGCAATTTACTTTGTGTGGAAGGAGCGTAATGCACGTCGCTTTCAGCAAAAATATGCATTAGTTGAGGAGGTGGTGAAGCAATGCCAGATGCATGTGGCCCTTGCTTGTGCGAAGGAGAAGAAGCTCATGAGATTTTTGAAGAATTAAGCTTAGAAAGCTGGCTTCGTCTAGTTGTTGTCTGGTTGTTGCATTTGCTGTTTTGTATGGCTTGCTGTAATCTTCTTACATTTGGTGAAATGGAATTTCTATTTAACCAAAAAAAAAAAACAATAATCATAATTACCTATGAGTTTCGTTCAGTTTTGTCTTATTTTTGAAGAGTATAAATAAATATTACAGTAGTAATTTTTTATTCAAATAATATTGAAGAGCCCTAAACAATATTTCGTGTAATTATTGAGCTAATACACAATCCGTAATGGAAGAAAATCCGCATACGCGTGCAACTTAAACTCATGGACAAACAAAAACTGATTATCGTGATATTACAAAATTAAGGGAAGTTAATTTAATTTAAGATTACATCCAAGTGTTGAAAAACCACTGATTTTGCAGCCTTAACCCCACCATTAACTCATAAATTATAATTAAACGTCGTCATTTAAAATTTTAAATGATTCAATTTGGAAATCTGCCCTTTGTCGGCAGGTGATGCTCTACATTTATATCTTCATATATTTCCTGATTGCACTATATATCTTCTATTGCAATTCAATTCTTTCGTATTGCATCTACGCTCTTTTCTATTCGTATAGTAACTATTTATTTCAGCATCTTTTTCTTGCATATAATTTGTAACAAGTTTAATCAAATTTTGGAATTATATACGTACTATTTCGAAATTCAGGAAGACATCTTCATACTTGAAGAATGTCAATGTTTCATTGCTTGAATATGAGAGGTGATTCATGGTAAAATTCTTCTTAATTAATTCTTGAGCTCTACAATCATAGTAATTTGGTATATTTTCAAACCGAAATGGAGACTTTCCTATTTGTAGTCATAGGTAGAGAGAATATTTATGGATGGTTTAGGGATGACGTAGGCGCAACTTTCTCGACTCTTAGTAATAATTTATCTATATTATGTCATCAAGCATTATTATTAAGATTTGATTGATTACGAAAGGATAAATCGAGATTTCACCGCTCGCTAGCCCCATGAATTTGACGACTACTTGACAGGCCAGGTGGTTAATAATGAAAGGACAGTGGTTGATTGTTGTACTAATTAATTAAACATGCATTTTATACTAGTAACTAATTAGCTTAGTGTTAGTGGTTAATTGTTAACCTTAAAATGTCAAATGATCCTATTAAGTACAGGAATTATTATTTCGCTCGATACTAGTACTATTTAGTCAACAGTCTAGCAAATTAAACCTTATATTATACAATAAACAACAGCGCTGTAACTTGACAAGGTCTATATCAAAATTTTCCTATTAAACTCAATTAGATATATTCAACTTGTAGTTACTTATAATTAATTAACCACTTCTTTGTTTTTCGACAAAACGAATTTGTGGATTGAGGTGACGATTAAGAAGACATTTTCATGGCAACAACTGTCAATTGACAAGGTCTAAATCGAACGTGAGACTGAATTATTCGAAGACTACATCTAATTTTGACAAAGATTATTATAGAGAATTCCTAATAGATTAATACCATGGTTTTCGAAAAATAAAAAATAAAATTTCGTGCATGTCTGATTTTTTCTAACTATAAGGAAGTAACCATAAATTTAATAGTTATAAACTGCATGACATTTGAACTAAAAGAGACCAAATAAAAAAAAAAAAAAGAGAGGGGGGGGGGGGGGGGGGGGGGTATCCAGCATTTCATTTAGTGGCAATTTGTGTTTCGTTTAGCAATTTGTTTTTCGTTGGCTCGTTCTCCATCTTTTTGTATCCTTTTCTCATTCCATTTTTTCGTAAGATCAACTCCTATCATTCTAAATATTCTCCTTTTACATGCAGCGTGTCCTTATTTTTCTGCGACTTCATCAAAATGAGCAAAAAAATGTAAATTTTCTTCAGATAAGAAATAGTATAAATCATTTTACTTGCTTTGCTTCAAACATGATTTCTAACCAAAATTGGCATCAAATGCACCCTAAAATAACATTGAAAATTCATGTTAATAAATCATGAACGCAACTTAATTAGTTCGGTGGAATCTTATGAACACAAAGTTTATTCTAGTCCTTGATTATATTTTCGAGAGTATTAGTGGAGTGGGAGTATTGAGTTTCTTACCTTTTTTATGCGAATATAACTACCCTATTATACACGAGCGGATTCTACACTTTCGCAACTTTCACATTATTATGAGGAATCTTATGTGCTTAGTAGAATCTTCAAGAATCCATAAATGAAATGAAAAATAGAGTTGATCATTTTTTGGGCGGTTAAAAAAGACTTAAATTTTGTATTCTATAGATATTCGATACCCGGCCAGTGCATCATTAGATTCTTTTAGTGGCGAATACCATAAAAGTCGTCTTGCTAGCTCTTGGATTAACAAATTGTATTCATATGTGTTGACGAAGGTAATATTAAATCTGTATAATTTTGTCAAATGATGATATTTAGTTCGTGCTAGTCTTCAATCCATTTTAAATCCTAATAAAAATAAATATATTTACTTATTCAATATATGGATATTACATGTTACTGACGAAATGCAAGTATAAAATATGAAAGCAACTTACCCAAATTAATAATTGTGAGCTGGATCGAAATCAGTTCGGAATTTATAACGACATACTTTAAAAGGAAATGTAGATGCACCATATGTAATTTTTTCAATTTTTTTTTTTATATTTTATTTCAAAATGGACTTAGGGATCGATCGAACAGCTCGGCACACCACCCCTTGGAGAAATTGTTACTAATTTGTTCAACAGATCATAAATTAGTTTCTATTTCAATTTCAGTCATTATCACGCTTGTTGAGCCAAAAAAAAAAAAATGAATGGGTAATGATAAACATACAACTACCGATTTTAGGTTTGAAAATCAGTCCAACCAGTATTATTTAAAATCGCCGATTTTTTTTTTTCTTATTTTATTATTGTATCCCTTAATTAAGCTCGAACGAAAGGTTATGCTAAAATCGATTAAAATATAATTTATAATCAATTAATAGATTAAAATAAAATTTATAATCAATTAATAAATTTATTTACAGAAAAAAATGATGGGTATAAGATAACTGAAAATCGCCTACAGTTACGTCGTTGGGGGGGGGGGGGAGTGCTTTGACGGGGGAGGGGGGTTTAATGAGGTGGAGGCATACAATAGTTAAAGAAAAAAAAACTGGCGGTTTTAATTAATAGTGGTTGGACCAATTTTCAAGAAAAAAAACCAACAATTTTAAATAATACTGGTTGAACCGATTTTTTCAAGTCTAAAACCGATAGTTGTCCGGACAACAGTTGTCCGTATAATACTAGTATAGAGATTTATAGGGATAAGATCAGGTTAATTAAAATCATTCTTTATGTAATAAATAGAAACCAAATGGTCCATAAAGTTCAAGATTAATAACCAGGGGAATCATATTTCACGCGGATTTAATGCACTTCTTTATATATTGCAATATATTAATACCTCTGTATGACAATATTTTTTTTCATGTTACAACTTACATGGATTAATGGTGTAGATTACTTTAGTTACTACTGGAGAAATAGTTAAATTATATAAAAAAAAATAGTAACTACACCTTTTAGATATGTAGATGTATTCAAACTCTACACCTCTCTGTTTTCTCAAGTAACAAAAAAAAAAAAAACCAGTAGATAAATAGATATATTTAACAATCTCTTTCACTTTGACTCGTGTTTTGGTGCTCGTATACGAAAGTACTTGTAGCTTCAAAATATGTATGTACGATGTGCATGTACATGTACATGTAACTTTGCTATTCACTCAAAGAAATGAACAAAGTAAAGTTGATTTGTTACTTCACTGCAGCTGTGTTTTTCTTATCTTTTAATCTTTGGTTACTAATCAATCTTGGACAGTTTTTGCTTTGGACATAAGAATGTGGGTCCATTTTAGAGTGCTAGTAAAATAATGTTAGCCCCTAAGATATTAATGACAATGATCTTGCTGCTTTGCGTCCCCATCTATATATATATATATATTATATGTACACATTATCGATGTGTTTGTATTTATATACACACACAAACATTGAGAAATGAATTTATATCTATATTGAACTTATAACACGATAATAGTACTTAGTACTTAAATACGTACATTAATGAAGTACTCACAATATATTTTTTTACTTTCTTTAATTGTAATATTAAAATTTAAAAATCATGCCACAATGAACTTATAACTAAGATATTAATTTGGTCTTAAGTTTTAATTACATCACCATTAGGCCAACATTTTGTATCGTGAATATGAACGTTTTCCAGTAATATATATCAAATACTAAAAGATAACTAAGTTCATTAAATTTTGAACTGAATTTCGTACACTTTTATGATATGTATATATTACTTCATAGTGAAATATTTCAAATATTATTAATCCTGAGCGATTATATGTTTATATTTGCATTATATATTCTGAAAGAAATATTTCAAATATATCATTAATCTATATTTGAAATATTTCAGATTATGAAATGAAAACGTTTTTAGTGCTTGAATCTCAATGGTATCATATATTCATATACAACATGCTTGAAATATCAATGAACAGTGTTTACCTTAGATTTCAAGCAATGTTATCTCGATCGAGTCCGTTAGTTATCGGATTAGAGCATCGTCCTGTAATCATGTCACATTGTAATAAAATAAGAGATTGCAAAATGAAAAAAAAAAAAAAAAAAAAAAAAAAGGATTTTTTTTTTTTTTTTTTTTGGTTTAGGATATCGGTTGAGTATTAGATATATATTGCTTGAAATTTAAGGAAGGGAATGGTATGTTGAGGTGGCGCTTTCGGAGGTTGACATGAACACGGGCGAAGTTGGGCTATCTCTGACTTCTTTGAATATAGTATATGTTTAATTAATTAATTAATTTTTTACACCATTAAAACCGTGTCATTTCTTAAGGGAGGTGCTGAAAATTCTTCCCCTTTTGAGTCTCAAAAATTGAGATACATAATTAATAAATGTTTTTTAAGGGGTTGGGGGTGGGCCTTAGCTGTCTGTATTGTGTAGGAGTATTATATATAAGTAGGCAGTGTGGTGCTACCTAAGCTGATCATTAATTAGTTTTCGGTCTTGTTTCAATATTTTCATTCATTCCTTGAAGCTAGCATTGTTTATTTATTTGTAGGTAATTGCATAGATATTCAAAGATCAGTTTCAAGGTTAAATTAAGTGATCAAGGTAGCTAGGAATATGGGAAGACAACCTTGCTGTGACAAAGTTGGTCTGAAGAAAGGGCCATGGACTGCTGAGGAAGACAGGAAACTCATCAACTTCATTCTCACTAATGGCCAATGTTGCTGGAGAGCTGTCCCTAAACTTGCAGGTATATATATATATCTCTCTCCCTTCATTTCTTACTTAGTTTCTGGCCAGTGTGGTATGTATATATATATATATATATATATATATAGAGAGAGAGAGAGAGAGAGAGAGAGAGAGGTTAATTAATTAATTAATTAGTAAATTCATAAAAATGAATGAGATATTGATGACAGTAGGTATTAATGGTGCAGGGCTGCTGAGATGTGGGAAGAGTTGCAGATTAAGATGGACAAATTATCTGAGGCCAGATGTGAAGAGAGGCCTGCTTTCTGAATATGAAGAGAAGATGGTTATTGATCTTCATGCCCAGCTCGGAAACAGGTTTAATTCTCTCTTTTTAATTACTCTTTTCCTAACTACTAGTAATTCTTTCAATTTTCCAAATTTCTTTCCCAATTAAAACTTACTAGTATTTCACCAACACCAACACCAAACAATAAAAAGCGGCTGGTTGAATTAATCTTTTATACGAACAAATTCTTCAACTTTTAAATATTATTACTGTGTATGTGTACAATGATTACATGCTATAATAAAATAAAAGATTAATTCCGTAATACCAATTCATTAGCAAAGTGTGTGGCAGACATTTTCATGAGTAGTGAGTACATATATATACTAGTATATCCCACCATCATTTTACTACTTAATTAAGTGCGTTTCTTGCATTGCCAATTTTGCCACCCACATGCGGCCGCCCTTCATTATTTTTTGATTTTTTTTTTATAAAATTAACAATTAAATTCAAAAATATTGCATTATGATAAATTCAAATGTGAATGTGAGACATTTGATTTTAACTACTAACCACTCTACTAAACACTCACCATTTTTGAATTTAACTATTACGTAGTATAAATGAAACATAATTATAATCTTTAATTTTAATATTTGTTAAAATTAATTGTTCAGATGGTCCAAGATTGCTTCTCATCTTCCGGGGAGAACAGACAATGAAATCAAGAATCATTGGAACACCCATATTAAAAAGAAGTTAAGGAAAATGGGAATCGACCCCCTCACCCACAAGCCTCTTCCACCACCCGCCGTCGACCAACCGCCGCCGGTAACACAAAACAAAGCAGAACAGGTGATAAATCCGGCGGCGGAGGAGCCGAACAATATTTCGGAGTCGTCACATAAAAACGAAGGAAGCGGAATTGTCGAAAGTTGCGAATTTGACCCCACAGAGTTAGTCAACAATGATTTCTGCATAGACGAAATTCCGGTGATCGAACCCCATGAAATCCTGCTCTCTTGCAAGGACAACTCGTCGCTAACACCTTCTACTTCGTCGTCGTCGTCTTCTTCTTCTTCTTCTTCTTCTTCCTCGTCATCGTACTCGCCGAAAAACGTGCTGGAAGAGCTGCGTTTTTCACCGAGTTTCGACGATTATTACAGCGAGATCATGACGAACAGCATCTGGTCTGATGATCTGAGCGGTTTGGATTTGATGATGAATGATGATGAGAGCCAAGGGAAGAGAGATGGTTATTATACAACAAGTGTTGAACCTTGTTTGTTACAGTACCCAATAATGGTGATGGATGAAGACTACTCATGGAATTTTTGAGCTCTTCAAATCCTATGTAAATTTGTTTACTTCAACCACAATTTCTGTAATCTTTTGGCGAATAAAATGGTAAACTTCCATTACAAATATTAATTAACTTTTGCCTGAAAAGTTTATTCGAAATGTAATTCACTTTTGAAAAGGTAAATTAGTTGAGCCGCGCTAGATTCGTGATAATATAATATTCCCTTAATTTTAATTTATTTTCATTTCATAATATAGTATATTGATGTAAATCTGTGTGTGTATAATTTACAATCGAGTTCAAACTTCATTAATGAAATATGAAATCAAGCACTCCGTGAAATATATTGCGGATTGGTATTACTACAATTTTGACGAATATCATGAAACGGGTTCATTTCTAAATACTCTATGTCATTTTTCTTTCATATATTATAATAAGATTTCTATCTTGATCAGTCCCTCGACAATCATTTAACGATCAATCTTTTTCTATGTAAAAAAAATGAGAAGTTTAAAGTTCAGCTCTCGCCGCTCCCTTTCGGCCTTTCCGCGCGAACTCAAAAAAACATAGTAGTAATTATAAAAAAAATAAAAAGAAAGGAAGAAAAAAGAAAAAAAGGATATAGTGAAAAACGCACGCATAAGCAAACATGCATGAGACGGATTACTTTGTGGTTACACAATGAATAGTTTTGGTTATTTTATTTGAAATCATGTACTCAATATGTTTTTTTATTTAGACTGGATGTAAATTAGAAAAGGAATTGTTGAACTATTGGTTTAACTAGTGCTATTTGTTTTTTCCGTTTTGTTCTTTTTTTTTGTTTTTTTTTTGTTTTTTTTTTTTTTGTTTTTTTTTTGTCTTTTGTTTTTTTGTGTTGATTGGTTTAACTAGCTGCTGTTGAACCGTGCTTTGTAGAAATTGTATAAACTAATCATATTCACCCCCTGAAAAAACTACAAAAAGCAACACTATTGGCTATGTATAGGAAGAGAATCAGGTAAATGAGGATAAAATTTAACGATGCATTAAGTTATTATAATTTATGCATTATTATGATGTTAATGTATTAAATTATTGTAATTTATGCATTTAAATATGTATACATTACATTTTTGCCATATATGCATTTCCGATGTGATAAAAATGTATTAAAATATATCATTATCACGTCATATAAAACTGATTCTCACGAGATCCTTACCCTATATATATATTCAGTGACATCCATATCCTATTGTGGACTAAATATAACACTTTAGAGATTATGGCATTCCACTCTTTCTCTCCTTTGTTTTCACCTTTGCAAAAATGTAAATTCACATATTATAATTATCAAACACGTGATTTTTACGTCATTGTAATTTCACATTTTTTTTTGTTGTGAAAATACAATGTACACATCACATATTATAATTATATGATTCACATATTCACATATTATACTAATGTGAAATTGGGAAGAAAGGAAATAAATGTCCAAAAATGTTTTCTTTTTTTGTTTTTTCAAGAGATTCTATAATTAGTATTTTTTTTTCCTCAAAAGTATTATTTTCACACTTGCGGCTTGCCCCTTAAATTAATATATATGTCGTGAAAGTCCTTGATCGATCGATCACGTTATTTTTTTTATGTCGTGGGAACCCGCAGTCACTACTTTCAATGCGTACTGGATAAACCTTTATTCCTTGTACAGTAGCCTGCAAACCACGCATGATAGGTAAACCACACTTTTCAAGTACAAGTGTGACAGACTCGACCTATAGAAGCGTGTCATGAGTTCGAACCTGAGACCTTTTAGTCTCAGACGCCCACTTTTACCACTAGCTCATCCCCAAGGGGACTGTCGATCATGTTATAACTTCTTAACATCCGCATTGTATCTTTCTATTTTTACGTAAATGAGAATCAATCACAAGCACTTTGATTTAATAACCTCCTAGTATTTGGCCAATCTGTATTTGTTTTTATAACAAAAATTCCTTTTATTTGGGTTGAGTACTTGAGTTGGAAAGTAATTAAGTTGGGGTTGGAACTGTAAATCTCACTTAGATTGCGGTTTGGTAATCTATTTGGTGCAACGATTTTGACGAAACAAACCAAATCATTTACTTTTTAGTTACTACACTAACTTCCGTCAAAGGTGTGTGTGGTCAAGAAAGTGCAAATAGGAAGATAAGTATAGATTAAGAAATAATTGGAGGATAATCAAGATAATTTAGTAATTTTAATCAAAATTTATTAATTTTAATTTCTTGGAAGAGAAATTTTAGAATTTCAATTAAAATTTTATTTAGATCTAATTAGTTTCCAATTATAATTAATTAATATTACTCATAAATAAAAAATAATAATAAAAATTGGTCTGTTGCGTAATGTTGCTCATTCATCTATACTCTCCTACATCTTTTTATAATGTCTCTACACGTCGAACCTGTCACACCTGTACTTGGAAGACATAGTTTACCTGCCTTGTGTGGTTTACAGGCTACTGCACAAGGACGAGAGTTTACATAGTAAGCAATAAATGTAGTGGCTGCGGGATCCCACAAATTAAAAATAAAAATAAAAAAATTACTCAGGTTTTAGGCAGCCGAAATATATGAATTGACCGTTATGAGGTTTTATTAATTACTTAATTTTGTCAACTAAATTATAATGATAAATTTTGCTTCTATATATAAGTATTGTCAGTTAATGAGCTCAAGATAAAGAAGGGGCTAGGCTTCACACTTTGCTCTCACTATATTATTGCTTTCCAACTGAAGTCTAAATTCCAACAATATTATTTGAAGCAAAAAGTTGCGAGTTATAGATAGATATTAGTCGAATACAGTATTATTAAATCTGACCGACTTCTATCAAGTCGATTGTTATCAACTTGTTTTTATTTTTTTATTTTTATTAACTCGACTTGGAGAATATTGTGCATATTATGAAATTTTACAAATTCTTTTAATAGATGGATGTGACGTGTCTTATTTATGTGTGAACTATTTTTATAACTTGTAATTAACCTTTGAATTTTATCAAATAACTTGGAGTATGTAACAATTTGGCCGAATCAAATTCAAAACGAGATTCCAAAATGAAGTAAAGAAATATATAATAAAATTTTATTGTTTCTTTTGATCATGCTTCTCAACCACCACCAACGTTACGTTCAAAGATAATAAAATGAGATTTTCGTGTTAAAGACTCATTACTCATTTGATTTTGTAGTCATTTTTCGAACTATACGTGAACATGTAAATTTTCTAAGTCTTGTGCCTATTTACATTGTCCCCTTTTCAGTTGAGTCATGCAAACTGACAAATATTGTTATTACTCGCTTATTTTGTCAAACATAACTGGCTTTAATTCCTTTCTTCGTTGTTACAAAAATTATAATTAGATCAAATATTTTTTAACGCGTCATTATGCGATGAGCGTCATGTCATATAGGATTGACGGCGCCATTCTATATTTGAGAATGGTCCAATGAGGTAAAATAATAAACTAACAAATAAATACCAAAAATTTAAATCACATTTATTTTATAACCTCTCTTTAAATCACACTTTTTTGTATATTAAAATCGTGTAAAAGTACTAAACTATCTTTAAAGTGCACCAATTTTTCAATAGTCAACTGTGTCAGATTTGAAAATCCGCACGTGGTCACGATAGCATGGGTCACGATGGACACTTCCTTAGTGAGGTCACGATGGACTTTCCCATCGTGATCAAGGCAGATGCATGTGAAACCCTATTAATTACATCTGCATATTCGATTTGGTAAATATTTTCGGATGTACTGGATAATTAATGAAGCCATTTTTCTTAAATTTTGTGTGTAAGAGGTTGGTGGTGGTAGTAATGAGGAAGAATAACATTCAAACTCATAACCTCACAATCAACAATCAACAAACAACGTACTCTTCACTTCAATATACACAAAATAATAATAATAATAATAATAATAATAATAATAATAATAATAATAATAAATCATTCCAAGCATCCAAGATCTCGCCCAAGAAGAAAGAAAACATCAAAGGGAGCTCCGTCGTGTTTGTTACTTCATACAAAGATAAGCATAATAAAATGTTTGTTCATTTGATATATTTGCTGCTGAAGTTATGGTATTGTTATGGTGAAATTAGGGTTTTCAAAGTATAATACAAGATATCTTATGTCATGAAATATGTTATTTTGTTCATATAAGGGTGTATTAAATTAAAAACTTCATGTTATCGGGGGGTTAAAAGAAGTTAAAATACCTGGTATTAAACTCACCACGAATTCCGTCATGGTCATGATGGTGAAGCTCATCGTGGTCACGATGGTAATCACCAACGTGATGTCACGATGACAAACCCATCGTGATTTCACGATGACTATGACCATTGTGAACTCACGATGGGATTGTCACCGTGACCTCACGATGGTAATCACCATTGTGGCTACTACAGATGTGTCCTAAACAAGCATTTCCATTGATTGTTTACACTTTGTTTTTGTATTTTTTGTTAATTTCATATGTCTTTACGCCGTATTATGATCATCACGACGGTCATTGGGAGCGATCGACATATATGGATGGGGATTTATTTCTTGTCTACATCAACCTCAGCACGATTAATCGTGCTAACCTTGTGGAACTCATTAAAGAGGGTTTGAATGGTGGGAAGGAGACCGAATATGTGTTATGGTACATCACAAAAATTAACAGCATGAAAGCAAAAGTGCTATTACGGCGCGATTTAGAATTACTTCGATGGTTAGAAGACCCTAAAGAGGATCTGGAGGTTTATGTGATTAAAAACGGTGGCAACTCCGCCCCCGAACTTAATGTGAGAGGTAGCACTTCGGGTGCACAAGATGATACTGACGATGATGATGAATATGATAAAGATTAAGAGTAGGATAAAGCGGTGTCTGCATCCGTAGACGAAGAGGAAGATCGTCGTAAAGAGTTGCTTGAATCGATGAAAGAAGAGTTTTATGCTTGGATTGGACAGCCGACACAAATGGATAGGCTCATGAGGCAGCGACATTTTTCATCGGACAATCAATCAGAAAGCGAGATTGAACATGAGCGTACACAGCGCAATTGGATCATTCCACATCCAGACCTTGAAAGCTCAATACCGTTGGCGTAGGTTGAACGGCCTATCATCATCAATGGTAGTCTTGAGGTAGAGTGCTCCAAATGATACATTCCTACAGCTATCATCAACTCTTGCACTGATCGAAATATGGACCCTACCTCGAGACTACCATTGATGATGATAGGCCGCTCAACCCACGCCAACGGTATTGCGTTTTCAAGGTCTGGATGTGGAATGATCCAATTGCGTTGTGTACACTCATGCTCAACATCGCTTTCTGATTGATGATCCGATGAAAAGTGTCGCTGCCCCATGAGCCTATCCATTTGTGACAGCTGTCCAATCCAAGCATGAAATTCTTCTTTCATCGATTCAAGCAAATCTTTACGACGATCTTTCTCTTCGTCTTTGGATGTAGACACCGCTTCATCCTCCTCATAATCTTCATCATATTCATCATCATCATCATCGTCACTATCATCTTGTGCACCCGAGGTGCTACCTCTCACATTAACTTCGGGGGTGGAGTTCCCGCCGTTTTCAATCACATAAATCTCTGGATCCTCTTTAGGGTCTGCTAATCATCGAAGTAATTCTAAATAGCCCCGCAATAACACTTTTTCTTTCATGTCGTTAATGTTTGTGATGTACCATAACACATATTCGGTCTCATTCCTACCATTCAAACCCCTCTCTAATGAGTTCCACAAGGTTAGTACGATTAATCGTGCTGGGGTCGATGTAGACAAGAAATAAATCCCCGTCCATATATGTCGATCGCTCTCAATGACCATCGTGATGTATCATAATACGCGTAAAGACATCTGAAATTAACAAAAGATACAAAAACAAAGTGTAAACAATCAATGAAAATGCTTGTTTAGGACACATCTGTAGCAGTCACGATGGTGATGACCATCGTGACATTACGATTACAATCCCATTGTGAGCTCATGATGGTCAAAGTCACCATGAGGTCACGATGGGATTGTTATCGTGACCTCACGTTGGTGATCACCATCGTGAGCACGATAAGCTTCACCATCATGACCATGACGGAATTCGTGGTGAGCTCAATACCAATATTTCAACTTCTTTTAACTGATTACATGAAGTTTTTAATTTAATACACCTTTATAGGAACAAAATATCATATTTCATGACATAAGATAAAGTATATCTTATATTATACTTTGAAAACTCTAATTTTCATAACAATACGATAATTTCAGCAGCAAATATATAAACAAATATTTTACATATTATGCTTACCTTTGTATGAAGTAACAAACACGACGGAGCCCCTTTTGATGTTTTTGTTCTTCTTAGACGAGATCTTGGATGCTTGGAATGATGATTCATTTTTATTTATTTTTTTTGTGTATTTTGAAGAGATAAATATGTTGAATGTGTTTCAATGGGGTGAATAATCATAGTATTCTTCCCTATTACTACCACCACCAACCTCTTACTAACAAAATTTAAGAAAAGTGACTTCATTTATTACCTAGTACATCCGAAAATATTCACCAAATCGAATGTGCAGATACAATTAATAAGTTTCACATGCATCTGCCTTTGTCACGATGGGAGTGGCCTTCGTTATCACGGTGCGCTTTTCTATCGTGACCACCCCATCGTGACCACTCCCATCATGATCACGTGCTGATTTAAAATTCTGACACAGTTGACTTTGAAACTTAAGGGTATTTTAATACTTTTACACGATTTTGGTATACAAAAGAGTGTTATTTAAAGAGAGACTATAAAATAATGCTTTTTTAAGTTTTGGTATTTTTTTGTTAATTTCCTCTATATATAATACTATTATTATATTTTTTTTTTGGAGTACATTTGTACCCTATGTTCCATGCTGGATTCGCCGCTGCTTGATTAGATTTGATAAGCAATATACATAGCCTAACGTAGCCAACCGAGTAGGCCCAAATTTTCACACACAAAATTAAATATTTTCTAGTGTCAAAAGTATGACTTGACACGCTAAATACTTATGTGTTACTACCTATGTCCCAATAGTAAGGTCTAATTTTCCTTTTTCGTGTGTTCCATTGGCATAGTTCTATGTCAAAAATGAAATAATTAACCTTTCAAAAGCTATATGACTCACTACTTTTTGTCTTTTTACTCTTGATTCTTAATAGCGGTGCCCAAAGCAAGTGAGACCTTGCTATTGGAACGGAAGGAATATTTCACGCGAAAATATAAATATTATGTGGTCCATATATTAGCGTAACGAAATCATTTTGTAGAAACACGATCTATATAAAAATGGCGTGGAACTGGAAAAATTAAATTGACACACAAAAAAAAAAAATCATAATCTAAGAGCTTTGTATAATAGGTAGGAAGGGCGAGCTCATGAGCCTTAAAGGCCTATAAATTAGAAATAAAGAAGCCGAAGAAGGCTCAGCTAGATTTAGAGTAAGTGGTGGGCTTGGGTAAGTTTAGCAAACTTGACATTTGGATTGAGCTAAAAGCCCATTATATAATAATACTATTCTTATTTCGGCGTAATTTTAAACATAGCCTCAAATTATTCATTATAGCCACCTAATTTAAAAAATAATAAAAATAATAAGGGTTAATTATCTCTTATGATCCAATCTTTCATTTCGTAGTGATTTTATGTTCTGACCTTTTGAAATATTAAAAAATGTCCTGACCTTTACCCCTCAGTGACACTTATGGCATGGGAGCAAAAATCTGGAAACGAAAAATTGACTAGGACGCCGGGTGATGACGTGGATATTGTCTTTTCCTTTTTTAAATGACATGGAATTTTCATATACCATATCGACAAAAAAATGTCTTTAGATAAAAAAAAAATCTCCTTCTCCAAAGCAAATTCTGTAATCGCTCAACACATGAGTTCCAGACTTTCGGTTTTCCAATACAAGAAAAAGTTTTAGATTTTTGTGTTTTCTCTTCGACGAATTTTACACAAAAAAAAATTGAGGAGAAAAAAGTATGAACGATGATAATTTTGCGTTGAGAATAATTGGAAGAGAAATTACACAGATTTGTTGTTGGAACGATTAGAGAATTTTTCTTGGAGAAGGAGAAATCTTTTTTTATTTATTTAAAGACAAAATTATTTTGTCTACATGGCATATACAAATTTCATGTCATTTAAAAAAGAGGGAGACAATATCCACGTCATCAACCAGTGTCCTAATCAATTTTCCGTCGCCGAATTTTCGCTCTCGTGCCATAAGTGTCACATAGGGATAAAGGTCAAGATATTTTTGAATATTTCAAAGGTCAGGCCATAAAATCACTACGTAATGAAAGGTCAGGCCAGAAGTGATAATTAACCCAAATAATAATGAAAGTACTTTTTTACCCTATAACCCCTAAAATTAAATTCTAAATAAATACTTAAAAACTTAATTACTATAGCCCCCAACTTCTGAAAAAAGAAAAACACGTTAAAAAATTATTGCCCATTCCTCAACGAGTCTGATTTTGCGAAGTAGTTGAATTGCAGAGGTGAACAAAATCTCCACGACTTCGAAGCTTACAAAGATTAAAAAACTATTTTTCTAATTCAAATCCAATTTGATTTCGCAAAATCTCATATGCGACCGGTCGCATAAGATGCGACCCCGCATGGTGCGTGTAATACACGCGCCAGATGCCCACGCGCGACGCGTGTATTACTCGCACCTGTTTTTTTTTCGATTTTTTTTAATTTTGAGTTTTCTGTAATTTCGTTCTTTGAATTTCAGTTTTTCTTTTTTTTCTGTTTTTTTTTTCCTTTTTTTCAATTTCAATATTTTTAAAAAAAATTGCACTTATTTTTTTCCACCTTTTTTTATTTGCCTCTTCGTTTTTTTGTTTGCCGCTTCTTCTTTGGTCAAGATTCGAGCGAGGGGAGCCGAAGGCCACGGAGCGAGCCAAAAAAGTCCAAATTGTTGTCCGACGATCCTTATATTAGTAATTGGAGCGAAGGCGGAGCCGAAAAAAAAAACTGAAATTAAAAAAAAATCAATTTTTTTTTACCAGGTCAACGGATCAAAACCGGATTGACCCGGTGATTACTAATTTTACTTAGCAATATAAACTGCAACTCTAACGGGCTATTGTAGTATTAACAATCGAGTATCGTATCCACAAAGACTATTTGAACAAACATATAGGGAAAATGAAGTTCATGCGCTTTCGTACTATTCAAACTCTAGGATTATTATCATGATTTTGAGTTTTCTTAACAATTACAAAAGTAAATTAATGCAAAGGCACCAATTAAAAGCAAATAAGCACTAAAACAATTATTGAGAAAACGATAAGAGACAAATATTGGTTCTAGGGATTTGATTCGATTTTAAATGACACGAAGATGACTTCCTAATTCACATAACCATATTTAATCTCCTAAATGAAAAGCATTCACAAAGCTATTCACTATCCTCTCTCGATAGATAGCAAAAGAAGATCAAACCATCGACTCTCTCGGCTAAGACTCAAGACGACAATTCAACTACAAAAAGCACAAAGAATATAAGCTCCCATGCATGAATTTATCACTTGCTAAGTCTCAAAACCATGCATGATGTGACAATTTGATTTCCATGCATGTAAAAACCTATTAAGAATTTCTACAAACACTTGGCATGCAAGAAAGATGATCAATATTTTCCACATGAAATCAAGATCCAAATCCACAATCAATTATGAGAAGGTAATTAGAATTAGAAAGCTAAGATCAAAATTACCATTGAATCATCTCAAATCCCCATAACCAACAAAAGGAAATTAGCTAGACATAATTGAAGAAATAGCAAGAGAAAAGATAATTGAATGCATAATTAGAGAGATACTAAGAATCTAAATGGAGAAATCTTCAATAAACTCCTTAATTGTATCCAAATTCAACCGTAAGATCCAAAGTAAGACAAAACCCCTAATTAAAACTAGAAAATGAAACTTTGGGAAGAGGAAAACTAAGCTAAGATGGAAGACACCACGTTTTTTGGGCCAAGATCCATTTATATAGGGTACAAGAAGTGCTAAAGCAAGTTAATAACGTAAAAAGGGCAAAATGAGAAGTTTTTAGCACGAAAAGTGCTAACCGGCGGTCCACCGCCGCTAACCGGTGGTTTGGACCAGCTAACCGGCGGTCCAGCACCTAGGGCGTCGGTTAGCAGCCGGTTAGCATTAAAGCATGAAAAAATTCCAGATCTTTTGCCGAGCTAACCGACGGTGTAGAGTGCTAATCGGCGGTCTTGTCCTGAACCGCCGATTAGCCCGCCGGTTAGCCTTTTCGCGCGCCGATTAGCTCCTCAACCTCTTTTCGTCTGATTTCTTCACTTCTTCATCTCGACTCTTTGATTCCGCTCTTCCTTGAACATCCCCTTTAGCTTAGGAAACCTTATTTCACCTACACACAAGTAAAAGCTCCACCAAACGTGATACAATTCCAAAATAGATAAATTCATATCAAACAAATCACAAATTTGGCAAAAGTTAAGCAAAATGCGGTAGTAAACACGTTTAGTTGCTACGAAAATGAGTGTTTATCACCCGGTCAACCCGACTCGACCCGATCGCATGTGAGGTGAAACAGGTCGCATGGGAGTGTTGCCCATTTGATTTTACTTAAATCTAATTCACTCCATGCCTAAAAGAAACTAATTTCCTCCAATAAATATCATTTTTTAAACCCTTCATTTAACAAATGGTTGGGATTGTATAATTCGAATAAGCATGATGGATGGCTCTTCGATCCTATCGATTCATAAGGCTTCCGTTCACCTGTAAAGAACATGCATCCCGTCGTTGCCGCTGCAGTCTTCGGCTGTCTCTCGCCTTGTACCGCAGCAGCCTATGGACTTTCTGCCCATCGGATAGAGAGCTTGCGACAATCTGGCTTACTCAAGCATATACAATCACTTCTTCTGCAACGAAAGGGGAATAACAATGTTTAAGAGGGATTGTCTTTTACTATTAAAATTTGGTTGTGGCTACATTTTTTTCTTTTTGATGAGGGTTGGGCCTACAGTTAGTCATAGGTTAAAATCGTACTTTCATTAATATTTTTATTACTTTTTTTAAATTTGGGGGCTCTATGGAGAAATTTGAGGCCTATGTTTAGAATTATCCACCCTTTTATTTCTGCCTAAGAGAGGACTAAAAAAAATTTAAAAGGCCAGAATTTATCTTTGAAATGTTGGGTGTTAGAATTTATTTTCGGTATTTATAAGTGCTAAAATCGCATAATATCAATTTTTTATTAAGTTCTTCAAAATAATACATATTGAATCGAAACAAACTTTACTTCTGCTCGATTCAGTACTTTTCTATAGTATATACGATACACAGTTTAAAATTTGACAAAAAATTAAAAAGAGTTAATTGAATACTAGTTCATTTAAAAAATAACTACTTCGAGCCCAACTGCAGTTTGAACGGATTTGAGCTAATTTGAATTAATGTGTTTTTGAACTGATTCAATCGAATGTGCACGGTGCACACCTAAATTTCAACGGGCAAATTCAGAAAGTAACTTGCCCTTGAAGAGGGTACTGTAGACGAGAATGTTGCTTGTCTTATATAAGAATTTCTCCTTGTCTTGTTCGCTTCTTGTGTGAGACCGGGTCGACCCGGTCTCACAATGTGAGATCAGATCGGAGCCGGGTCGATCCATTGATTTTCCATTTTTATTTTATTTGTTTCGATTTTTTTACGGTCAGATGATATGCACCACAACGTGTAGTGAGATGCACCACACTGTGTAATAAATTGTACCACTAAGTGTAGTGAGATATCACTACACGTTGTGGTGCATATCATCTCACAATGTGAGATCAGATCGGAGCCGGGTCGATCCATTGATTTTCCATTTTTATTTTATTTGTTTCGATTTTTTTACGGTCAGATGATATGCACCACAACGTGTAGTGAGATGCACCACACTGTGTAATAAATTGTACCACTAAGTGCATTGGAAGTACAATTTTTTAACTTTATTAATAATATTTTCATTATGTTTAAATGCATCACCAATGCATTTTGAGATGCACCATCATGTATAATGAGATTCACTACCATGTGTACAGAGATGCACCACAATTTAGTAGATGCACGACACTGTATAGTGAGATGCACAATATTTTATTATAAAAAATATCATTTTTGCCGCGTAAACAACACGCATCGCGCGCGTGCCGTGCACACGCTCTCACAATGTGAGACTCGTTGCACTTGAAGCTGACTCATTAGTGACCTAACCAAGTTTACATTAAATTAATATGAATGTAAATATATTATTATGAAGGGTTGTATACGAAAGCAAAACTTTTTGCTTATATACAATTGTTATTTATTTCACTATAATTCTTCTATCTAAAATGTTTATTATTGCATACTCCCTCCGTCCATGAAATGGTTGCTACATTGTGGACGACACGGGTTTTAAGAAAATGGTTGGATGTAGTGAATTATAGTGAGTTTTTTGTGAGTGGAGTAAGGGTCCCACAATGAATGTGTGTGGAGTAGCAAAAGTGGCAACCATTTCTAGGACAAACTTAAGTAGCAAAAGTGGCAACTATTTCGTGGACGGAAGGAGTATTAATTATCTGTCCAATTATCTCAATATTAAATATTATATAGTGTGTTGTAGATCACAGAAGATTATATAATCGGGATCTTATGAGATATAAACTAATATTCACAATCGAGATAACTTGGACGAGTTGTTGGTTTAGATTGTAACATAATAGTATTAAATAATTTATCTTGACTATTTATTTATGCTAGTACGTTAATCGTATTGAAAGAATCACAGTGAAATTAATTCTCTGTTCTGACTTATTGTGAATTAAAAACATGGGTGACTTAAATAGTCTTAACGTTAATTGGGCTTATCAGTATGAATAAGTCTCTGACTATTGCTTTGATCTATTATAAATGAGAATTTTTGATAGTGGTTCGAAATTTCGTATTTTGGGCAGTGGCAGTTCTTATTTGATATTGATAGAGCTGCAATAAGGATCAGTGTCCTATGAATAATGGAATGATGATATCCTCTCGAGGAACTAAATAAGTTTATTATACTAAACCTTACAGGTGGAATTAGTTCCAGTATAATAATAAGTTTAAGTGGTAGCACTCGAGATAATTATTTATTAAGTAAATAATTGATTAATTAATTGCATATCAGAAGTATTTAATTAATTAATGGATATTCGATAATCTTAAACACGGAGATTAATTAAGTCTAATACTAGCCCTGACTCAACTAAATGAATAAGAGGGTAAGTCAGTATTAATTCTTTAGTGGAATGAATTAATATTTATATCTGATTTATATTCTGGGCTGAATAGATTAAATCGGATATTATGAGGCCAATCTTATTTAAGCTAGTAGATCCCTGAACTGGCCCAATAACCTGTGTCTCTAGTGGTGTCACAGCCCGACTCCTAGGGTATTGAAACGACTAGAATACAAGGGGCAGTGAGGTGGAACAACGAACTTTTACTCAAAGATACATGCTCGGCAATTGAAGATTAACATCAATAACATCAATGATTTCTCAAGAAACGGACTTTTGTCAAGATTTTGGAATCGAACCATTTAAAGGATTAGGTTTGGTTATCAATAAATGTTGCATTCACAAAGTAAGTGGGCCAAATTTTAACTTTTAATCGTCAAGTGGTGGTGAAAGGAATACGATGAAACGTTAGATGATTCCAGCGAGTTTTAGGTGAAATTCAGAACGGATTTAAGAAATTACATGAGCTAACGGGCTCTTTCATCTTTTAGGGACCGAGCATGCAAGGCTAAGTTATTTTAAAATGATGAGTTGCAGCGGACTATAATTATCGACTCAGAATCATAAGGTTATATGTGTGAAGACACATAACCTCAAGCGTAAACATTTAATTAGAAGGTGGATCACAACGAGTCACCCCAAGCACACCGCATCCTTCCTCATCCGAGCAAACCTGCACGTTTTAGAAATAACATGCAGGGCGTGAGAACTTCGTACTCGATGAACACATGCCAAAATATTTTGAAAACTCGCTCGATAGAGCTATATAATTGAACTTGCCTCATGAGTTGCACCACAAGCGTTAGGTATAACTGTTTAAAAGAATTTTCAACTTGTGGCAGTTTAAAACATTTTTCGTTTGTTTTTCTGAAATCGGCTAGCTATCCTCGGGTACGAATCATTCTACACATCTCATATTCTTGTGGTGTCGAGAAATAGGCCTCCTCCTCGAACACCGAAACCGGCCCAATCAAAGCAAAGCTCACAGTCTTTACATAACCGGCCCAACCAAAGCAAGGCTCACAGTTACTTTACGACCGGCTAGACTGTAACAAGGCTTACGGTCACCTAAACTAATGCATGCACTGTCCCGTATCTTACAGGATCTTTATCCCGTGCGTCCACAGGGCTTGTAATAACTTTAACACGTAGAGGATTACATACCAAAACATGAAAACACACGCAAGTCAATTAACTTTAAATAAAAGCGCACATTTAAAAATAAATTGCGCATTCATTGTTGAGTTTTGGTTTAGAAAGCCCACCTGTCATCCGGTGATTTTGCTCGAAATACCTCGTTTCGTCTCGCTTCTTACTTCTGGACTCCACTCGCTTCTTATTATCGAACTTCACTCGTTCCTTCAAGGTTAACATTCTTATAAGGACGAGTTCTATTTCTCGGAAACGATAAACGAATTCTAACGCTCGGCTGAAGGACTTCTAAATAACTCGGGTTTCTGAACTTATCTCAACTTATCTAACTCGATTCTTCTCGGCTTCTCGATTCTATTCAAATACTAAACCAACAGACTCTGAACTCAAGTACTTGACTTAAAAAAAATCTAAATATTTTATTAATATTATATTAATAAAATAATTCACATAAGACAGAAAGTTACTATTCATTCTTTATGTCTCGTTTTTCTCAGTTTCTCGAATTAAACGAACTCAGAAAATTATGAAATTAATTCTCGGGTTCTAACATCTCAAATCATTCACAAACAAACTTTCAGATCAAGAATCGAACGTTCACAAACAGATAAACGATCGACTTCGATAATCATTTGGAAAAAGAAAAATTTTCCAAATATAATAAAATATTCTAGAAAATTCTAGAAAATTAATTATTTAATCATAATTATAAACTCGGTTATTCATTCTCGACTCGATTATTCATTCAAGACTCGGTTATTGAATTATGCTAACTCGACTCGGTTCGGTTTCTAGAAAATATAAATTATTAAACTGTGATGAAATTAATTTCATTTCTCTTTTAATAATTTATAACTCTCATAATTTAATAGGAAATTAAAATCCGAATTAACTTTACTAAATAAAAGTTTTCGTCTTTTTCTTGTAAAACGTGCCAATCCTCAGACACTTATCAACTCGATAATAAGATTCTAATGATGTCTAATTACTTTTAATCAACTCAATTATTCTTCTTATTATTTATTTCATTTACATTATTTCTCATTTCTCATTATTTAAATTCGATTTTCCATTAACGATCTCGATTCTCAATAACTTCTTCATTTTGAATCGAATTCAAAAATTTCGAAAAGAAACTCTAATTATTTTAACATCATCTTCATCATCGATTCATCACATTCATCAACATTAACATGAATCATCAAGAACTATCAACCTTGATCATCATTTTATTTTTTATTTTTATTATTAAAAATTCCTAAAAATTCTCAAATATTTATTTTTCTATTTCTTTTTACTCTAACATCCATCATTTCATCAAATTGTGCATCATCTAATCATATATCATCAAAATATCATCTTTTCATCAAGAACCTCATCAAGAACATCAAGAACGTCTTTAAGAACATCATCTTCTTCGTACTCACATATATTTTCGGTACACACCTATATACATGCTTCATCATTTTTCTCATTTAATCAAACACCTCAAAACTTTTAAATCATAATCTAGAACACAAATCCATCTTAACAATCACACTTAATCATCAACATAAAAATCATCCCAAAAATCATCAAACTTTCGGCACTCATCATACATACATATATTAATTTTTCTCTTTCGATTTCTTCACACCTATATGCATACGAGGATCATGAATATCATCATCAAAAATCAAAAATCAAAACCCTACCCTAAATCCCTAATTTCGGCAGATTTCAAGAGAAAGAGAGGGTTCAATTTTTAGATCTTGTTTTCATGTATTAAAGACTCTCAAGAACTCAAAAATTCATACTAGAACAAGGGGCATCGATTTCCTTAATGGAAGGGTTATTTTAATCGATTAGAAGAAGTAGAAAAAAGGGGTTTTTCTTGACTTCAATCACTAGAATCAAGAGAACTTACTTAAGCTTGAAGGTTTAATCGATCAAAGGGCTTTCAATCCTCGCAACTCTATGATCCACACAAGCAAAAGTCGAGCTTCATCCTTGCTCCTATGGCTGCCGATTTCAAGAAGAAAAATAAATGAATAAAACCTAGTCTTGAATTGATCACTACGACAAGAGGATCTCGAATACCTTAACGGATTAGTCGATGAATGATCGGGAGCTAGGTTATCTTCATCTTTAGAGCTTGGGAGGAGACTCAACAATGGAGGAGAGAGAAAAAGTGTGTGTGTGTGTTCATAGCCGAGAGAGATGAGAGAGATGGGTTTATGGGTGAGAGAGTAGAGAGGGAATATTGGAGAGAATAATCTTTTTTTCAAGAGAGAGATGATTAAGAGAGAGAAATAATTAAGAGAGAGAATGAGAAAGAGTGGGATGTCGGCAAGATTTATTAGAGAGAGAGATAAGGAATTTAATTGCACCCGGTGGTCAAAAATGCGATATAAATTTCTCTGGAAGAAAAAGTTATCCGGTGCAATTTAACCCTAATTTCTTATTAAACTCTCAAACGATTTAAAACTCACCACAACTCTTTCTCGACCTCGGAATTCTCTCTACTTCGTCTCTAACATCATCAAATAAATCAAGGATACTAGGAATCCAAGTTTCGACTCAAAATTCTAAATAACGAAGAAAACGTAAAAAGTTACTATTCATATTCATTTCCTCAAAGAAATAAAATTCAAACTCGATTCAAACAAGCTCAGAAAATTCTCAAACATGCACCAATGGTCTTAGAATAAATTCTAGATCCAAATTTCACTAATTAGACGAAATTCGGAAAACAGTCAGTGAATAGTGAATTGTCGTCGTCGGTTACTATTCACTGAAAAATGAATTTCCTCAGAATTTTCCGAAATTCGAACTCAAACTCAAACTCAAACTCACATTCTCATGCTCAATCAATTCATCTCACATTCAATTCAGATAACTGAAACAGGAGAAATCACGTAACGACTTCAAGGGTGATTATAATTAAATTCATAGGAGCATGCTAGGTGTGGATTTTGTATGTGTTTGTTAGATATCCATAATTGATCCATGGGTGAAAACGAATCGGTTTTCAATAATCGGTTCCAACAGTTGGTATCAGAGCCCTGGTCTGTATATTATGGCTCTATCGGATTAATGAACACTAAATCCATATAATTAAAATAAAATCCGATTTTATTTACGAATATATGCATGCATGTCAGTTATTATCGTTGTCTCGTCGTGGATTCATTTTATTTATTATTAGTTTGTCGTTTTGGCCATTTTTACCATGAGAAAATCCGTGGTTAGATGAGGATTTCAGTTGTAAATTATTATTTCGATTTGTAATCTGTTGTACGGGTCGAAAAATGGAGTAACTGGATAGGGGAAGAAGGTCGGCGACGGCAACACACGGCAGTGCGTCGACTTCACGTGATAGGGTTTAGCTCGCGACGTGTTTTGATCGGACGAAATCCGATTCGCCGTAGCCTAGCTCCGGTGTCTATGGTGTTTGACTCAACAACACGGCCGGGCGACGAAGCTCGTGAAGCCGGGGCACCGTAATCTACGGCGGCGCGTGTTTCACACGCGTGGGTTGTCGTGGCGGCAAAATCGCTTTGGCGAGTTTCTTTCGGTGTTGCTGGTTTCGACCAGACCTCAAGGGTGATTACTTGGGTCTGGGTGTGTCGGAACAGTGAGAACGGGTGGCGTTTCGACGTCGCCATGGCTTTGAAGCTGCTGCGAGCGGCGAAATGGCGAGGAGAACAACAGCAACGAACCAGTAGTAGCAGCGACACGACGAGAAGCGAAGGAGAAGGTCGAGACGACGGTGGTGACGAGCGCTGGAACAGCTTCAAGCCGTGTGGCTTGCCACGGTGCCATCGCGAGCTCGACACCGATGAAGGGTGGAGCACAGCGGCGACGACGCTCCTGCTGAGTCTCTGACCTCGCTGTCTTCACAGCAGGAGGTTGGGGATGATGATGGCAGAGGTGGTGGCGCGGTAAAGCTGGGCTTGCGTCGCGATTTCGGCGATGGAGGGCTGCCGGCGGCGGTGTCTTCACAAACGAAACCCTAGGTTGAAAACCTAGGGTTTTGGGCGTGTGGGCAGCCGCACGATGAGGTTTTCCTTGTGTGTTGGATTTGTGATAGGAATACGCGAAATCTTTAGATCTTGTTTCCTTCTTGGGCGATTCTTCAAGGCAACGGATATGGAAAGACTTGAAGACGAAGATTTATTGTAATAGATAGATGTTATTTCATATTTTATTTTTTGTAATAATTTAGATAGGTACAAATATCCACAACGAGACGACAATTTATTTATTTTATTGGAAATTGCATGTCGTGGGATTTAATCACCGTTAAGGTGTTATTATTTCTAAAGCATGATATAATTTGCAATTATTTGAAATTTATTTGCGTTTAGAAATTGCATGCTAGGAATTTATCGTATTATTCTAAACATGTTATGAATTCAAGCGAGCATGATTTATTATGTGAGTTCTAGAAAAGCATGTTTAGTAATTCCGTATTTTTACGTGATTTGCATGCGAAAAACCTTTTGAATTAAAATGACTAAGCATGTTAAATTGATTTTAATAATCAAATTAGACCTCCACAATTGGTTATAGACGAATTAAGTTGTTAGGCTCGTGTAAACGTCCACACGATCGTGGCTTGCATGGGTTCTATTAACTTATAGATTTTGTCGAGTAAAACTTCTAAAAGTATTTTAGTCTCGTGAATAGTCGAAGTTTTGCGTGTAAACATCCACACTATCGTGGCTTACCCGTATTAATTCTCATAGATTATTCTAGGAGAGATTAGAATAAGATAATTAATGAAATTGTTTACAAGGAGATATTGTTCGAGTAATTGCATCAATATGTGGGACAATTTCGGATTAGTTAAATTGTGGTCAGTGCTTAGATATTGTCTCGAATACAACTCTCCATCGGAGTCCCTTTTCGAGATAATATGGTCTAGTAAGGTTCATTTATTAATTTCATTTGTCATAAGATTAATTTGGCATGAGATAAAATTAAAAAACTGGATGTTTGGTTGAGAGGTGCGCACGTAAACGTCCACAGTCCACACTATCGTGGCTTGCGTGTAAATCACTCGAGCTAATGAAGGTTTCATTTAATATTCTTTTATCAAAAGGTTACAATATAAATGTTACGAACGTTTTATGCAATAATTGTGACTTATGTGCGTTTTTTGAATGTTTAAATTTTTTCAGATATGACTGTTACTTCGTTGTTGAATGTGCTTACTGCTAAGCCGCTTACCGGACCAAACTTTTTGGAATGGAAGCGCAATTTAGGATATGTCCTAGATGCTGAAGAGTACCACTTTTTACTCACTACTCCTGCGCCTGCAGCTCTCACTGCAGCCTCCACCGATGCTCAGAAAGAGGATTCTAAGAGGTGGCATAAGGCCAATTGTATTGCGAAAGCCTACATGATGACCACTATGACCTCTGGGTTGCAGCAGCAGCATCAGTCTTTGGACACGGCTGCTGCAATCATGACTAATCTCGAGGAGTTGTTCAGTGAGAGTGACCGTTCCACCCGATTCGAGATCATGAGGCAAATCATGAGCTCGAAGATGACAGAGAACGTGTCTGTGCGCGAGCACGTGCTTGGAATGATCAATCATTTCAATGAGTTGGACGTACTTGGTGGAGGAATCATGGATGAAGCGAAAGTTGACATGATACTCCACACTCTTCCCAAGTCCCATGAGAACTTCCGCCTTAATGCAATAATGAGCAAGAAAGTGTTCACTCTAAATGAACTGCTCAATGAAGTTGTTGCTGTGGAAGGGGTTATGGGAAAGAGTCCGCAAGCTCTTGCTTCTCTTCAAAGGGTTCCATATTTCACCAAAATGTGGAAAGAAATGGAAGGGCCCAACGAAAGGCAGGAAGAGCGAAGGAAGTAGTGGGAGCAAGAGGCTAGGCCCTACCGGAGGCATTAAAAAGCCAAAGGAGAAGGGTGGAAAGTGCTTCAAGCGCAAGAAATCTGGACATTGAAAGGCTAACTGCCCCTTGTTGAAGAAGGCTCAAGGTATGTCTTCTGCTCTTATTAATGAAATATGTTTAAGTTCAAGTTCTATCCACAAGTGGGTAGTAGATAGGGGCGCAACTGACAATATTTGTTATTCCTTGCAGGGGTTCTTGCGGACAAGGGAGGTGAGTAGAGGGGAGTTGAGCGTCACCATGGGAACGGAAGCGCGAGCGGACGTTGCGGCCATAGGCTATGTTCATTTATTTTTTGAGAATTCAGTTTTAGTTTTGAGAGATATTTTATATGTGCCAGATTTTCGGCGAAACTTGATTTCTATGGTTAAGTTGTAGAAAGATGGATACTCTATTCTTTTTTAGAGTTTTCCGACTTTTATGAAAAATGATAAGATTATCGGTTATGCACATGTTGTTGATTCTCTTTACACTATTTACTGTTCCGATGCTTCGAGTTCTTCAAGTAATGCTTTAATTGTTAACCAAAAAAAGAGGTCGAATTCTTCTCAAGAGAATCAAACTCTTCTTTGGCACCTAAGATTGGGTCACATCAATCTAAAGAGGATCTAAATATTGGTTTCTGATGGAGTCTTGGGTTCTTTCCAAATCGAGTCCATCCCAATCTGCGAATCCTGCATAGAGGGAAAGATGACGACTCGACCTTTCAAGGCCAAGGGGTATAGAGCTAAAGAAGTGTTGGAATTGATTCATTTCGACTTGTATGGACCTATGTCAACTCAAGCTCGTGGAGGTTATGAGTATTTTATCACTTTCATTGATGATTACTCAAAATATGGGTACATCTACTTGTTGCACTACATCCGAATGCTTTGAAAAGTTCAAACTATTCAAGGCGGAAGTAGAGAAGCGACATGGCAAGAGTATCAAGTCGTTGCAATCTGACAGCGGTGGCGAATACCTCAGCAACGAGTTTAAGGAGTACTTGTTGGAAAGTGGGATTACATCCCAATTGACTACACCTGGAACACTCCAACAGAATGGTGTGTCGAAGAGAAGAAATCGAACACTTCTGGAAATGGTTCGATCTATGATAAGTTATGCATCTCTACCTATTTCGTTTTGGGGATATGTTTTGGAAACAACGGCTCACATGCTATACTTGGTTCTCTCAAAGTCAGTGCCTAAAACCCCGTCCGAGCTGTGGTCCGATCACAAGCCTAGTCTTCACCACATCCGGATTTGGGGTACTCCGGCACATGTTTTGAACAAAGAAGCTGACAGGTTGAGTCCGAGAACCAAGGTGATGCTATTTGTAGGCTATTCTAGAGGAACGAAAGGTGGCTATTTCTACTGTCCTAAGGATCAAAAAGTCGTTATTAGCACTAATGCGAGATTCTTGGAAGAGGACTATAGGAAGAGAAGTGACATCATACTTCAAGAAGTTGGAGGGGAGGAGGTAATTAGCACTCTAGTTGTGCAAGACGAACAATCGTCGGAACCAGCACAAACCATTAATACTGAATCTGCTATAGAGCTTTGTCGTAGTGGGAGGATAACTCAAGGAAAGTTACTTAGTCGATACACTCTACTTAATGAATCCAAGGATTCATTAGAATTAGCAGTGATCGAAGAAGATCCTTGGACTTACTCTGAAGCGTTAGCAGATCCGGATGCTCTTGAGTGGGAGGCGTGTATGATTGCCGAATGGGAATCTATCACTGCCATGGATGTATATGAGAAATGCGAGCTTCCTGAGGGCCGTGAAGCCATAGGATGTAAGTGGGTATACAAGAAAAAAAGAGGACCAGATGGAAAGGTTGTGGCCTTTAAGGCAAGACTAGTGGCGAAAGATTTCACTTAAAGAGAGGGAATCGATTACGATGAGACATTTTTGCCAGTAGCCATGCTTAAATCTATCCGAACTCTCATGACAATGGCCGCTCACATGAATCTCGAGGTCTGGCAAATGGATGTTAAAATCGTGTTTCTGAACGGGTATCTTGAAAAAGATAGGGACGTCTATATGCTGCAACCGGAAGGGTTCATAAAGAAAGGTGAAGAGCATCTTGTGTGGAAGCTAAAGAAGTCCATTTATGGACTTAAGCAGGCTTCATGATCTTGGAACAAACATTTCAATGATGTTGTATAAGGCTATGGCTTTGTACAATGTGAACATCAAAATTGTGTTTACCGGGTGTATTTTGATGGGAGTCTAGTGTTTCTAGTGCTTTATGTTGATGATATTTTGCTCAATAGTGATAATGTGAATGTACTATCAAAGATTAAGGCATGGTTATCCCACCAGTTTTAAATTAAGGATTTGGGAGAGGTAGCATGCATTCTTAGGATTAAGGCCGGTCGTGATCGATCTAAGAGAATGTTGAGTTTGTCTCAAACAACCTACATTGTTACTGTATTATCGCGTTTCAGTATGCAGAATGCTAAGAAAGGTTTCTTACCTTTCAGACGTGGCGTTCATCTATCTAAGGCGATGTGACCTACATCACCTAAGGAGATAGCGGACATGAAAGCAATTCCTTATGCTTCGGCTGTAGGAAGTCTCATGTATGCAATGCAGAGTATCAGGCCTGACATCTGTCATGTTGTTGGCATGGTGTCTAGATATCAGGATAATCCTGGTCAGGGTCATTGGATTGTTGTAAAGTGCATACTCAAGTACCTTAAACGGATTAGAGAGCATGGACTGGTATATCGATCTGGTGATCTGGTTCCGGTGGGTTATGTAGATGCTGATTGTCAAGGAGATAAAGATCAGCGGTTTTCTGCTTTTGGCTATGTGTTTAAGCTGGGAGGTGGAGCCATTGTATGGAGAAGTGTGAAGCAGAAATGCATTGCATTATCTACTATGGAAGCTGAATATGTGGCTATTACTGAGGCTGCTAAAGAGGCTGTTTGGCTTAGAAACTTCTTGGCAGAGCTTGATGTGATTCCTAGTTTGCCGAGAGGTATCACGATTTATTCTGATAATGAGGCAGCAATTGCAAATTGCAAGGAGTCTAGATTTCATCAGACGACTAAGCATATTGATACAAGATATCACTACATTCGGCTGCTTGTCCAAGATGGTGATGTGGATGTGCAAAAGGTGGTAGGAGTTGATATTCTGGCTAATCCGTTTACAAAGAGTCTACCAGCTGCTGTCTTTGATAAGCACGTTGAAGGCATGGGGCTGCGTTTCCTTCCACACTAAGTTAAACTTTGAGTATAAGTGGGAGAAGTTGTAATAGATGGCTAGATGAATATTAGTCTCATTGTATACTAAAAGTTTGCTTTAGTATAAGTGGGAGAATTGAAGGGTTGTATACGAAAACAAGACTTTTTGCTTATATACAATTGTTATTTATTTCACTATAATTCTTCTATCTGAAATGTTTATTATTGCATACTAGTTATCTGTCCAACTATCTCAATATTAAAGATTATATAGTGTGTTATAGATCACAGAAGATTATATAATCGACATCTTATGAGATATAAACTAATATTCATAATCGAGACAACTTGGATGAGTTGTTGGTTTAGATTGTAGCATAATAGTATTAAATAGTTTATCTTGACTATTTATTTATACTAGTATGTTAATCGTATTGAAAGGATCATAGTGAGATTAATTCTCTGTTCTGACTTATTGAGAATTAAAGATCTCGGTAACTTAAATAGTCTTAACCTTATTTGGGTTTATCAGTATGAATAAGTGTCTAACTATTGCTTTGATCTATTATAAATGAGAACTTGATAGTGGTTCAAAATTTCGTATTTTGGGCAGTGACAGTTCTTATTTGATATTGATAGAGCTGCAATAAGGATCCGTGTCCTATAAATAATGAGATGATGATATCCTCTCGAGGAACTTAATAATTTTATTATACTAAACCCTGCAGGTGGAATTAGTTCCAGTATAATAATAAGTTTAAGTGGTAGCACTCGAGATAATTATTTATTAAGTAAATAATTAATTGATTAATTAATTGCTGTCAGAAGTATTTAATTAATTAATGGATATTCGATAATCTTAAACACGGAGATTAATTAAGTCTAATACTAGCCCCGACTCAACTAAATGAATAAGAGGGTAAGTCAGTATTAATTCTTTAGTGGAATGAATTAATATTTATATCTGATTTATATTCTGGGTTGAATAGATTAAATCGGATATTATCGGACCAATCTTATTTTAGCTAGTAGATTCCTGAACTGGCCCAATGAACTGTATCTCTAGTGGGCTTAGGCGGCTACTCTCCTACGGCCCGTAAGGGTCGTCTAGATTTAATGAATGTGAGCAGTTATTTATCTATAAATACAAGGCTCATAAGACTCATTACTTACTTGCATTCTAAGCAACTAAAATCTAGAGTGAGAGAGAGAAAAACCGCCCCCCCACTGTAAGAGAGAGAGCTCAAAGTCGATCCCATCCATCGTCAAGCTCTAGCCGGGAACAGTTCGGAAGTCACTCTCGAGTCGTTGTGCACCAAGTTTGCAGGTATTCCGAATAAACATCCTATGATTGTAATTAAATTCATAGGAGCATGCTAGGTGTGGATTTTGTATGTGTTTGTTAGATATCCATAATTGATCTATGGGTGAAAACGAATCGATTTTCAATAATCGGTTCCAACATATTACTCCCTCCATCAATGATAAGTGTAGTTCAGAGGAGTGACACGAGTTTTAAGAGTGAGATCAGAATGGATGAGAGTGGGTGTGAGACTCATAAGAGTGCTTGGTAGAAATTTTGTGAGTGGAGAATGTATTACTGTCATTTCACACTTAAATGAAGAATACACATAAAGGAAATAAAGGGTAAAAATAAATCTTTTAAATTGAATCATTTTCATTTATGAAAGACCACACTTATCATGAACGGTCCAAATTTTATTTGAATATATCTAATTACTAAAAAATAAAAATGATATTTCGTCATATTTCTCTTTTTATGTATGTTTACGAAAATGTGAAATCGATTGTAATAATATATAAGGTTCATTGGTAAAAAGTACAAAATAATCTCTCTCGATGCGAGGTACTAAGATAGATACATCCACTATGGACATGTCTTTATAACTTACATTACCAAAATTTAAATAATTAATAATTCTTCATAATTAACAAAACCACATATAATAAAAACAATTAATAATGGCTATCGCTCACACAATCTGCACGCACATTCGTGAGTAACGTTTATATTTTATTCACTTTTGCATTATTCTTTTAAATTTCTTTTTAATTTTATTCTAATACCTTAGAAATTGATGTTGAGAGCATTATATCAATAAAATAGATAATTATATGGAAAAATATTGTAGATTTCGTATATTACATTTGTTCTTACTACAAATTCTCTATGCAATCATCATAAATAAACTGAATAAATGACTCATAATTGCAATATAAATTGTTTTGCGATAGGAAATTGTTATTTAGAGGGTGGGAGAGTATTCATAATTACTATAAATTCATCTATCCAATTCGTGGAGGCAAAATCAATGGCGCGTGCTATAGTTATGTATAACATGACAAGCAATAGTCGGGTTGCAGTTATATTTAGTTGCCTATTATTCGTCATTGCTTCCTTCCTTGGTGAAGGAAGCCAATGCAATCTTACCTCATAGGTTCCATATTGCCAACTTGTACAACCATTTATTTTATTACGTGATGTAAATTCAACACCCACACTTAATTTGCAATATGAGAATTAATGAAACGAGAAGGAGTGGGCAACTGCAAAATTCCCTTTTCATATATGCCTCTAACTAATTATAACTTTGGTAATTAATATCACATCTTTATAACCCTTAATCTCTTAACACGATATATAATGACAAAATATTGACACGATCTTCAAAAGCAATTTGTGCAATGAATATTCTGCAAGCAATTAGCCATCCATCCCCCATACTTGTATTCTTTAGTGAAAAATTTAATTTTCTTATAAGTACAGCATTTTCCCATGTATTCATGACGGCACAAAAAGCATATGCACATTTGAGAAAAATCATGAGTTGCTCTTCCAAAATGTGGAGAAAGAGTATGGTTGTTGTTCTTGTGTTCGCAGCTGCAGGCCTTTTAATGTGCAAGGGAGTGGAGGCGAGGCCGGTTAGCGTTGGAGGTGGTGCATTCGTCCAGACAAGAGGCAGCCAATTTGTGATGAATGGGAGGCCCTTCTTTTTCAATGGTTTCAATTCTTATTGGTTAATGTACATGGCCTCCGATCCTTCTACTAGGCCTAAAGTCACACAAACCTTTGAACAAGCTTCCAAATATGGGATGAACGTGGCGAGGACGTGGGCTTTCAATGATGGAGGATCTAATCCCTTGCAAAAGTCGCCGGCCTCCTATAACGAGGATATGTTTAAGGTATATATATCAAGATCCAATACGCGCGTTACATTTGATACACCGACTATATATGCATGTATATAGTCGTTATGATTAAAGATCTAGTGAGAATAAATTTTATATGAGAACGTGAGAATGATACATTTTACTGCATTTTTATCACATCAGAAATGCATATCATACATATTCTCATGCATAAACTACAATAAATTAATGCATAAACATCATAATGCATAAATTATATTAACTTAATGCATCGTTAAATTTGAGTCATTGATTAATAAAGATCAAGGGTCCAGATTTATTCTTATTTTTCACCTAAGATAGAATTCTCATCTGATCATGTTCCTAGCTAGTTGTTATTATATATATATATATATATATATATATATATATATATATATATATATAGGGTAGGGATCCGGTGAGAATAGATTTTATATGAGAATATGAGAATGATATATTTTAATGCATTTTTATCACATCGGTAATGCATATATTGAATAAATGTAATGCATGCATATTGTAATGCATAAACTACAATAATTTAATGCATTAACATTGTAATGCATAAATTACAACAACATAATGCATCATTAAATCTGGACCATTGATCAACAAAGATCAATGACCGAGATTTATTCTCATTTCTCACATAAGAAAACATTCTCACCTAATCCTCTTTATATATATATATATATATATATATATATATATATATATCGTTCTTCAGGGATTGGATTTTGTGGTGTCGGAAGCCGGAAAACATGGGATTTATCTAATTCTGACATTGGTGAACAATTGGGATGGTTATGGAGGGAAAAAGCAATATGTTCAATGGGCTAGGGATCAAGGCCAATCTTTGAGCAACGATGATGATTTTTTCACAAATTCTATTGTTAAAGGGTACTTCAAAAATCATGTCAAGGTAATTTCATGGTTTTCTGATTAGATCTTGTTATCATTCTAGAAATTAATATTGTGAAATATAATTGTAGGATATGTAAGTTAATTAGAAATCAATTTTGATTACCCTTTCTGGTCGCGCGTGCCAAATTAAATAAAATAGTATGAGCTCATAAAGGTTCTTAATGTGTTTACCACAATTAATATTAATTGCCTTTTACTTAATTCGTGAAAATGAATTATTATGTAATTCCTTCATTAATAAGTTGGTCATGTACATACGTTACAGGCTGTGCTTACAAGAGTTAACTCAATAACCGGCTTAGCTTACAAAGATGATTCAACGATACTTGCATGGGAGCTCATGAACGAACCCCATTGCCAATCCGACCTCTCTGGGAAAGCAATTCAAGTCTCTCTCTCTCTCTCTCTGCTGTCTGTCTATCTGTCTTGTTGCAAATTAAATTAGACGGCACAATCAACAACTGAATGTAGTAAGTGTAATTAATCAAAATTAATATAATATTGATGATGAATCTTCAGGATTGGGTGGTGGAAATGGCAGGTCATGTGAAATCCTTAGACAGGAACCACCTCCTCGACATCGGATTGGAAGGGTTTTACGGCGAATCGACACCGGAGAAGAAACAAAACAATCCCGGCGGCATGGGGGTCGGCACCGACTTCATCTCCAACAACCGCATTCCCCAAGTGGACTTCGCCACCATTCATATTTACCCTGACCAATGGTATGTGTATATATATATATATATGTAAATGAACAGAATTAATTAATGCATGCAATTGCAGGCTCCCAGGCGCCAACGAGGAGGCACAGGGGGAGTTCGTGCGCAAGTGGATCCAGTCGCACGTGGACGACTCCAAAAGCATGGTTGGGATTGGGAAGCCGTTGGTGGTGGCTGAGTTTGGCAAATCATCAAGGTCGCCCAATTTCACCGTGGCCTCCAGAGACGGCTATTTCCACGGAATATTTAACGACGTTTATAAGTGTGCATCCAGTGGAGGGCCTTGTGGAGGTGCATTGTTTTGGCAACTCATGGCTTTAGGCATGGAAAGTTGGAGTGATGGTTATGAAGTTGTCTTGGAAAATAGTCCATCCACGGCTCAACTTATTTCTCACCAATCTTGTCGAATTTCCTCCCTTAATTGAAAACTCTAGGATACACATACTACTATGCTAGTATATAGTAATAAACCATTATATATCAAACGACATCCTCTATTGCATTTCCATATTGCATCTCCTACTGCATTGATAAGGAAATCACATGTGTCATTACTAAGGGTTCAAGATTTAGGGTATATATAAGGAAAATATATTGTATAAATTTAAAACCTATAATCATGCCACGTGTCATTCTCTTAATAATGCAATAGAAAATGCAACACAAAATACAATAGAAAATCCAATCTGATTATACAAACGACATCCTCTATTGAAGTATTAAGAATTAAGTTATAGTTATTCTATCCGTAATCTGGTATTTATTAACATTAATTACTACAAACATGTCATTTTCAAAAATTATGATACAATCATACAAATACTATTGGTCGCTATTTCATTAATGTGTGATACATGATGAGTACGATAAATATAATTTTAGATCAACTTTATTTGTAGTACCTAACTACTATTGTACTCCCGGGTTGCAGGGGAATAATTTTTGTTAATAAAATTTAGTACTCCCTTTGTCCCTTTCTACATGTCTCATATGAGACGTGCACGGAGATTAAAAAAAAGATTAAATATAAAGGATGTGTTTGGTATAGTGAATAAAGTAATATAAATTATTTTTTAATTGATAAAATAATATAAAGTGTTTTTGAAGTGACATAAAGTGATATAAAATGGTCTTGAAGTGATATAAAGTGAATAAAGTGATTTCGTAATTATTTCCTTAAATGGAAAGTGAGTCAAGCAGAATGAGACACCCAAAATAGAAAGTGAGACAAGTAGAACATGACAGATGGAGTACTAGTATTAATTATAAATATTTTATACTTGTGAATTTTAAACTTGGGACAAATTATTGTTTTATTAAAATTGATGTTTTTTTGAACTAGTTTGAATAAGTGGAGAAAATGAGTAATTTTTTGCAGTGTCTGCATTTCATATATTTTATATCATAAGTACATGTAAGCAGTGGCATAGCCAGGGGGCAATGATGCACTGGACCCCTTCTGGCATTTTAGGAAAAAATAGCTATATATTGGTAGTATATACATATAAACTACAACAAAATTGAGCTTTTGCGACATGAAAAATGTGTTGCTCATTACTAGTATATTAATGTCGCAAAAGTTAATTTACGACATTTTTTGCGTCACGGTGAATTGTATTGTAAAAAGGGTATGTAGCACATTTACGACATCTTTTTCATTTGTGTCGCAACATATACGGCATTTTATGCAACAATAAATTAATTGTCACATAAAATAAACGACACATTATGCGTCATTAATTGCAATGATGCTTGTTAATTTTTGACACATTATGCGTCATCAATTGAAATGACGCATCCTAATTTGCGACATTTTCAACAATTTTATTACACAAAAAAATGTGACAATTTTAGGACACTTCTTCATTTATGACGCAACATATATGATGCAACATATATGACGCTTGTGCGATATTAAATTATTTGTCATATAAAATGCATCATTAATTGTAGTGATTTTTAGAGAGAGAAGGGGGTGTTGATCACCATTGCATGAGATAAAGCAAATAGGTTCCCTACTATAATAAATATGGAGTTAGAAGACATAACACCTAAGAAGCACGAGGACACTCATCAGCCTCACGTCTCCATCCCGGAGATGAATTCGCTGAAAAATGTCGGAAAAACATCCCCTGGGGCGTTTTATTAATTAACCGATTTTTGATTTATTTTTAAATGAAAAATACACTCAAATTCGGTAAAAATACGTCAATGGCTGTAAAATACGTTCCGCCCTAATTTATTTTTCTATCGTACCCCCATCCATTGCGAAACAACATAGACAGAAAACATCCTTCTTCAAAAGACGACACCGCTGCTACGCCGCAGCTCTGTTCGTCGTCGTGTGGGTCGCCGCTTGGCTTTGCCGTCGCATGGGTTTTTGCTATCTGAGTTCGCTCTTTCATCTTCTCTTCAACAAAGGTTGGTAGCTTCGTATTTCTTTAGATTAACTGGTGAATTGGTGAGATTAATAGGTAAATAATTGAGTGTAACATTTAGGAATTTATTTATTTATGCGTTTTCTTTGCTATTGCATGGGTTCATTTTTATAATGGTCGACTTCAAAGCCAACAATGTAGTGATTGGTGAATTGATGATTTAAATTTTATTATATGTATATTGTATTTCAATGTTCAGTTTATTATAGGTATTCTAAATTTTGGGCTTTGAATTGGTTTAATTTTTGTTTGCTACTTGGGTTGCTATGTTTCTTAATTTTTTCTTTAATTCTGGGGAGTACTCATAAATATAATGGTTGAACATTGAATTTTTTTGTTGATACAAATTTCAGGCTGTGACAACTAGTAGTTCTACAACTAGCGCAATTGATGATTATCGATCACCACTGTGGAGATATGTTGTGAGGTCAGAAAATGTAGAATCTGGTGGTGGTGGGGGAGTGGAATAGGTATGCAGATTTTGTAAAATGAAGAAAAAAACGAGTTATACTCGAGTTGTGAGTCATTAATTTCTCAAGGATTATGTGGTATTAGCTTATTTTCTTGATGAATTATGCAATTTTAATATGTATAAAATATATATTAAATGAAGAATTAAAACGTATTTTTAACGTATTGTATCTTCATTTTTTAAAAATTGACGTATTTACGTCCCCATATCATATCATTTCCGTATTTCTTATTCGTCTATATGCTTCTTAGCAGAAGACAGATATTAATCAAAAGATATGTTGTTTAGAAATTCAAACTGGACGCTTAGGGCCAATTTTGGGCCTACACCAAATAAATTTAGAGCTCAATTAGCACTTTGAAGAAGTAACATTTAATTTGAAACAAATTCTAACAGAAAACTAAAGTGGTTGAAAAGCATATAAATTCAAATCGAGGGGTGGATCAAGAAAGAATTGTTTGGGCAATCGCCCTTAGAGGTCTCACCCGGGGTCTTAAAATCTGCCACTATTTAAACCTCACAAATATACCTATACTTGTATGAGTTATCCTCACAAATATATCAATTGCACTTGTTACTTCCTAAATACTTACTCAAATTCATTTATTTTATAGAGAACTGATATGCTAGTCGTGAGAACTGTTTGTGAGCACCACCATCGATTTATCCATATTAATATTATTTTATTTAATTTTTAATATTGCATTTTAATCTAATACCTTAAAAAATGTTATTGAAATCACTAAATTGAAAAATTACATAAAAATCAAAGCTCGATTTATTGCTTTCCCCTTTAACGTTAAAGAAATGAATAAATAAACAAATTGAGCATTGATTTTTATGTAATTTTTAAATTTAATGATTTCAATAACATTTTTTAATGTATTAGATTAAAATGCAATAATAAAAATTAAATAAAATAATGTTAATATGGACAAATCGATAGTGGTGCTCCCGAATGGTGCTCACAAGAGGTCACTAGCATGTCGGTTCTCTTATTCTATATGTCAATTGTTGGATCATATATGTTGAATAAAAATCTTCAAAGACGTTAACTAACTAGTACTTGAAAATAAAAGGTACACATTGGCCGCTACTTAAAGTTAAGCCCTCTAAGAGCATCCACATCGCTAGGGCTGAGGCCAAAGGCGCAAGGGCTGCGCCCTCCACATTTGGAGGGCTCTCCCGTTGCAGCCATTTGGAGGGCGTGGGCGGAGGGCTCAATTGCGCCATTTACATACGCCCTCCGCCCTTTGACGTGGTGGCCTCTCATTGGCCGCTGCAAAATTCAAACGACTATTTCCTTTTTTTTCCTCATTTTATCTTAAAAATACCACACAATTTCTCAACTTTTTCATACCAATTCCTCTTCATTTGCAGATTAAATTATAACAATTTAATAAATAAATTAAAACAAACATAACATTAATTATAAAAAAAAACCCTAATACAATGACATAATTAAAAAAACACCCTAAGACATAATTAAAAAAAAAACACCCTAATAAGACATAATTAAAAAAAACCCTACTCACTAAAAAAATCAAGCACATCCTTCACGAGTTGCCAAACCGCCAAATGCCTAAACGCCTCGGCGTTCATGGCCGTCCATTCATTGAGCACCGAGTTTAGCACTGTCTCTTCAGTGACGCCTGCCGGAGCTTGATTGCGGGTTTGCCGGTACATCGCGTTGAAGAGCCCGCAACTGGTCCTCACTCGCTGCCAGTGGTGGCGCAACTGTGTCGAGTTGCGCGCTGCCGAGTATTGTGGACTATTCTCGTTGTAACGAGTCTCGATTCTACCCCACATGGTGCCGTTGCCGCCGCCGCCATTCCGAACGTACAACCATGCCCGTGCCAACTCCAGGGTTTCGCCATCGGTGTAGGGATGAGGAACCATCGTCGGAGGTTTGCCGGAGATCGCCGAAAGAAAAAATGTGAGATCGTCGGAGATCGCCGAAAGAAAAAAATTGAGAGAGGATAATGAGAGAGGTGTGATTTGAGGGTGGGGAAGGGGGTATTTATATAGGGTAAAATGTGGAATTTAAAAAAAAAAGGGTGGGGGGGGCGCCCTCGAGCTAGTCGCCGGGGCCGATGTGGAGAAAGTGGAGGGCGGAGGGCTCAAAAATGGCTGCGCCCTCCAATTTGAAGGGCACGGCTATGGATGCTCTAATAAGTTTGGTGTACACTTGAATTGGACCCTTCCACTGAAAGTCTAGATACGCCAAGGCATGTAAGCTTGGATTTTTTTTTTTTTTTTAATCTTAACTAACATTATTAAAATAATTAAAATGATAATTTTAAAAAGAATTTGATCATGTCAAACAAAAAAAAAAAACATTTGATCAATTTGATTAAGGTTCTCTCTTTCTCTGATACTGCTGAGTTTTTGTGTTTTTCAATCCAAATTCCGAAGTAATAATTATTTAACTTCATTATGCGCGACAAATTCCAGAGGGTTATTGTTATATTGCATTCTGTCGAACTGATATTTTAGAGTTTTATACTTGCATTGACATATTATTCAAACTTCAAAAATTCGACAAAAATAATATTCATGTGTAACGGTTGAATTGATTAATGGAAGAAAGTAAGGTCATAAGTGATAGGGGACATATCAACATAGCCCAAACAACACAATTATTAATAGGTTAGCTCTAACAAGTCCAAAGGCCCAAATGTCACTCTTCTTAATTAATCTGGCCCATGCCTTTACATTTTGGACCGGATTTTCCCTTTTTGCCCCTCAGATGTAGTATCCTATATAAGAATGGAATCTTCGTTGTTTTGAGTTAGAGTTTTTCCCAAGTTTTCTCCAGGTTTCTCGTTCTCTTTAGATATTTTGGTGAGATATTACTTTTTTTAGAGAGATTTTTTGACTTGAGCGTCGGAGGGTCTTCACTGGGATTTTCCCCCGGTGATAGACGTAGTTTTGCAGGATTATCGAGGTTGGAAGCTCTAAAAGAAGAAAGGAGAAGGTGCATTCGAAGAACGAGCTTTGGTTTTACACTTTCTGTTTAGTTTTCTTAGCTATATTTATCTATGTTTGTAGAGAATTAACCCAACTCTACCAACTGGCGCCGTCTGTGGAAAACCTAAGCTAAGGCGTTGATTTGCTTATCAGATCTGCTTTAGTTTCATATTTTCTTTCCGTTCCTTTCTATTCCCCCTTTTTTACTTGTTAGTTTTTGCTAAGAAATGAGGGGATTGTAACTCTGCTCTTTCTGGGCAATTTTGTAAACACCCTGATCTAGTCAAAGCGAAAGGCGAAGTGGGTCAAAACTCCACTCAAATGGTGTATAGTTTATTTCTTGCAAGTTTTTGTATGTTTCGAGTGGAGGATTAAGTGTGTAAATTATAAATATGAAGCTGTAAAATTGTGAGTAATTGTGTTCGCAGTTGGTCTCTTTTGAATTGTTGCTTTTGTTTGAGTTTGTTGCCGATAAGTTGAATTGCTATGTGGTACTTCAAAATTATATCTATAAAATAAAATACATACAAAGTGTTCAGCCTCGAAGGATAAAGAAAGGAATATAAAAGTAAACTTGCTACCTGAGATTCGTGGAACTATGACAGGATGTTTAGAAACTAAAATGAAGTACATGAATCAGAGTATAAATAAGAAGGTCAGCCTAAAGCATTGATGAGTAAGCCATGAACCCCTGCCGGCCTAAAGAGCTGCAGGAAGGTCACCCACCTCTGTCAGCCTAAAGCGCTGATGAGTAAGCCGTGAATCCCTGCCGGCCTAAAGAGCTTCAGGAAGGTCACGCACCTCTGCCAGCCTAAAGCGCTGATGAGTAAGCCGCGAATCCCTGCCGGCCTAAAGAGCTGCAGGAAGGTCACGCACCTCGACTAGCCTAAAGCGCTGATGAGTAAGTTGTGAATCCTTGCCAACCTAAAGAGCTGTAGGAAGGTCACACACCTCGACTAGCCTAAAGCGCTGATGAGTACGCCGTGAATCCTTGCCGGCCTAAAGAGTTGCAGGCTGCAGGAAGGTCACGCACCTCTGCCAGCCTATAGCGCTGATGAGTAAGCCGTGAATCCCTGCCGGCCTAAAGAGCTGCAGGAAGGTCACGCACCTCTGTTAACCTAAAGCGCTGATGAGTAAGCCGTGAACCCCTACCGGCTTAAAGAGCTGCAAGATAGCCACACATTTTTGATAACTTAAAACACCGCCATGTCCCCATCGGCAAACTTAGCATTACAAACGTTTTATTTAAAATGTTTCCATGTCAACATTATGAACTGACTATAGAGTTCAGTATTAATTCTTATTTTACGATCTGCCTTGAAGAATGTTTTCTAAACACGGTAGCATAATTTCACTATCATGCAGAGATATGACGGATGTCAGAGAAGAAGTTGACCCAGAGATGGTGGTGAAGCCAGCGCTGATAGTGCTCAAGTCGAGGGAGAAACTCCCTCACAGTCTAAAGGTAAAGAAAAAATGGGGCTAGAGGATGAAGAAAAGCTGTCAATATCCTCGAAACAGATGCAAGATATGAAGGAAAAAGCAGCAAAGGAGGCTGTAGCCCAGTACATTATCACTCAACAACAGCATCTTAAGAACAAAACTTCGGCGAAACCTCCTGAAGGAGATCGAGAAGGAGAGAATCCTGAGGGTAAGCAGGAATCCTCATATGATGAGGATTATGAACCAGGGGGACGTAGAAGATGGCAAGATAACAAGGCCGGAGATAATTACGCTATAGCTCATGACAAGGGTTGGCAATTCAAGATGGCTCGTAACCTAGCAACCATGAAGGAAAAGTTGGAGGGTCGTCCCATAGGATCACGCCAAAGCAGAGTTTTCCCATTTAGCGATGATATTATGGCTGAAGCGCTGCCTATGAATTTCAGATTTCCCGGAGATCTAATATATGATGGAACGACAGATCCTCAAGATCATCTCGACAGATTTGAAAATATAGCAATGTTGCAGGGCTATTCGGACGGAATCAACTGTCGAGTGTTACTGTCTACTCTTAAGGGCTTAGCTCGGAGATGGTTGAACCAGTTAAAATAGGGAAGTATAGAAACTTATGACGATTTTGCATCTCAGCTAGAAAATCAATTTGCCAATGCTAGTCGGCAAAGCTACTCCGTAATGACTTTAATGCATTTCCATTACAAAGTAATGGTGGATAGTTCAACTCAATTATCTTATGCGCAGCAATGTCTAGAGCTTAATTGGCATTTGGGAGTATATTACTTCTTTTCTTTTTTTTTTTTTTTTTTTTTTTTTTTAAGGGAGGGAGTTTTTTACTTGTATTGTCGTATTATGCAAACTTCAAAGTGTCTAGAAATCAATAAAAATTCAAGTCAATTATGAACAGATTCAGCAGGTGCATGTGGCGTTATGAATAGTTCTGAGAGAAGGTCCATGGTTGAAAGCCCCTACGCTTATCCAACTAATTGTTACTAAAAAACTGCAAAAAATGGAGTTGCCTATATTGACTAATCTCAAATAGTGTACGCTTTGAATTGGGTATACAATTTCACACAGCAGCAACCGCTAAGCAGATACATCATCATGTCAACGAAACATGGGAAATCTCTTTCCTATAAATACCACTCTTTCATCTGCTGCCATATAATCACCCTTCATCATTTGTATTCTCTCCATTTTCTTATATTCATAATATTATCTTAGTAATTACCAAAAGATATACATTCTGAGATGGCGAAATCACCCGAAACAGAGCACCCCGTCAAGGCATTCGGATACGCTGCCACTGACTCATCCGGCCATCTCGCCCCTTTCAACTTCTCCAGAAGGTGCTTTCTCTCTCTATTTCTCATAAAGAATCAGTTGCTCGATTTCAAATCAAAGTATTTGATTATTGTTTTAGCATATTTCTGCAGAAACTAATAATTAAGATTGCAGGGCAACTGGTGATGAAGACGTGCAATTCAGAGTGTTGTATTGCGGGATCTGCCACTCCGATCTTCATTACATCAAGAACGAATGGGGCTTCTCCCAGTATCCTCTTGTCCCTGGGTACGATTCTCGTTGTCTCCTCTTCCTACTTATTATTCTTGATTTTCATTTTAATAAATTTCATTCCAGCAAGCATGCATACGAAGAATTGACATTGATAATTGGTGCAGGCATGAGATCGTAGGAGTGGTAACAGAGGTAGGGAAGAAGGTTGAGAAGTTCAAAGTAGGAGACAAAGTTGGTGTGGGCTGCATGGTCGGATCGTGCCGATCATGTGACAGCTGCGCCAATGATCTGGAGAATTACTGTCCCAAGATCATACCCACATACAGTGCCAATTACTATGATGGAAGCCTCACATATGGCGGTTACTCTGATATCATGGTTGCTGACGAGCATTTCATTGTCCGCATCCCCGACAACATGCCTCTGGATGCAGCGGCTCCACTTCTGTGCGCAGGGATCACCACCTACAGCCCTTTGAAATACTTTGGACTCGACAAACCTGGCATGCACATTGGCGTTGTAGGTTTGGGGGGATTAGGCCATGTTGCTGTTAAATTTGCCAAGGCCTTTGGTGCTAAGGTCACAGTCATTAGCACCTCCCCCAACAAAAAGGATGAAGCCATATCACATCTGGGAGCAGATTCATTCTTGATTAGTAAAGATGCAGATGAAATGCAGGTATATCATAATTCATCTGTTTCTATATGATCTTGTTAATTATATTTAGGAGGTTAGCGTGACTAACTAATGTATGTGCCGTGTTTGTTTAGGCTGCTGTGGGAACAATGGATGGTATCCTTGATACAGTATCAGCTGTTCACCCACTGATGCCGTTGATTGGGCTGTTGAAGGCTCATGGAAAGCTCATAATGCTCGGAGCCCCAGATAAGCCGCTAGAGCTACCAGTGTTTCCATTGCTAGCAGGAAGGAAGATGATATCAGGGAGTGGGATTGGAGGGATGAAAGAGACACAGGAAATGATTGATTTTGCAGCCAAGCATAATATTAAGGCAGATATCGAAGTCATTCCGTTCAACTATGTTAACACTGCATTGGAGCGTCTTGCCAAAGCTGATGTGAAGTACCGTTTCGTGATTGATGTAGCGAACACCATCGAACACTGATCTAGCCAAAAGCATCCAACAATCTTGAGCCTCGCTCTTGGTTTCAATAAGTGATACGTTGTTTTGTTTACATTTTTCATATATAGGCAGGGTCTCAATTTCATATGGGCTCCTTCGTTTGGATTTCGATTCGTGTGACTTGTCCTCAAATTTTGTACATGTTTATATACAAACATGTTGAGCGAATAAACACGACAGAAACAGAAAGGGCTCCTGGAAAACTTTCCTAATAAGAGACAATAATGTGATAAATTTTCTTCCCAAAAATTAAAAAAATTAATAAAATTAACTAGCCTTTAGGACTGTATGAAAATGTTAATGGCACGACTCATTGCAGCGATCTTGACATCCGCCAGATGAGGGGAAAAAAAAGTAAAAATTCACATCACATCATCACATATGCAGTTATGTTTCAGAGTCCCATAATCAGTTCGTCGTAACACTAGATACATATAATCACACGTTGAACGAATGGAATCTTGCATCAATGATGCTTGCTGGCAGCGACAAAACATTTCACAGTTACAGTGACACAAAAGACGGGTGCTCTAGCAAAGCCTATCAAAGAGATCAACTGATGCTAGACATTCAATGCGCTCAAGTGCTTGATATAGAAATGGCACACATCCATCAGCTAAAAGTCAAGGGAACCTGTTTTAGAAGACCCAGAACAACTACCAGACGAGGCATAAGAACTTCCAGTCGAACCATCTACAGGAGCTTGGTTTAGACATTCCAAAATTAAGGATCTTCGCTTGTGCAGTTTCATTGAGAATGTGGTTGTCTCGAGAATTGCAGGGACCTGTTTTTGAAAAGCAACATCAGCCGTGGCACAAATCAGATGTTTCTAGCCATATCATATTATGATAATTCTGAAGAAAATTGTTATCAATAAGTTCATATGCTTCCTTATGATAGCATACAGTAATTGCACTGCACGAAAAGAGTTCAATTTGGTGCGCATGAGTTGGCTTAGCAGTAGAGTGGTTAATGTCCGAGGCTAAAGGTCTCGGGTTCAAGTCCACCATGGCGCGGTCTTTACATTTAATTGTTAATTTGTTAAAAAAAAAAGAGTTCAATTTACAAAACAATGCGTATTAGTATAAGTATCAAATTCAATATGATATATAATGCAGTTTTCGTCACTTTTTCTTATTGGGGAGTCAAGGGGGTGATTGTGGCATGGAATTCTCACAATGGACAATTCTGATGTACATCAACACTAGTTTTTAATAGTATTGGTCATATAAAAGTTAAAAAAAAAAAAAAAGAAAAAGAAAAACAAACAAACAGCATCAAGCTACAGTAGCGAACCACATGTACCTGCGTGTTAAAACGTGCAACTTTGTGCACACTAAGAAGTCCAAACATATCCTGATATCCTGTAAGAAGCTTAGCCATTTCCTTGTCTTCATCTAATTGAAGAATAAATTCTAAGTTATGTTTTATTCATATGATTGTGCGTGGATATGAAGCATGAAAGGCAGAAAAAAACAGTAAACACCTGGAATTGCTTTCACAGAAATTATGGTGTCAGCCAAATGTTGCAGTCTTATTGAGAAGGTTGCTGAAACGAGAGAAGGTGGAAAGGATACAACAGCTACGGCATTTGACGATCTTACAACACTTTTCAAGGATCTAACAAAAGAAAGAATTTCCCATTCCTACAGAAGTGCAGGGATCCATCAGCAGATGATATTTCACTTCTAAAAAATAGACCGGCTAGACTTAAAATTAGCAGCAGGGAATGATTAACCATTATATACATACTTTGATACAAATAATAGTACAAAGGTTTTAATATTCATTTGTTTGCAGCTAGAACAAATATTAGAATTTGAGATTCAAATGATAGATAGTTACCCTGATGGAATATTCACACTGTGGCGAGCACAGTGACTGAATAGCAATACGACCTCCTGTTATGTTTCCATTGTTCCTAAAAACAGATAAGACCAATTTTATTATAAAAGATTATGATTTGATCAAGCATCATAGCGATTTATTTAGTAATACCTCAAATCATAGTGATTTATTATGTATCATAATGATTTTTATAAGCTAGGACTTTAGATGACCAAGAATGCAAAATGAATTACCGATTAGCTTGAGATAAGAAGCTCGAACAACGTTCATGAAATGATCCAAGATCAGCAGAATCTTTAAGGGTTACACAATCAATCAGCTGTCCAGTAAAGAAGTGCCTCTCCAGGGGCTTCCGCAAATCAAAGTCATTGCAGTACTCTGATTTTCCATCTGTTTATCAAGCACGTGGTACCATTAATTATGAGATTAGGAAATGATGAGATTTAATTGCTATCTAGTACCAAGAAATGGGTTAAATAAGTCATGGTATATGGTCTATTGGAAGAGCAAATGTGAAAGATGGGTAATGTTAGTACATCAATAGTCACATTCACAGAGTCAAGTATATTTCTATTGTATCACGAAATATTGAGTAATAAGAATCTTCCATCTGATCTCACCAGAAAAGTGCAACTTGACTTTAACTTAACTTTACACACATCCTTCGATTTGTGTTTTGTCAAACTATACAAGGAAAGATCAATTATGCATTTAAAACAATAATCAGATTCATTTGATTCGATACATCAAGATTTTACTTTCTTTCTCAGAAAACATTCTCATACGTTACTACCAAATCCCAATAAGACCTTTTACCACATCATAGAATAGCTTAGCACCACAACAATCTCTAGTCCGTACAACTTGAAAGTGCAAACCCTAAGGCATCAGTAGCAGACATCCATCTTTACCAACTAATGAACATCATTGTTAATACGAAATCAAGGAGGAAGAAACGGATAAGAATCACATTTTGGAATAAAATGATAGCAGCAGTTTCAAACAAGAAGAACAAGCAGTAGCAAAGTTGTTGACTGACAAGTACTGTACTTAGTAACTTTACCTCTCTGAGACTCTGAACTATGTTCCCCAAAATACTTTTTGTATTGCCATGCAATTCTCAGCCCCTTCTCCTACAATTCAGAGTATACTTATTTTCTCAGAACCCACCAACTCTAAGATAAAACAACTAGGAAAGACGCGTAAAAGCACCTGCTCTGTCTCATGAACACGAGATTTCTCATCCTTGGACACCATCAGACTAGGCAAGGTGCCAAGAAACCCTCTCGGATCACTTGCAGGACTTGCATAAATTAGAGGTTGATGATGAACCAACCCCTGAGACATAAAATTTCTCAACAGTAACATATGATGCGGCGCCTCCGGGTCTTCCATAACCATCACTAGACTTCCCAATGCAAACCCACCTCCCAATATCTCTGTCAAGATAAAAATGTCGAATAGTTTATAGCGAAAATCTAGGGGCTTTAATTCTAATAAAAACCAACTCAAGTGAATTTTTAAGGTTATTTGAAATTACTATCAAGGTCAGGAATGCCAGATGAGAGTAACATGGTCCCATTAGGACCATGCTTAAGCACAGGAATGCTGGGAACAGAACTTGATGCTGCACCGAAATTCCGCGAGAAACTGGCGCCCCGAGGTTTATTAGCAGCCATTACCATCACTGAAACTATAACCACCCCAACTACAACAGCATGAACGTAAAATCAACTTAACTGAACCGATAAGGAAGAAGCAAGTTAATTTCAGTAACAAAACAAAAAGCTTTTGGGCATTTCATCGAACACATGTTGTGCATCAAGATAGAAGGATCTAATTCTAATAAAAAAGATAATATTTTGAGAATCGATGAAAACCTTTCAATCTGTAATACCCTGCTGCAATTCCCAATTCGTTTGATCGCGCTCGAACTCAAACGGACAAAAAACAGAAGTTGAATTCGCCCTCAAAGCATAAAGGGTGAGAAATTAATCCAGCGAGACTTCAATCAACTTCAGCACGTACGTACGACAGTGCTGAAGAAAACAGTCAAGGTTCAACTATGTAGATTAACAAAACAAGAACTCAACACTTAAACTGAAATTGTTCGTGAAAATCAAATTTAGAGTTTCGAAAAGAAGGAGCCAACGGTTATTGTAGTGGGCTGAGCTATGTATTTAAAACGTGGGCAGCCCAATTTTGTGTTTTCTTTGGCAGTCCAAACTAATTATGAGTCCTACACTACATACACAAAATTCTAGTTCTAATAAAAATGAAAACCCCATTATATCAATTTTTGGGGTGATGTGGTGTGGATCCCAAATAAAATGGCATAATGTTTTTCGAAAAGGATCAATGTGATTTTCATTGTTTGTTTGGGTAATTCTAAACATAGCCTCTTATTTATTCTTTATAGCCCCCACTTTAAAAAATAAGTAAAAATAATATTAATTTTACACATTTATCCTTATAGCCCTTAATTTTTAATGGCAGTAATGTTTTAGGTTATAGCCGCAAATAATCTTGTGGAGAAAAGAAATTGCATAGCCCTCAAGGCTCAAACCAAGAATGTTAATCCGTCATTTTAAGAAACAGGTAAGCTAGATTTTGAGAGAGTTTTATCACAATTTTTAACACAGTGAAGAATATTTGATAGATTTTGCCGGTTGTGATGATGGAATCCAATGGTATGATAGAAATCAATTGTTCTTATTGTTGAATTTGAAGATAGCCCTAGATGAATAATAACGGACTAATTTCGGAATAAAGAAATCAGCGAGGATGATAGGATTGAAGAGGTGCATTTATGACAATAAAAATGCATAACTCAAAAGTATGTTAATAATATCAGAGAAATGAAGATTTGCAGAAGAAAACATTGTTTATCAAAATAAGTGAATTGTGGAAAAACCGTTCAAATTGCACCGCTTTGTATCAATCGGGACAAAAGATAAAAGCCAAATGAAACAAACAAGTAGATGTCGCCCTCCAACACCTTGTAGTTGCGCGCCGTAGTTCCGACGAGTTTATGTATTGCTTTTCTTTATTTTTAATTAGGGGCTATAGTTATCACTTATTAAATTTGGGGGTTATGAAGGGTAAAAGAGTACAATTAATATTATTTTTATTTTTTTATTAAATTGGGGGTTATGAGGAGTAAAAAGGGGGCTACATTTAGAATTTCCCGTTTGTTTAAGTAGGTTAATATTCATAATCTTGATGTATTACATTGGGTTATTACTCTCACTATTCTTAGCCCGCGTGCTTTGCACGGGTGACATTTTTGTTTTATTGTTTTAAGGGGCGTAATATTTTTTTTTTGTCTTTTTTTTTAAAATATATAAACATGGATTCATATTGATAAATACAAATAAATATTGTAGTATATTTTAGTGATCTTATATTAATTTTTTTAACCTTATGGTGATACATCTTATATTAATAGATGATATTTATATAAAAAATGAACAATAAAGCTATCCGGACATACTATGTCCAGACATAATCGGTTTAATTAAGTAAAAGAGTAATTTTACATAAATTTTATTCCCTCCGTTCACCAAAAGAAGTCCTACTTGTCCTCTTTTTTTTATTCACCAAAAGAAGTCCTACTTACCTTTTTCCACTCACATCAAGTGGGACCTGCAACAATTTCCACTCTCATTTAACTTTTTCCACTCACAATATGTGGGACCTTTATTCCACTCATAACAATTTTAACTATATTTTATCTTTTTCACTCACAACAAGTGGGACCCTTATTCCACTCACAATAATTTTAACTTCCAATCCACTTCTTCCACTCTCAATAAGTGGGACATTAACTCCACTCACAACAACTTTATCAGCTTTCTTAATCTCCGTGCCCAGCACACAACGGGACTTCTTTTCGTGAACGGAGGGAGTAATTAATATTTTTTTCATTAATTTCGGCCATTTATGAATGTACAAAATATCCTTTTCAAATTTTAATTAGAAGAGAATAGAAGATGTTTATGTTGATGAAATATGGTATTAATTAATACAATAATCAGGAAGAGATTTCTTTGTGAGATGGGAAGGAAAATTTTTAAAAGGAGTGAATGTGGTGTAATACCGCCGATTTTTTTTCTTGGTCGAACCGATTATGTCCCAACATACTATGTCCGAATAGCATCGTCCATGAAAATGAATTACTCTATAATTCAATTATTTTAGCATACTAATTAAAACATTTAATATTTGGACAGAGATTAGTAATGAATGTACGCTTCTAATTTCCAGTTGATTTAGCTTCTTATTCTCGATATATATTCTTACCATTTTTTTTATAATTTTACATATTTCAATAAATAGTTCAATAAATAAATAGTTCAATAAATAAATAGTTCAAATACGAACACATATAATGAGAACAAAATTACTCCCTCTGTCCAAAAACCATCTTCCTACTTACTCCTTTTTTGTCCACAAATTATCTTCCTACTTACATTTTTTTTTTTTTGAATTTACATTACAAATATTAAATCTCACACACCCCACCTAGGGTTTTTTTGTGGTCGAGAATACTCGAACCTCTGACCTATTGGTCAACAGACAACCACTCCACCACTAGGCCATCCCCACGGGACAATGATAAATTCCTACTTACATTTTCGTATGACCATACCATCCTACTTTTCTTTTATTTACTACCCTTTGTCATTGGTGGCCCCACCTTACAACAACTTTATTCCTACTTTTTAGTCAACACAACAACTTTATTCCTACTTTTTGATCAATACTACCATCTTTTTGTCATTACCACTGTTTTTTTGTCATTATCCCACTACCCCTATATTATAACTTTTACCCACTCAAAACAACTTTTTCAGCTTTTCTTAATCCGCATGCCAGGACTCAAATGGGAACATGATTTTTGGACGGAGGGAGTATAATGATATAATTTAATAATAGATAATTAGAAATTACACAACTTGTTATAATATGTAATACAAAAAATTATATAAAATTTGATCCCTTATTATATTAATTCCTTTGAAATAAAGTAGTTTAGTCTTAATTTCCTGAATCTTTAACGATGCCAAAAATCAACAAAATAAAAGCCCAAATCGATATAATAAATAATTTATTGATATGTCCATTAATCATTTGTTACGTGATTTCTGTATATAAAACACTTGACCTACTAAAATAATTTATTGATATGTCCATTAATCATTTTAATAACATTGAAATACCTAAATTCCTGGGATTAATAATTCATTTATATCTTTGGTTGCAAATTAGAATTTAAGCCCACTAATTAAAGCCCAAATCGATATAATAAATATATTAACCCTACCTACACTAAAATAAAAGTCGTCCTATCGTCTTCAACCTTCTTCATTTTTCCTTTCTTCTTCCATCTTCTTTGTTTGTTATTCCTCTGCAAATCCAAAAATACGAACACTCAAGGACCTGGGTGCGGTTAACAGAATATATATGTTCTTCAACAGTGCGAACACAAAGCGATTTTAAATGAACACGTTTGCAGCTCCATTGGGATGAAATCTCAACTGCAAAATGGTGGAACGCGTACGGTTGGAGATGGCCATAGTAAAATGTAAACTACATATATAAAGTAAGCAAAGTAAGAGACATATAGCTTTATGTTAAGAGTATGCCGGCAACAAATATGACATATTTGTGGCAAATGATCAAACCAAACCTATTGAGTGGCTTAAGCAAGCGATAGATTTTCCTTTGAATAATATCAGCAAAAGGAACCCCGAATATTTAGTGTCTCATTTATTAAACTGTAATTGACTAATGGCGTTAACATGAATTTGAAATGCGTTGCAGAGAGGATAAAGAGGAAGGAAGTAAAACAGACCAAAATTCACAAAACAAATGGAAAGAGAGTTATTTATAGCAGCCAAATTAAAAAGTTGGCTCCAAAGATTTGAAATTTGAATTTCAAATGCCTACTTGCTTTGTCAAAGTCAATTGCTTATTTGCTTGTCATTTCAGAGAAAGAAAAAAGTTGCAAATTTCAACAACTTCTATAATAATTAATCATAAACCAATTAAAAAATATTTTTGCATTGATACTGTAGATTTAGGCGGGAATTTGCATAAAATTTACCGTGGAAAACATTCCATTTTAGTATATTTATATAGATATAGATGTTTTTAATAGTAATAATCCATTCGCTTAATAGTATGAGCAAATAAGTGATGTGGCGAGACATGTATGGTATTAAATAAAAGAATTATATCACTTTAGAGATAACATAATTTAGTTGGAAGAATAAAACTATATGTCACGTTAATTATAATTGTTAGAATATAACTCACATGCGACTGATCGCATGCGGTGCGACCGTCCCCACGCGCACGTGCAAAACACGCATCTTAATATGATTGTTCGATCGAGTAATTTTATCTGTCACAATATCTAATTGTTTTTTTTCAGTTTTTTTTTTTTAATTTTCAATTTTTTTTTTACCTTTTTTTTTTGTTTGTCTCTTCTTCTTTGGTTAAGAGATTGGTGAGGAGAGCCGAAAGTCTCGAAACGAGCCGAATGATCCAAATTGTTGCTACTAAAATTATATTAATATTAGTAATCGAAACCGAATACGGAAACGGTAAAAAAATTAAATTTTGATTATCATGCCTCATGCGAAGAGACCGGATCCGGTCCTATGCGAAGACACCGATTACATGAAAGTCTTAATCTAATTGTTGACATGTCCGACTGCATAAAAAAATTCGTTTATCAACAATTTCACTGGATAAGAAGTTTAATATAATAATATTAAATTCCTCCTGTCGTTCCTGCCTCATCAACCCTCACTGTATGCCTTTGGCGGATTTAGCTAGGGATATGGGGTACATAAAAAAAATTAAAAAAAAATTACTAGTATTATATATATATATATATATATATATATATATATATATTAATAATAATATATTTATATAATTTTTTGTACCCCTCTGGCTAATTATCAAACATCATAATTATGGCCCAAACAATTTATTCTCAAAGTCCTTTTAGTTAGTAAAAAATTTAAAAGCTCAAATACATATTATGTTCACAACAAGAAATAAAACAAAAAATAAAATAGTGATGAATAGCCACGGCCTAATGGAAATAGTGAGAAAAATAACAGAGAGAAAGAACTCCAAACTCAAAATTGATATATTCATTGAAGATATGAAAAGATATTATCAGTTAAAAAAATTGCAAGATATTGATTCCCGATGAAGTTTGTTGAAACAAAGAGACATGTGACTTATTCTCCTATATTTTTGCTCATCAAATTAGTGTTGATTCTTCCGGTTGCTATTGCAAATGTAGAGAGGGTATTTTCTGGAATGATTTATATCAAGAATAAACTACAAAACGGGCAATACGACACCTCAAAAAATTTGGCTCGGGGCTTCGCTCCTGAACCCCCAAGCATGAGGGTCTACCCCCTGCAACCTCACATACTCTTAATATTTTGCACCCCCAAAATTAAAATTCTAGATACGCCGCTGCTGTATGGTGATAATATATTCATGAATTTTAAATGATCTAATTGTTCTATCTATCTTGTTTTGATTGATAATCAAGTACATATAGAAGTTGGAATTGGGACTTCAAGAACATGGTAAGACTCCTCGTTTTCTTTTTTTCCTTTGTGTTTTTTTTTTTTAATTCTTTTTTTGTCTACTAGTTGTTTGTTATGACCATTTCAAAAGTTAGACAATATCTACAATATAAATTCTCGCGCGGTCACACTCTCACATCGGATGCGTGCAAGACACGCGCCATAAAAGCGTGTTCGATTGATGTGTGTGTGATTCACGCATTCATCTCTTTTATTCAAAATTATTTTTTTATACTTGGATTTATTCAACTTTATTCTTTTTAATTATCAATATTTGTTTAATTCTTCATCATTCACATTTATTACGCCCAATTTAGGTTTAGAATTATTGATCACATTTAGTTTTTATTAATTTCATTAAAATTTATAATAAATTAAGAAAACTCCAACCTAGTGACCGACAACACGATGCGGTAGGTCGTACCAGAATATGCCTCATTCTATAATATGAAACACGACATCCTAGCTAGAAAATCGAAACTTTAGAGTTAAGACAAAGAAGAAGAAGAAGAGTCAATCCGAAAAACCGAAACCAAAAACTCATGAGCAGTCCAAAATCGATTGAGTTAGCCCAATTTACAACTCTTCCCGTAGTGAAAATGGCTTATTGTGGGATTACACACTGGTCGTACAGCCGTGGAACATTGCATGCGCATGACAAAATATATACCTCTCCGTCCACGATAATTATACTATTCCCTCCGACCCATTGATATTGTCATATTAATTTTTCGCATGGAAATTGAGAATAAGGGTAAAAAGATAGAAAGTAGGTATGTCCCATCACTTTTGAAGGATTTTGAAGAGTTAAAATTTTCATTATTTGGAAGATGACAATATGAGTAAGACACCTAAGGATGACAATATGAGTGGGTCGGAGGGAGTAATTTTTAGATTGTGGTGCGGTTTTAAGAAAAAATAGGATAGATGTGTGGGTTGGACTATTATACCCTTCACCTTTTATATTGAAAAGTAGGTAGATGTTTTGAGCGGAGTAATAAAGTAGGTAAATATTGAAAAATAATGAGGTTAGAAAAGTAAAGAGTATGTAAAGTAATTTTCTTAAATGAAAAACTATAATTTTTGTGGACTTACGAAAATGAAAATCTGACTCTAATTTTCGTGGACGGATGGGAGTACAATATAAGAGCAAGTAAGCGTTGTTGTATTGTGCAATTGTGCATTTTAAGAGGAGGTAATGTTGTAAAATAATCTTTTTTTTAAAGAAAAGTGTTAAAATGTCACCCACATTTTAAAAGTTGTAGAATAGCTTTTTAGTTTATGAAATGACATAAATACCCTTAATGAGTATACAAGAAGGCTAACTTTAATTTGAATCATACACGAACACTAACTTCATGTATTAATTTCCGGCGAAAAATTCCGACCAAAAATTTCCGGCCAAAAGATTCCGGCGAAAGTTTTCCAGAAAAAAAATCCGACGAAAATTTGAATCATACATGAAGCTTAACTTCATGTATGCATCATACATGAAAACTAATATTCGTGTATGCATCATACATGAAAACTAATCTTCATGTATGATTCAAATTTGAAATTTTGGGCGGTGTGTATGATTCAAATTTGAAATTTTTTGCGGCGAAAATTTCGTGTATGCATCATACATGAAAACTAATCTTCGTGTATGATTCAAATTTGAACTTTTTGGCGGTGAAAATTTTCGTGTATGATGCATACATGAATGTAAGTCTTCGTGTATGATGCATACATGAAAGTCAGGCTTCGTGTATGATTCAAATTTTTGCCTGAAATTTTTGTGTATGATGCATATATACATGAATGTTAGTCTTCATGTATGATGCATACATGAAGTTAACTTCATGTATGATTAAATTTTTCACCAACAATTTTTCGCCGGAAATTTCACCGTAAATTTTTCGCCGGAAATTTATATATGAAGTTTAGTCTTCGTGTATGATTCAAATTAAAGTTAGCCTTCTTGTATACCTATAAGGGTAGAAAAGTCATAAAAGAAAAGAAATAAAAGCTATTTGAACAATTTTTTTTTCAAAATGATGTATTATTTATCTTTTGTTTTTGAAAATGACTATTTTGACTTATGCAGAGGCTCCAAGTAGTGTAAGCTAAGCATGCATAAATAATGGAAATAAAATTTGCTTTCATCCAATTGCGAAATCGACAACATATATACACGTCCTAGTACAATTTAGGAAACAAAATTATGTGAAAATATTGAATAAGTCGTTTTAAAATTCTTCATTTGTATAATATGTTGGTGAAGTACGAGAGGATCGATGAATTTTCAGAAATCATTGAATAGTTTTCACCTTCAGATTCGAAGTGCAAATAGCTAGAAAATTTATATAGTTAGTTGATTTTTCTTTTTCTTTCCATCCCATGCAAAACACCAAAAACATGTATATTTGGGTAATTTATTCAGTTCTAAATATAAATACATTCCCAGTTTTAAATAAAACTTCACTTTCTTTCTCAATTCTCACAAGCCGCCGTTCTCTCGCTCTAGTTCTATTTTAATTCCTGCTTAATTTTTGAACCATTGCTTGAATTTGTGATGATTTACTTTGATTTATTGAATCATTAATTGAATTTGTAATAATTTAAGTGTATAAATATTGTCTAGAAAATATACATCCGGAAGTAAAAACATAAATAAATTCGAATTTTGAAGTTCTTGAGTTTTTTAAAACTTCTGACTCTTTTCCTAATGCTTAATGTTTCTATTGCATATAGAATTTGTTAACTATATCGGTTATTGTAGCTAGCTTTAATAGAAAGAAGTTGTTCAAAATTATAATTGATAAAATTACATTTGTGTTCTATAATGTCTCAAGAAATGGACTTACAATTTAATGCATTGAAAATTGATGATGTGTGTCTCCAAATGTTAGAAGATCTAAATTATTTCAATAATCATTTTTTTTTAAAAATTTTAGTGCAACGTTATAGATACCTTTTTTTTTTATAGTAAATACATATATTTTAGTTATGAAGACACGTAAAAGATAAAAATGATAAAAGGGTCCATTTTTTCTCCGCCAGAGCCCTCAAAGGAGCGGCCCTAGTTACACAATAACTGCTGAAAATAATATGAGTATTAATTAGTTATCGTTAATTTCATCTCTTCATGCTAACTGCTGAGTTGTTCATATTTTTATCTCAACTCAACTACTCAAATAAAAATTCGTTTTTGAGATGATAAAAAATAAACAAGAGGAAGAATAGAGGAAGCAAGCAAATAGGAATTCCCGTGAGAATATAGAGACAGCGTGGACTAACGTCAAATAATGTTTTGTGTGTGTGTGTGTGTGAGAGAGAGAGAGAGAGAGAGGGAGGAGGGGGGTTTGGTGATGTGTCACGGGGAATCCACCCGGCCCCTCACGAGATATTCCACACTCTCCCAACTATTCATAGTATCATTATTAATAATCACAATTTACGGCTTCCCGAACACGTTTACTTTACCAAAAATCCCTCCATTTTGTGTTTGTTTTCGTTTTATAGTAGTTGTCGTTCACGCTTCCTCAGGAATGAGGGTACTTCAATTTGTAAGACCTACTACTCATTGTTTGCTAGTATATACTCCCTCCATCCACGAAATAGTTGTCATATTGTGGACGACGCGAGTTTTAAGAAAATAGTAGGTAATAGTGAATTATAGTGAGTATTGTTGTGTATGGAATAAGAGTTCCACAATAAATGTGAGTGGAGTAGCAAAAGTGATAACCATTTCATGGACTAACTTAAGATGTAAAAGTGGCAACCATTTCGTGGACGGAGGGAGTACAATATTACCATTTATCGAATTATAAAGCGCGTCTGCATTGCATGCAAATCCATCCCAATGGAAAACAAATATTTGCATAGCTGAATTCATAATATATACTTATTTTTCTTCTATCCCATTCCAAAAGTCCCTTTTTTCTTATTTGGACTCTTAACTTTCCTTACACTTTATGCCATTGTGATTAAATTACCCAAAATGAGAAAGTTTGAATTTTACATGTTTGTTACTGTTGAAACTAAAAAAGTTCTAATTATTAATTAATACTATTAGTATTATAGATCATTGTAAATAAATACTACTATATGAGAGACATTTTAATTATATATATATATAATCTGATGTGATAGTGGACGGTTTATCCAATTAGATATAATGTGATATTATTATTAAAAATTGGATAAACTGGCAGTACATTAATTTTGGCACGTGGGAAGGTCAAGAACTCATAAGTATAATATATCATAAGACCAAAAACAAAATAATAAAATATACATACACTTTCTTATAGATTAATTAAGTACAATCCAATTAAACCAACATACGTATAATTTAGTGTCATTAAGTGATTGTGAGATTGAAATACATTAGTAGTAAATAATTATCTCAGCCACCAACAGGGGGCCCAAATTTTTTAATTAACAAAATCCAATATTAACTCAATTTTCTTATATCTAGAGACAATGAAATATGTTAATTATTGAATTTGAGAATTAGTTTATATTAAAACATACGAAATTTATCAGATTGGTGGTTAATACTAAACAACTAAATAATCAACTAATTTAATGTAAGAAGTATTTGATGTTTCAATGTGATTAAGATGGTGGTGATTGATGCATATGCAACAATATAAATAATGAACTAACTGATGAAATCAAAACAATAAAAGTAATAACCAACTAGCTTAAATCTACAATATATACAGTTCAAATTATCAATTCAAAAAATTTGTATTCAAAGTTACACACCCTTACTATTCTTTTTTCACGTCTTCTTCTCCAAAAATAAATAAACAAGAACTAATTCATCAAGATAAAGTAGCTTCGCTTATCCTTCTCCTTCCGTGGTGTCCGACGGCGAACAAGGCCGTTGAGTTGTTGTAATTTGGAGGAGAGAAGGAGTCGTCACTCGTCAGATCAATTTAGGTTTCAAAAATCCCCATTTGTCAATAAAAATATTTTTTTTCTAATTTAAATGTGAAATTACTATCTTACCCCTATTTTTTTCAAAATTTCAGGCAGGCCCAGTGACCCCCCGGGCCTAACGTGCCTCCGTCACTGGCCACCAATGCGCAAGGTTTATTTGTGTACCACTACACAGTTCGCGATAATTATATATGTATGTATATACACATCCATAATGCGGAGTACATTTTTCACATTGTCATATGTATAATTTTATTTTTATTTTTTGGGAATTACAATGAAAGATATATATTTATTATCAAAATAAATTGTTACACCACTATATAGGTAGAATTTCTACACACACAAAGGTGAGACCACTCCTAAAATTGGATTGAACCCAAGACCTCATCGGCCAGTGGTGAAACCAAGTGTTGGTGTGGTGGGGCTATTGCCTCACCTCAAAGAAATTCAATTACCTATAATTAGGTGTGAATTTGCAAAAATTATGTATAGATTTGTTAAATTATCTAAGTTTGCCCTACCAAAAATTTTAAAAAAATAGGGGTAAAAGATTTTGCCCCTCTTAATTTTGGGGGCTTGGTTCCGCTACTGTCATCGGCAGTCATACGTAGGTATATGTTAACTTCTTAAGTTTTCACTTAAGTGAAGCCAATTATAAGACCTTATACCGTACCATACAAAAACCCTTGGTTGATAATTATAATTATGTATAACCTAGGGTCATAAGATTGATAAAGTTTCATATTTTTCTAAACAGAGAATCTAATTTCTCCGTTCGAATCCTACCCCCAATATTTTTGTCTCACATTCGCGTGATCTACTATTAAATAAGTATTATCATAAAAATAATTGGTATACCCTAAAAAAATTATATAAATTGGTATATAACCAGGGCATAGCTAGGGGTGGGCAAGGGGTCATTGGACCCCCTGGCATTTGGGAAAAAAATGTGATATATACGTAGTTTATTCTTTAATTTGTACATTATGCTTACCATGTGTTCGATAAAATCCCTAAATCAGTTATCATTTTTTGAACTTTAGATTTTGGATTTTATTCGTTCTGGATAGTTTAGTTGAGCAGTGAAAAATTGAGTCTCATGGCTTTCATGTTGCTAAATCTTATTCTTTTTCTACTTCTATTGGTATATTCCAAATGCCTAGAATTCTTCCAAAGTAGATATCATTAACCTCTCAAATTTTCATTTGCCGAAACCATGAAACTTAAATGTTGCTTGTTCATTCTTGATGACTTCAATAATTCTAGTTCATACTCGAGTTTTCATATGATTATGGAGAAGAAATTGACCCATAAATCCAAAGTCGGTATTTTTCACGAAGATTTAAAAAATGGCACATATTATTGGACTTCCGAAAATTGAGCCCCCTTGAATCGAAATCCTGGCTACGCCACTGTATATAACATAATGAACCAATTAGCACTTACCCTAATTTCAATCAACCATCAACCTCATAATCAATTACAACAAAAATTTTTGGAAATGCAATTAAAAGAGAAAATATACCCTAATTTGGTATAATCAAGCATAAACTAATATCTAAAAATAAATTAAAATATAAGAAATTAAGTGCGTCATCTATATACTTAAAATTGAATAAAAGGAAACTGAAAATGCCGCTTTCTTCCTAACCTTTCATTTTCAGTTACCATTTTATTCCTATGTGTTACTTTGTCCATTCTGCCTCATCCCATTATATCTTCGTAGTTTGTCTCTTGCAAAACCCCACCCACCAAAAGGATCGAAAAGAAACACAACGGATTACTTGCCATATACAAACACATATATACATATACATGTTTTTCTTAGAAAAATTTTCTAATTATTTTTATAAAATCTATTATATGGAATCCGCGGTCTTTATATTTGGTGCAGGTTGATACCATTGGATACACTTTGTTCATGATCTTAATAACAAGGTTTCACTTGCTTTGACACACTTATTAAGAAATATAAGAGTAAGAATTTAAAAAATGCTAGGTGCTACAAACTTTTGAATAATTATATCTATTTTTGGAATGAGATTGTATTAATAGGATAAATGAAAAAGAAAATTAAGATGGATCCTACTATTGAAACGGAGGAAGTGTAATTTATGCTATATAGTTATTTTTATTTTTTCAACTAATAAGGTAGAATTGACATTGATTATGAAATGGAAAAAAAAAAAAGAAAAAAAAACTCAAAAAATTGAAAACAAAAAAAAAAAAAAGAAGTAGAAACAACATGTATTTAGTGGGATTTTCAAATGTACACGTCAGTGCAATCCAACCAATTAAAATATAAAATAAATCAGAATTCCAGAATAGAAAAAAATAGCTAAATGCCATTTTTCGAGCAGTTTGGATCCTCTCTCTCTCTCTCTCTCTCTATCTCTCTATCTCTCTCACTTTATTTTATTCCATGAGATCCAACTCCCAAACACAGCTAACATTTGTTTTTGTCCTTGATGAATATCACAGGACCCCATCAACATCTTCTCCTTGTTCATCAACTTCATGCATGAAACCAATGAATTCCATCACCATCTTTCCCCTCTCCAAAAGCTAACTCCAATTTCCTCCATCTCTCTCTACCTTCCTTCCTAATTAATAATAATATCCTATAAATCCAAAACTCTATTCATTTCCCCATCTCAAATCAAAACTAGGGTTTCCCACCCACACCATGTCACCTGACAACAGACCCCCCGCCGGAAAAGACGAAACCCCAAGCTCCACCAGCCGAAAAGCCGCCGCCGCCGCCGCCAGGCCGCACGCGCCGGCCCTCCGTTGCCCCAGATGCGACTCTCCGAACACCAAATTCTGCTACTACAACAACTACAGCCTCACTCAGCCTCGCCACTTCTGCAAGACATGCAGACGCTACTGGACTAAAGGCGGCGCCTTGCGCAACGTCCCCATCGGCGGCGGCTGCCGGAAAAACAAGAAAATGAGATCCTCTCCGCCTCTCTCCGGCGACTCCAACGCCTCATCATCAGACATCGCCGGTGGTCTCAAATTCTTCCAGGGAGTGGCGCCAGCTATGGATTTTCAGCTCAACTTTCCCGGCCTCCACTCCTCTCCGACCACCGCTCTTCTCAACCACTTTTCTGGTTTAGGCGATTCCTCAAACACCTCCGCCGCGATTCCTTCAAACCCTTGTTACAACTTGGATCTTTCTGCGACTAACTCTCCTTTAATCGGATTCAATCCTCCTGCAAATCCAGAAATGGGGTTTCGAAGCATCCTCGCATCATCAATAGAATCGCTAAGCTCTATCAACCAAGATCTTCACTGGAAGCTGCAGAAACAAAGATTAGCCTCGCTTGACAATCAGAAAATGAGCAGCAATTCTGTCAAACCACAGCCCATTTTGTTTCAGGATCTGGAGATTTCCTCAAGGCAAGAATCTTGCGGAATGAGAACGCCAAGAAAAGATGGTGGTGCTGCAGTTGGAAATCTTTCAACAGAATGGTTTTTTGATAATTCTTCTTATGCAAGCGCAGCAGCGACGAGTAACGCCATTAATGTTGAAAACGGAAGCGGCTGGAGCACTGGAATTCAGGCATGGACCGATCTATCACAGTATTCTTCAATTCCTTGAATGATGTTATAATGAATGGAGAAATTAATTAATGTGTTTTAGGGTTTTATAGCGATGAAAATTTTAATTTCTTCTAGTTAGTAAAGTGTTCCTTTGTTCAGACCAAGATGTAATCTTTTCTTTTCTGTGTGCTGTTGTTGTTATTGTTGCAATTGCTTTTTTTTTTTTTTTTCTTCCTTTTGTTTTTAATTTGGTGCAGATGATCAGACCAAGATACTGAAACAAAATTCCAACAGTAAAGTTGCTTTTAGCACCCTTTTATTAAGTCTCTTTTCATGATTATGGTGATGATGATGATGAGTTAACGTTTCAACTTTTGCAATAATTAAGATATACTGTACATGGTCTATATATTTTGCTGTTTTTATATATAGTATGTTATTTTGATTTTGCATATCATATGGTGTGAGTAAATTGCATTTTGTGCTCTTATAAATTGCAATTTTTTTGCACCTGCATGCCTTAGGAAAGCTAAACCTTTTAGTTGCTCGCCAAATTCAGCTTTGTTCCGTTGCACTTGATATGTCAACCAAAAATTGTTAGAAATATAGCACTTACAAAAAAAATGCCAGAAATGTAGTTTAGCTATAAAGAATAAGGTTTTATTTCCGAATTTCCATATAGCAAATTAAGTATCATGATGATCAAACAGTTTAAATGACCAAATGTAATTAGATTATTAAATATAATTTGTGATTTTATTTCAGAAAGTCTTGTAATTTGACCTATGCAAATGCAAGTATATATGAAGAATTCATGTGTATATATGTATGTATGTATTGAGTTTGGGTTGAAAATGAAGTTGAATGACATTTTTGGGATTGATGATCTGTTATGGACCATTATTAAATGAATATTAATGGCATATTTTGATTTGTTTGATGTTGAGTCAGTGTTGAGAAAGTCTTCTTGTTTCTTCTTCTTCTTCTAGACTGATACACTGTCGCCCTCTTATCAGGTAACTGAGTTGCAGACTTTAGTATCATCAGTTACTGACAATATATACCATCAGTACCTCACCTCTTAAAGGTGCCCCCCTTAATTCCCCCTTCAATTCTTTACATGTACATATACATACACCCCTAGCTATATATATATATATATATGCTTCTTTTTTATGGTGGTAGTGTCTGGAAAAGGGGTGGAGGAGTGAAGGTACGTTGATTGAGCCAAGGACTGTCCAACGTTTTAATCAATACATTAATTAAATGAGAATTTTAATACTCCTACATACTAGTAACTAATATAGATCTTTGTTACAAATTTACTATCATAATTAAACATAAGTATATAATATCTTAACTTTACTTTTTTTTATCATTATACTAGATACTCTACATCCAATTCCAATCCCATTATCAAATACTATGGAGGCATCTGAATTGAGAGAGAGAGAGAGAGAGAGAGAGAGAGAGAGAGAGAGAGAGAGAGAGAGAGAGAGAGAGAGAGAATAATGGGTTTGTCCTTTGGATGTTGAAAAAAATGTTAGTATATGAGTTTAGGTTGAATAGATCGATATATATGATGTTGGACGTTGAGCCTGCAGCTCTCCTCCCATGCTTTGAATCCTCTCCATACTGGTTTGCCAGTTTTTTAGCATTCTAAATTTGCCCATGTGTGAAATTTCTCTTTTACCAGAGATATTTACCGCTTGATTAATTGTACGAGACGATATACAACATACACGAAGCTAATATAACAGCAATTAATTAATGAGATTATACAACCTCAGATTTGTGTATGTCTCCTAGAAACGTTTTTATGCTTACTTGGATTCACTAATTAATTTTTGTTTCCAAAAACCAAAATCATGAAATAAGTACTGCATATAGTGAAAATTTATGGCATTACATCACAGACAGTAGTAACTAATTAGCACTGTTGCTTTAGTGGTTCACGTGTGAGACGTTTATAAAATAGTATGTATAATCAAATTAATGATGTTTGCTTTTTTGAATTGCTTTTACAAATGACGTTCATTCTTCGAGTGTAACTTCTCACTTCAGCAACAAAGGAAAGAATATAAAGTTCCCAGCCACAATGTCAAAAACTAATAAGTGTTCAACAACCAAAATTGTCTTTGATTTCAGTAGCAAATCTACAAAAACCAGATATTTAATCACTGTGTTCGAATGTGAACCACCTTATTGCTAATAATTATTAAATCAAGACTATCGACAAAAGTTCTTCAAACTTTCACTTTTTCCTTCGAAGATTTGTTATAAGTGTACGTATATACATAGATGTGAAGTAAATCATCATCAATCGCAACGTCCACGGCATTTCATTTATTTTTATTGTTGCGAATTTGCAATTCTATACTATACTATAATAATCTATACTTACAAAATTTGAATCCCCAAAATATCATTACTATAATATCTTAGTATAATATATTATTAGTTACAAGAAATACAAATTTACTTCATTGATAATTAATTACTTACCTTATGTCATGATTCAAATTTACCTTATTGATATTACTTGATATATCATGCGTCCATATGGTTTTTTTTAACTAAAATCGTGTCTTATTTATAAAACATAGAGATTTGATATTTTTATAGGAAGTTGAGTTTTACAATAAAGAATGGTCTTTTATTTGTCTAAAGTTAAAGGAGGAAAAACACACTTAATATTTCATTATCATTCTTTTAGGTTTTTATAACATAATTTCTTTCGTTTCAATTTTCATATTTTAGTTTTGCGTCATTTTTTTCTTAACTCTTGCAACTCAAAGTTGTTTTCAATCTTCCAAGAGATTCCACATATTTTTGAGGTTCAATCAATCCGTGTTTAACTTATTTAATCTTATCAAGATAATTTTATCTTTTTCACTCTCACTTTTTACAAGAATTTAGCGCTAATTTTTTCTGTATTCACATTCATGAATCATGATTCATCAAAAGGTATATTGCATATTTCTAAATGTATCCTGCATATTCGTAATGAAACATATCAAGGTAATTTCTCTATACATACTTGTGTAGTATATTTATCTATTTATTTATTTATTTTTTAGAAATATAATCATTCATTACTAATACTCTTTAATATCAGTTAGAGTTATACGATTCTTTGTTCTTAGACAAAAGCATGATGAAACCACCTTCCTAATGCAAAGAGAGCAATGATGTCTATGAAGGAGTTAATTTTTTTCTTTTACAATATTACATTCAACAAAAAGCCACCATTTTTTTTTCAGGAGACTTCACTTATTTTATATAATGATAATTATCAGTACTTTTATAATGACACTAAAAGAATAATTGAATTAAAATGTAAATAATAGTTACTCCCTCTGTCCCGTTCAATAAGTCTCATTTTGCCATTTTCGGTGTCCCACTCAATAAGTCTCATTTCCTTATTTGGCAAAGATTAATACACTAAAACTCACGTTATGTCACACTCAAACGTGAATAGTGTTGTTTACTTTATTTTACTGTATTTTTCCACTCAATCAACTTTAACATTAACAATAAAATACTACCTTAATCACACTCTTTATCATCTAACTCTCTTCTTCTTAATCTCTGTACTCATCCCAAATGAGACTTATTGAACGGGATGGAGGGAGTATTATATTTGGCATACATAAGTAAAAACGAGAGTGCTCTTTACAATTAAATATTTTTATTATTTTTTATTTTTCCATTAATGATAGAATATTAATTTCTGAGAAATTGCAAAAAATTTAATAAAAAAAATTATATAAACTATAAATATTAATTTATGATAAACTAAATATAAATTAATTCGTCATTATGTAGAATCATTCTTTTAACGTGAGAGTGCACGTTACTTATACTAGTAATATAAAAAGAGCATTGTTTTACAAAATATGTTTGGGTTCAGGGTTTAGGGTTAATGTCCCTACTATATACTTATTTAATTTGAGAATAATAATGCAATACAATATATAAGAATTATAATAATTTATTTGGATTTAAAATTTCCTTATATTGATTTAGATTACCTAAATTAACATATTTTATTATATCGATTAAATTACCTAATTTAACATATCATCATTATATTACTAAAAGGAAAACGATTCTTTCTTTGAAAAAATTCTACGTGGTACCTCTCTTAATCCTTCATTCCTATTTATCTAAATTCTCAAATTTTTGAATTTTTAAATAAAATAATAGATTTTAAATATCTACTAAAATCTTGTGTCTCACATCGGTTTTTCAATGAAACTTCATCAATTGAAAAACCTATAAATACCTAGAATCTTTGTGTATTTTCTCATTTTTTGCACCATCAAATTAATTTGGTCAATTTATCAATTGGTCAAATAAGTAAGTATAATTGCTTTTTGTGAAATATTGTTGATGCTACGAAATAGATTAGATTTTGAAAATCTTATATTAACACATTCTACCAAATAACCTTGGTAGAACTTTTATCAAACTAAAATTCAAGTATGATGCACTAGGTGCAAGGGCCGGAATTAATAAAAAAAAAGGACCTTTAAAATATAAAAGAAAGAAATCCAAAATATAGCCCTTAATAAATTAAATAAACAATGCCTCCCGAATTCCAAATAAAAAGGAAAAAATACAGAAGATGGGATAAAATTGTGCACCGCAAGCATATTTGAAGGGGGAAAAAATTAAATCCGAAAACACTAATTCTACATATGTGTGATGCATGCATTTGATTGCCATATGTAAAAACAAAAGAAAGATATAAAGTAGTTGATTTTGAAGAAGAATTGCTTCATTATCAAGCCAAAAATCAAGTGTTCCGACTTATGATTCTTGCTTTGAATCCTTTCATTCCTATATATCTCAATTCTCAAATTTTTGGCATTATTAAACATAAAAAAATCTTCTTTATCATTATTATCATTATATTACTAAAGGAAAATGATTATTGTTTTGAATATATCGATCCCACATTGCAAATTCAAAGTTAAGTGCGGATAGAAAAGCAATATAATTACTAAAAGGAAAATGATTGTTGTTTTGAATCCTTTCATTCCTATTTATCTAAATTCTCAAATTTTGGGCATTATTAAACATAAAAAATCATCATTATCATTATCATTATATTACTAAAAGGAAAATTGTTCTTGCTTTTAAAGTTAAGTACGAATAGAAAATCAATATAAAATAAAGAATAAAAGATAAAATTGAGTAACACTTTCTTAGCCTTTTGGCTAAAACTTTGTGTAAGTATATTTTTCTTAAAGTCTTTTGAAAATACAAATTTTCGAATGCATGTATTGCTCCCACATTGAAAATTCAAAACTAAGTGCTGATAGAGAACCAATATAAAATAAAAAAATGAAAGATAAAATTGAGTAACACTTTCATAGCCTTTTGGCTAATCAAGTATATTCTTTTTAAAATGTATTGAAAATAAGAATTTTCAAATGCATGTAGTGACATTGAAAAAGAGATATTTACTATGAAAGGTAGTCTAAACGAAAAAGAATAATTCATAAATATAATTAGCGAATATTACTATACAGTTAATGACGAGAACGAATAGTACAATCATTTTTTTAATTAAATTTTAGATCTATATAAATTTTAAACGGATTTTATAAATTACACACTTATAAATCAAAACTGTGGTTAGCGAGCCGATGCAGACCCGGAAATGTGGCGGTAGATTGACCAATTTCCAACCGACGGGTACCTCAACTTGAGAAATTTTTCATTTTATGCATTTTTTTCATGTATTTTTCTAAAATCTAGAATCGTCGTGTTTCCAACTTTGCATAATCTATAATTGTAATTAGTAAATATTAGTATACGGTTAAGGACTATAACAAAAAATACAATCAATTTTTTAAAATTAAATTTTGGGTCTATATAAATTCTAAATGAGTTTCATAAATTACACACTTATAAATCAAAGCCGTAATCAACAGGCTAGTTCCAATTCGGAACCGTTGAGGTAGACGGGTCAAATCCTAACCGACGGGTATTGTTATACGGATTTTTTTTAGAGAGAAACACAGATAACTGATTTTCGAATGTGTAGAAAAATTGGCAAAAAAATTACTAATGATTTATCAACGGGCCAATTCTAACCCATAATTGTACATGTTGTGGGGCCAGTTCACTACCAGCGGGGCAATTTTTATTTATTTTATAGTTTTATGTTGAACTCCTAAAATTAATAATATTTATGATCACTTTTATTCTTATAGGCAATCTTCAAATATTTTTTTTCTTCATTAAATTAATGTGGAATAAATAGACATTTGCTATAAAAAAAAAACTCCATCAATTCTCATACAAAATCAACACAAGACAATCCCTTTGAAAAATAAATAATTTTTGTCCCATATCAGTTTTGAGAAAAAAGAAAGCTTTGAAAATTACCTATAAAAATAGGTGCGAATTAGATTTGAATTTTAATAGGTATTACTTAAAAAAATAAAAATATCAACAAACAATACCTTTCTTACACAATCACATAAAATTTTATTAATTTTATTAAATAATAATTTTCCGTCGATTTTCGACGGGTTATACTCTAGTTTTATGTATAGTAAATAAATTTATAGGCTTTTATATCTCATTAAAGTCAAAATATAGTATCGTGAAGAGAAGTTGAGAACGATGGGTATACTTGCCATATTTAACTTTTATGTTGTTACTACATTTTAATTTGCTTTCAAGCATAATTACGTGAAAAAAAAAAAGAAGAGATTTAGTGAGAGAGACTAATGCATTCTAATTAATATGATTAAATACCAAAACAGTTATATAATTATGATTAGTTACATTACTTTAGTATAGGTTGGATAGATTCAAAACAGTACTCAGTCTTAGGTTAGTGTCACGTAGAAATATCAGTTACGTATTTAAATGTGTCTATAATGTTAAGCGAAAATTTATAATGTAACTATGGTCATTAACAATTTTAGATTTTATTTTTTTTTTTGTTTTTTTATTCCATTAGATAGCTAGAAACATTGCGAACAAACTATATAGATTTACATACATATTCATTTATTATTCTCATCAATATATCTTTGGAAAAATATGAAATTCACTATAAGTAAAAATATTTGTTTGAATCATTTTATTTTAACGTGTGAGTGCACGTTACTGTTACTAGTATTCAAAAACGTGGTTATAAATTATTTAAATCGAAACCATAGAGGGGTGGGGGGGGGGACATAATTTCAAATATAGTGAATAGCTTATATTTGTAATATTTTTTATTTAAAATATTCTAAAATTCTCATCAAGAAAAAAGCCAAATTAGAATACATATATATACCAACCCTCGATCACAAGAGCTCGAAAATGAGGCAGCAAATTTTGTTTTATAACCTTCGAGGATCATAACTATGGGTATACATGTTTTAGATATATGTATTAATTCATTGTGGGCGTATATATATACTGCTACTATATCATAGTATGTATAACTTCTTTTAAATTCCTTGCATGCTTTTCTCCTTTTTCTATTGGTACCAACTTTTGTTTCCTTATAGTAATAATTGCAGAAGCGAATATTATTATTGAAGAAAAACAATTTCCCATGACAGAAAACTAAAATCATATATATGTGGTGGGGCTGAGGTTTGAGGAGGAAGAAGACAGCGTGAGTAACGTGATACAGACACAACAACATTGAAAATTGGCCCTTTCCTTCAACTGTCAAGTTTTACGCACACCATGCAAGAATTTCATGAGCTATGGCAACTAAATACTACTCCCCATTATTCTAACAAAAACTTAATCGTCTTTCTGTTTTAACTGGAGTAACTCTCATTGTCATTTAGTATAATCTTTTTTTCCTCATATGAATTGAACGACTTCAATATTATCAAGCAAAATTTAATTTATTAATCTAGAAAGGGATTTTTTTTCCTTTAATTTAAATGAAGAAAAATACTCTCGGAAAGTACATGCATGGATCAAGCTTCGGTGAGAATCCGGCGAGAAATCCGCCATAAAAAGACATCTATAATGTGACGATGTTATGATTATACGGTATGTGGCGTGTAGTAATCAAATGAAACACAATTTGTGACTTCAATTGTATAAATATTTATGGACTTCAATATTATGATCCACTTTTGGTCAGTATTATATAGGACGTTGTGTTATAAAATTTATAAATTTTGGCGTGCATTAATTTCCTAGTATGACTTAAAATTATATAATTGCAACATGATAAAAACAGAATGCAAAAAGTTAAATTATATTTTGATTTAAGATATAGCTAGATGCATTATCACCTCACAATTTCATGATATTACAAATAATTCTGAATAAATCGTAATACTATTATAAACTAGCTAGAAGCATGGTGAGAAAACAACCGACATTTTGGTGGAAATCGAATCACGGAACTCTAGCAAGAAATGAAAAACAATACTGTAACAATTATGAAGACAGTAACATCTATATATAGCTATCGCCACAATCAAATATCGAATAATTTTCGGCGGAGATATCTGATGTCTTTAAATCCTCCGGCGATTAAAAAAATGGCGTAAGAATAGCTAAGATTATGTGACGACATAAAATTCATCGTAAAATTAAAGGACATGTGTTTACCTTTAATTTATCACAGGATCAATTTGAAGAGTGTCTATAATTTAAAACAATGTGGCTAATTATACGGCTATATTAGCAATGAAGTTTCTAAATTGTTGCTAAGTTTGCAGATGCTTAATCAGTTTGTCTTCAGTACTGTTCCTAGCGACCATTGTCTAAGAAATTATTTATTCCTGTTGTTAATTTTTTTCGTAAAAGATTAAAAAGTAGTAATGGATTGATCTAAATATATCGCTACTCCATAATCTCTTGTATACTACCTCCGTCCAAAAAAAAAAATGACTATTCTATGACATGACCACAACAATTATCTTATTTATTTATTTTTAATCTTTTCTCCACTCAAAAGGTGGGTCTCTTTCTTCACTCTGTTAATATCTACTAAACTTTTATTAAAACCTACTCTCTTCGTCCCGCCGAATACGGCCTATTTTCCTTTTTAGGACGTCCCATGCTACTTGACCTATTTCCTTTTAAGGAAAGAAATATGTACATTTATACGATAATTTAACAGGCCTAATTACTATGGGCCACGCTCTAATTACACCTCAATTCTGTCTTGGCCCACCACAATTCACTTAAGCTCTAAAAACCCTACTCTCAGACACTATTCACTATCTCTCCCACTCCCACTCCCACTCCGCCGCTACGTCACTGTAATCTCTCCCTATACTTGTCCCTCTCTATCGCCCAAAATCCCTCCGCCATTTTTGCCATGATGAACACGTCTGATACTGAAACCCCTCCTGATTTCGATTGGGATAATTCCTTCTCCCTCACCGATACGGTGATTCCAGAAACTCCACCACTTTCTCCTCTCTATGAGCCGATTCTGGCAATGATTCCCTCCGATCTGAGTGGGATGGTGGTTCCCGACACTGAAGAACAAATCGAGAATGCAAATTTGTGGATCGGTGCGATGGAGGTGCAAGATAGGTATATGGTAAAGAGAACGGGTCCATATCGGCAGATATTTCGCACCCTTCAAGCCGCCGTGATGAAGGGGAAGAAACTCCGTCGTCGATCTGACGATCTGAGCGGTGGAGGTACGGCTACTACTCCGACTGGACTTGGTGCAGATCCAACGATGTTAGGAGTTTTTCTACCACGCTTATTTATGGTGAGATCTTTCCACATGGCTGCTGATTACACCTCTTTATGTTTGAGGTTTTATGGGTCTATGACTGGAATTGATTGCTGCTCAAGAGTACTATATGGGCTGGGTCTAATTGTGGCTGAAATGATGTGCATTTTCTCACTATTTGTTGATATCTTTGTGATGGATTCACTCTATGCATCTGTGATTCAATTTTTCCACTGTATGAGATGTGAAAAAAGCCCACAGCTTCAAATAATGAAGGCATAGGCATATAAGTTTGCACTTTACTGGTATTATTATGACTTTGCTCATTCTGTGATTATCCAACCCCTCATTGCTGGATTTCTGAAATGAAATGCATATTACTGAAATGCAATTGTTGTGTCTCATTGTGTGTTCATGCCAACTGAAATGAAATGAAATGCATATAAGTTCAGTGAAATTGCTGCCTTAGTTACAAAAGATGTGCATATGTCTACTGATTAGACCTAAAACATGATCAAAATGTACATAAAACCATGTTTTTGAAGGCATAATCACAAAAACAAAACAAAAAACACATGTGCATCTATGTGATCTTCATTAAGCTGCTGCACTGTGCAGTCCAAGCTGCTGCATTAGCTCATCAATTCCTTCCACTTCTCCTTGATCAATGAGATGATCTATACACTCTTTCACAAGATCTGCATCAACATCCAATGTCAATGGCAACATGTCATCTCTAGCTAGAGCATCTTTTTTCATATAGGGAATTTTGTACTGATTATGCCCTTTCAATCTCATCACTTCCAGCATGCAGCTCTGCAGGGTTAAGAACACCTTGTTCAGCTTATAATCATCTTGTTTTTCAAATGATGCTTTGACTGCATTCACTAGATCATCTGTGTTCAAACACACTGTTTCATGTTGTATGCTTTGAATGGCTCTAAACCAGCCCAAATCTAGTATGTTCATGTCTGGGAAATTGGGTGGTTGTTGAACTATTCTGATATCCCAACCATCTGAGCTAGCTGCAGCTCTGAAATCTGGGTCTGAATCTTTGATGTGAGGCCTTGCATTATCTTGTTGAAAGTAGATTTGTTTGCTTGCACCTACAGGCCAAGATGATTTGACTGTTGGTACAAGCTGTTTTCATTGAATGCACAAGCTGATTAGTTTTCCTCAATGAATGCATATGCTGCTGTTTTCATTGAATGCATATTGCTGATATCTTTTCCTCAATGAATGCACATGAAACTGTTTTCATTGAATGCATATTGCTGATACCTTGTCCTCAATGAATGCACATGAAACTATTTACATTGAATGCATATTGCTGATACCTTTTCCTCAATGAATGCACATGATTCACCGAGCATGAATGCATATTGCTGATGCTTTTTCCTCAATGAATTCACATGATTCACTGAGCATGAATGCATATTGCTGATACCTGATTGATAAAAGCATTTTTCATCACTGCCATATTGATGCTTTGAATTGGTTTCTGCTCCAAAGTTCCTGCAATTCTATTTTTGGAATTCCTCTGAACTGGTAGCATTTCTGTGAATGGGAAGATATCTATCTTCCCATCAAAAAGAAGGCTGCCATCTGCATGGTAAATAGGTCTTCCAACTGCTGCTATAAACATTACCTTGCCTATGTAATGTTTTGATTTGCAAGTTCTGTGGGGTTCTTCCTCCTCAGGGGTTAAGTAGTACCTCTGTGATGCTTTTGTTATGTGGAACCACTTCTCATCTATGGCATTGAACATGGTCTTGAACTGCACCTTGTTGAGCATTGCATCATATTTTAATGCCTGAAGTGAAAACTTTAACCTAAGCAACATATTTGAAGCTGTAAGGGCAGGTTTTATTGCATTTGTGTGAGATCTGATCAGTCCTCTAGTAATCTATCTTCCCACTGTACTCTTGGTTTGATCAATTCCAAATGCTAGACTTCTAATAGTTGATCTTTTTGATAATGGCAGCCCTCGAATCCTGTCCAAATCCACTTGTATAAGTGTTACTATTTCTCTGCTTTTTTTCTTGCTTATTGAATGCATTGGCTAATTCTCCTTTCTTTGTTTTGATGCCTCAGCCCACAACCGACAAATTGTTCTCCTTGAGCTGCTAAATTTGGTGATTGCTTCCTCCATTTTGCCATAAGCTGGCTTGCCATTTGTGCTGCCTTCAAGAAGAAACTGTACTATGGAATTTCTAGTTGCTGTGGAGAGATCTTTCTTTTTTGGTGGAGCCATTTTGATGAAGCAGCTGCTGTAAATGGATTTTTGCTTGTGTATATTGTGTTTTATAGACATCTAGTAGTGTAGTTTAGAGGGAAATTTGAATTTTTAGGAAACTTTGAATTTTGGTGTAAAATGGAGTTGGTGTATCACTTCTTAATTTCCGGTGTAAGAGATGTTTTAAGATTAAAAAATGGAGTTGGTTTGCTTATGGTAGGCACAGGTTTCACTTTATGGAACAGTGAAAAAAACTTTATTAACAATATTAACTATTGTATAATTTATACACTAAACAACCCCTTTATATCCAATACCCTTTATTCTTAGTCTCCGTGCCATTACGAATTAGGCCGTATTACATGGGACGGAGTATTTCACACAAATAGTCTCACTATTCGTGAAGGGAGGCCGTATGTACACCATCTAATAATAATCATAATAACTCTGATAAATTAAAAGGGGTCGTCAGCTTAACAAGCAATGTAAATAATGTAAAATGTCCGTTCATATTGTCTGAATGGAGAAAAAAATAAATGATGACGGCCAACACTAAAGAGTGAAAAATTGAGACGATTTTTGGAGATGGTCCAATTTTTCATGCCAATATTTTCTAAGTCGAACTATTTCAATATACTTGGCGTAGATATTCCAGAAAAGAAGAAGAAATGGACATATTGATAAGAAATAAAAACATTGACATTAGATTTTAATTACGTATTTACTTGTGATATATGGACCTGCAACCTTGGGGATTATGCACAGAAAAATATATTGATCATCTCTATAACTTTGATTAGACAAGACTAAATGCAGATGTATTAAAACTAGCTTAGACCCTTAATTGGACATAAATGTGCTCCAAGATACTTGTTTAATATAGATATATGCTCTACGAACTTTGCGACCACGGATTTTTAATAGAGTTGTCAATTTCCTTCAAAAAAGAATTAAAAATAAAATAGAGGTGTCAGATCTTCACGGTGGGCCGGACATGTTTAAGCCCATTGGGCCAATTGGACCAGCCCAAAAATAATGGGAATCCGTTGTTTGGCATGTGGCTAATTCTATATATATCCCCCATTTTTCTGTTCATAGCTCCCTATTATTTAAAAATAATAAAAATATTATCAATATACTATTTTATCCTTATAGTCCAAATAAATTTAATAATAAATAAACTAATAGCCACAACCTCATAAGTCTAAATTTAGAAACATGCTAGCCCCCATTAGAAAAGGAATATAGAGAGAACGGCGATGCAGACTTGTATTTGAGAAAATTGAAACTTCATGGAAACCCTGATTGGGAAAATAATCACACTCGGAGGTCAAATCAAGTGTGACACTGACAATTTCAAAGGCCAAAATCCAAGATTAAGAAAGAATTCCGTCTGAATCCCCTGCTCGTTGATTACAATATATAAGGAGAGTAGATTTGCATTTGGTTTAATTTGAGGCCTCCTGGAGAAATCATCTGAATCTTACTTGATTGATGACTTTGTCTAGGAAGCCATGACAAGATTATCTTCTTCAAGGAATTATTTGGAATTTTTTCCTTATACAAAATGAATTGTTACGATTTATTCTTTTTCTTGTCTTGGTGATGATAGAAAAATAACATACTACGGATATTCAATAACTATTGCATTGTATTTTCAAAATCAAAGAGGGAGAGAGAGAAATATAGACATTGACGAGTTGAGGAGACTTGAAGAAGAAAACAAGTAAATTCGTGGAGTTTTCTTCATTTCTGGCTATGGTAATAATAGGATCGAGTTTTATTTGGGATAAAATGGTACATCTTTAAATATTTTTATTTATTTTAAAATAATGGGGCTATGAAGAAAATTTTTGGGGCTATGTTTAGAATTAACCTTGGCATGTACATCCATCAATTAACATGCTGAGCTTTTTTTCTTTTTCTTTTGAGGCAACACGCTGAGCTTTTATTGGTCCTCCACAAACCTACGTTATAATTTCACGGGTTGGTATGTCCATGTTAAACTGAATCGAATTGATTTTAACTTCTCGATTTTATGGTACAGACAAACTTTATTTTGTTATTACCAAAGTCTATCGTCATAAACAATCCGCTAAAATAGTGTATCGATATTCTGTCCAAAATTTAGGTCCAAATTCATTAATTATAAATGTTAGAGGAAATGTAATTAATCTTCTCCATTCATATGTATACAATAAGAACTTTATTAGTAATAATTATGGAACACTGTTCATGTCCCAAACAAAATAATAAAAAAATCAGTTAGGCTCTTGTATGTGCGCGCACCAGCAATATCAACAAATGTTTTCACAAACAAATTGAAGGAACGAGATAAACGAAGTCGAAATTGTGTTTATGAAAGCAAATTGCAAAAACCAGAAGAAGTTTCATTGCATTTATGTAGTAATTTGCAAAAATAAGTCGATTACACCTAACTGGAAAGAAACATCTGTATCATATCATAAAGGTCCAGAGGTACTCTATTTGCATTACTCACATGAGTGGGGGGCCCCAATTTCAATTGAATGTTTTAATATTCACATTTAAATTGAATGAAATTGTATTTGTACCCCATTAACAGTACATATTAAAAAAGTGATGTTAGTTTAATTTAACAAAAATAGAATAATAAAATATATATATTAAGAAAGAAAATATAAAAGTAATTCTATATGTGAAGGAAAAGATCAAATATAAACTTTTTATTCGTGGAAAATAGAAATCAATTTGAAATAATGATCTTTGAATGATCTATAAGGGCACTCACAATGGTTGAGTTATTTGGGGGCTTGATGAGTTGTGGAGCTTAGATAGAGCCTCTAAGCTGTAGTAGAAGGGCTTGATAGGGAGAGTCATAGAATTAGCTTTGAGATCTTGGATAAAATTTGTCGAAAATTGAATACAAATTAATATTGAATAAAACCAAATCTTAAGTTAATTAAAATAAATTAAAAATTACAATAAAAAATCGCAAAATTAAATAAATTAAAAAAAATCTAATCTAATCCTCAAACCATACCGCCCCAAATCGCATCTCAATCAAATCTTTTGTGAGTTGTGCATGCATTCGTTTATCTTTCAAACTGGTCGTTCACTCAAGATATTTCTCAAAAGAAATAAGGATTGCTTGTTGTGGTTGGGCACTACTACTACTTAACGTAGTGACATCGTCGTCTCTCCAATTCATTGCAGCAGCTCATTCATTTTAATAATCATGTTGTGCAAAATAATGCACACAAACATGTTTTCCCTAAGATTCTCCGTATAAAACATACAGATGGGGTTTCTGATTATTTCCCATCGAGCTTGGAGAACTTCAAATGCTTGTTCGATGTCCTTCCTTGCTGACTCTTGCATCTTCTTGAACCTTGTCGTCTTCTCGTTTGTCGCGATTGAAGGTACTTTAACTAATACCGTTGGTCAAATATATCCCAAATGGTATTGTCGCCCATTTGCTACGAATCCGCATGGTGGAGCCCGATCGTGCAGGACGTCGGCGAAATTAGATGATTGATTGAGCACATTAATGTCATTGTTGGAGCCGGCAACGTTAAAAAAGTCATACCAAATCCAAAAATCATATGAGGCAACGACCTTTAGAATCATGGTCGGTTCGCCTTGATCACCACGCGTGTATGCAACGGCCAAAGGATTCGGGCAATTCTTCCAAGCCCAAGGCATGCAGTCGAGGCTCTTGAGCATCCCGAAAAGCCATGATGAGCCTTGTGCATCTCCAACATCCGCATGATGTCATTACTATTCGGCTTCCTAAAATACTTTGTGCCGTAAATGTCAATGACGACTTTATAGAATTCTATGAGGCTTTCTCGGCCGGTGGTCTCGCCCATTCTTAGATACTCGTCAAAGGTATCCGCTGAATTTCCGGTTGCAAGTAGCCGCAATGCCATTGTTCATTTTTGAACCATCGAAAACCCATCTCTTCCCGTTGTATCTTTGTGTTGTGTAAAATATGGAGCTCGAGCTCCCAACGTCTCCACTATCTTGTTGAACAATTCCACTGCATCCGAAAATGTCGCCGTAAAATTTGTTCGCCGTACACTGGCTCATCAGTGAAGTAGTTTACAATTAGTCGATCGTAGGCGGCTTCACGATCGCGATGCGTGTGCCGTCTTGAAATTTGTTTCTTTTACGCAGCCTTCCTAGCGAAATATTGCGCAATAACTTGCTTCATGTTACCGACAATCGAACTAACTTCATGGGACGACGCCGACGAAGGAAGCGAAATGGAACTCGACAATTCGGAAGACATTTGTTGAGAAATGTTAAGAGAGAAAATGGAGAAGATGATGAATTGAGTGTGTAAAAATGGATGAAAGAGGTGAGATTTATAAAGGGTGGAAAATGAAAAAAATAAAAAGGTGAAAAATGTCGTTGCCGGCAACGGCCAAAAAAATCTAACAGTTGCATTCAAATTGAATATTTCCTTTTTCTTTTTCGGAACGACTCGATAGAGCTCGTTGTGGCTCATTGTTGGCGTCTCAGCAATGAGCGGGCTCGACGCTATGGTGGCTCGAGCCGGCAGTCGAGTCGCCCATTGCAAATGCTCTAATTGTCATTAGAGTATCTCCAATATTTGCAACATTTTATTATAGAAATAGCACCAAAATGTAACAAAAACAACTTATCATCTTCAGCGCTCCGTTCTATATTTTACACTACTAATATTTTAAAATATTTTACTTTTTCGTATTTAATATTAAAAATATAAAAAATAATTTGTGTCTATTATGGAGAATAACAACATGAAGTGTAAAGTTGAGTAGTGTGAAATAATAGTTTAATTCAATTTTTTGTGTGTTGTATTTCTGAAGAAAGTTTATAAACTTATTGTTCGAGTAAAGTGTGATTCTATATATAAGTAATTCATATAATTAAAAGCTCTTCTTTAACCCACATTAAATATTAAATATAGTAAAAAAAATGTGAGCAGTGATTAACAATGAATAGTGTTGCTTCAAGCTTATTGCTATATTATTAAAAACTTGAAAATGCAGCCATAATTCACCAAAGAAAATACTGAAATAACATTCAACAATGTCTCCTAAGAAAATCGCATGTCTAAACATTCGGCATAACTTGTGTTGTGCGCAGCTAACTTACGGGAAATTTTAGGCAATCTTATCCCAATAAATTGGTTGATGTGAATTCTTCCTTATTGAATATACATAATAAATACAAGAATTGAATTGTAATCAATTTCCAAGCTTATATTATGGGGAGTATATTGAAATTTTACCTTTTCATAGTATAATGGTTGAGTTTAACACAATACTTATAGTAAAATAAATGAGAAAAATTTTAGAATAGCCACTATTGGATAACAAAATTAAATTATGTCAAAAAGTTAAATTAAGATAAATTATGTCAAATTTGGGTATCTTTAGACAGATTTGACCTTACCCATTCCATTACAATTTTACCGTGTTATAATAATTATTTTTCACTATTTTTCGGTAAAATCTTCCCCCACGTCTCTCTCTCTCTCTCTTTCTCTACTCTGAAAAGCCCTAACAGACAAGAGAACTCTGATCATCCTTCAACCAGAGAACAACCTTATCACCACGAAAAAATAATGGTGTCCGAGAATGATGAAACCACCGACGATAACAACAAAAGCGATGGATCTAGAAGTAAAGACGAAGACACCGCTAAGACCAGAGACAAATCAACAAATAATGAATCAAAAAATGGCGAAAATGGCAAAGATGGAACGAAGAGGAGAACTCCGATAACCGATCCATTTTAGGCAAGAGGAAAAAAGATCCAAACATCGGAGCGTTGATACAGAAGAAGCCGCCTCTTTCACAAGCATGGAAATAACTATTTTTACTTCTTATTCACATTAATCTATATTGATATGAGTACATGTATTGTTGGCATCTACTAATAGTAGCTATTTTTAAATTTTTCTATAACAAGTATCTCTTGTCGGGCCAAGTGAAAAAAGGGGCTAGTTGCTCTATAGTTGCTTGAAAAAAGCAATCTTTTCTATTTACTAAAATACAAATTAAGTAGATTAAGTATGTGTTGATTGAGATTTTTTAATTTTTTTTATTTCTTATGGGGAATAATTTACTAATGTGGTGTATTGTGCTTTTTCAACGTGTGTTAAGTAATTCTTTGGTCAATCAAGTTTCCAGTTATTTGGATACTCCTTTCATGTTATGTTGGTGGAGTTCAAGTTGAATTTATAGTTATTGTGGTACAAAATAAATAAATATTATCGTTTATCTTTTCTATATATATTGTCATACACGAAAGATACAAAATAGTTAAATTGTACAAAAACTTCCACGTATATCTTGTACAATTACCATTGTTTTTCACATAGTGTTGTTAAGAAATTGTACTAAATATACGAATTATTATCTTAATACATTTTGTACATATCTAAATTGTTTAAATATTGTTGTGGTGCAAAGTAAATGAATACTATTATCGTTTGCCTTTATGCTTATATATTATGATGCACTAAAGGTACGAAACAGTTAAATTGTACGAAAAGTTTAATTGTATGTACGTCTTGTATCAGTCACATTGTTTCTCACATAGCATTGCTTGGTAAGTGAACGAAATATTCGAACTAATATCTCAATATATTTCCTACATAATTAAGATAAATTTCTACACAACCAATATATTCTTGTATGCTATTTTTAATGATTCCATCATATAATTCAAATTTAAATGTTGAATTTTTTGGTGTCCTGAACCTACAAAAGAGAGATTCTTGAGGATGTGGAACACAATGTGATCCTCTCTGGAGAGGAGGGAGCAATTGGAGACATAATCCGAGCAATGAAAACATTCGGTGATGATACGCTTGTGGAGCAGTAAAATTAAGTTTTTGGAGATTATTTACAGCTGCCAACAAGAATCATAAGGGCATGGAAAGTAGTGCACTACATGGTCTCACGACAAGTCAAGGCCACACTCGATCCTGATACTACTACACTTTGGTTTAAGGTGGGAGAGAAGATTTTGCGCTTCTCTCGAACTGAATTTGCACTGGTATCCGAGTTAAGATTTGGAAGCAACAATTTCGATCCCTATGGAGAACACAAAATTCCTGAAGATTTTGTGTATTCAAGGCTGCTGAAAGAAGAGCCTCTTAATCCATGAAATTGCATAAAATTATTATGGGAAAGAAGCCTGAAGAAGCAACTGCTGCAGACTATATCAAAGTGGCACAAGTATTGATTTTTAGATACTACATCCTTGGGTTTGATGCAAATATCAAGATTGCACAATGGATATGGATTTTGGTAGAAGATAAAAAAGCATAAAAAACTTTCCCTTGAGGCAGTATATCTTTTTAGGTCCTAAGTTATTACATCAACAAGGTCAAATACTTTCTGGAACGTGGGAAATCATATTACAATTATCATCTGCCAGGCAACACTATTGCTTTTCTGGTAAGCTCGTAGTTTCATTCATTACCAAGCACTTATTTATTTTTCCCCAAACAAAAAATAGTAGCCTAATAATTAATTTTTGTGCTGTTGTATTTTGTCTAACCAAAATACTTGATTTCACTCCAGTCTTGGATCTTGATCGCACTTCCAGATTTGGGAAATGACAAAGGCTCAATGGTAAGAAATAAGAAATACTGGAAGTCACTTGAGACCGAAGGCACACCATTTGCATTTAGATACGTTCATAGAGGTGACATCATACATGCTAACGTGGTGCACGAGCCAGCAACAGAAGACGAAGTAAATGCACGTGATGGTCCGGTAATGAGTAACTGGTGTATGGGGGGGGGGAAATACACCATTAAGGATTTTTAAAACAATCAAAAATCAAGTTAATGATTCTTTAAGAACCGAGTAGTTAAATTGACTCAACAATTGTAAATAACAGTTGGAGGATTCACACAGTTGGGTGCACAACTGACTTCTTTGATTGAGGGTCAGCTATGTAACACCAACTGAGATTTTATCAGAGTTGTTTATTTGCGGAATTGGTGGGTTAACTCGTTACAAAAGTGAAAACCTTTTCGAGGGAAGGTCAAGTTCCCTAAAACCGTTTTAGTGCAAATTAAATGTTTGAATGCAAGCCAACTGGTTAGAAAACTGAAAGTAAATGACACAGTATTTTAACGTGGTTCGGAGATCAACCTTCTACGTCCACGACTTCCTTTTTAGGGAAGCAATCCACTAGATAAGCTTAGGCGTGCTTATCAAACGTTCCACTTGGTTTAAGGGTACTAAGCAACCTAACCAGTTCAATTACGGGTTCGAACCAAACATTACAACACTTTTACGGGCAAGTGCACAACTTACAGTTCTTTTCCGGGCAAGAACAACGCCTACAACACTTTTACGGACAAGTGTAAAGCCTATCCTTAGATTACGGGTTCTAAGGGACTAAACTCTTTGATTACGAGTTGAAAGAAACCTAAGGGTGGGTTGGGAGTTTTTCCAACTAAGGTGCCTTCTACACTGAGCACAGTGGAGGCAACAATCTAAGGCTTAGAGACTCGATCTATTATAGAGAATCTACTTAGAGAAGCAATAACTATTTATTCTAGACTCAATCAAGAAAAGGATTTTTCGACAGGCTAGACTACGAAACTGAGGAGGGATGTACACTCTACTTCTACGGTTCCTTCTTTTGGTTCTTGCTTGAGCGAGAGAGAATGTGCTCTGAATCTGCTTGATAGCAGATTCTAAAAACTTCTTAAAATCCTGAGAAGAAAATGTATATATAGGGAGGCTAACATATGTTGGTAGGTCAAGTCAAAACCCTAGATTAAATTTGGACCATTGATTGTCTTTATCTAGATAAGAATTGTCTTGGGCTTCTTGGCTTCTTTCGTGACCATCGGTACACATGTCGCTTTCAACTCCACACAATACTTCTTCTCCTATTGGCTTCCAAGCTGCTTCAACTTGGACCACTGAGATGCGGTCAGAACGGTGTCTTTCCTTTTATGGCAATATGTTGACCTCTGACCATTTCATTGTGATGGCCTCGCACACTGACGTGGTGACCTCGTTGGCGCTCTTCGTGACCGTTTTTCTCTTCCTTTTCCCTCTTTGGTCAAAATTTCTTGCCTTGATTTCGTCCTCTTTATGCCCAATTACCAATTTTTCCTGTCTTGCCACCCAATGTGATCTCCCAAACACAAAAGGACACAATATAAAGGAAAATAACTCGATCTAATCCTAAACAAGACACTAAAAAGAGCACAAAAATAGGGCTCGTCATACCTACACACTTTAATTCATGCTTGTCCTCAAGCATGTGGCGTGACTTACCCGAAAAGACAAGAATAAAAACTGACTCAAAGATACAAGAAAAAAAGATAACTCAAAGACATAAGACAAGGTTAGAGGCCAAGACAGCGAATCTAATGAGCAAGACATTTAACAAATAGCAAACATTCAGAACAATTCAAAAATAAACCATCAAATAAGTGAAAATTCAGCATTGAGCACATGGTTCACTCCCTCACTTCACTCTCGTGTTTAAAGGTTTAATTATTTACACTTAAAACACCTCATCTTGGCCATGCTATAGGCCTGCCTACCCGTTTGCTTCTCTATTCATTTAGACAAAATCGTTGATGATCATCATTAGGACTTCATAGGGTTGTAATGGGGCTTTAGTCACAGATGTAGAATTTATGGATATGGGCTAGGATCCTCATGAGCTCGGGATTGGGCTTAGAGCTCACCAACCTTTACTAGTTTCCCCACCTTCTCGGGCCTTAGCATACAACCTAGGGCTTTATCTTTTTTTTTAATGCTCATTTTCTCTTCTTTTTACACCTTAGTATGGATTTTGAGTTTTCTTTGCCCTTGGAACGAGGTGATTCCCCGGATTGCCCACTATTTTTTTTTTACATTCTTTTTTTACCGCTGTCGTGATCTCAGCTCCTGATATCATGCCCAAGAAGGCTACACTGACAGGCTTTTTTCTTATTAATTCAATGAATTGTAAGGCTCAAAGGGGCTACCAAATGATAATAGTAGGGTTGGCACTTTTAGCTCAGGGTGTTTGAAGTAGTGGTGTCAAAATCGGCCCGAATAGGCCCGGCCCGACAGACCAAACCTACCCGCCCGTGGTATGGACTGGGCTGGGCTGCTATTTTTGAAGGCCCGAAAAAATCCGGGCCTACCTGGCCCGACCCGAGCCGCTCGACGGGCCAGTCGAGCATGGGCCAAAATAGCCCGGCGGGCCACCGGGCCAACCCGACCCGACTATGACACTTAATACAATTATACAAATTACATTTTATGTTTTTATTTCTCAAACCCTACCTCCCCCAAATTCCAAAACCAAAACGCAGTCAGCTACAACACCTCAAATCTCAATTCCTCCATTTCTCAATTCGATTGTCGACGTCCACCGTCCCACCGCCACCGGTCACGCCCGTCTCCAGCCTCCAGGTTTCCTCTCTCTCTCTCTCTCTTGCAAAACAATCGATTGGAAATGGCTGCTCGAACTATTTTCTTGTTGCTTCGACTTTCTCTTTCTCTTACAACATGTTCTTCATATCTGATAAACTTTTCAAGATATGAGTTAAATATTCTGTAACTTGATTTTTCTTGAATTTTTCAGCAGTTGCTTGAGATAGATATATATCTAATAATATTACTTAAATTTAGTAGCCAAAAAAGTCCATCAAGAAGGGAAGTGGAGCTTTACCAAACTGCGTTTGGGGAAAAACTAATACGAATTCTTTTAGTAATGTGCAACAATTGGATTGGCTTATGTTGTTGCAAGATATTGGTTATTAAATTTTACTTTTTTTTTACTCTGAATTTTATCTGATTATGACTACGAAATTTGATAAATATATCAAGAATAAAGCTTTTACACATTTCATAATTTTTGGTTATATTTTTTTTATGTAAAATCAATATTTTATTTTCTATCTCAACACTATGTCGGCAAGCAATCTTATTTATAAAATGTGGTTCATATTAGTGTTAGCAATAACTGCAAATAGGGTTGTCAAAGTCTTTGGGCCGGGTTGGGTTGTCAAAGTCTTCGGGCCGGGCCAACCCGGCCCGACCCACCGAGCCAAAAGTCAATTTTCGGGTCGGGTCGGGCCAGCCCAAAAATTTTGTGGGCCATCAAAAATGATGTCCCAGCCCGGCCCTATACGGGCTGTCGGGCCAATCGGGCCAGCTCGACCCTGCCATATATTTAATCTTAAAACTTCTGATGAACTAAAAGAATAAATTGTAAAAACCATAGGATCAAATTTTGATAGTTAGCGTGGCATGGAAGAATTAATTGAGATCACAAACTAAGAACATCACCATTTAATTATTTGGATATTTACGAAGAGTCCAACTAAAAACTGAATCCATATCTCATTTCCTTTATTTAACAAGTAAGACTTATCCTCTGCAGTTATTGCTAACACTAATATGAACCACATTTTATAAATAAGATTGCTTGCCGACATAGTGTTGAAATAGAAAATAAAATATTGATTTTACATAAAAAAAATTAACCAAAAATTATGAAATGTGTAAAAGCTTTTATTCTTGATATATTTATCAAATTTCGTATTCATTATCAAATCAAATTCAGATTCAGAGTAAAAAAACAAGTAAGAGAATTCGTATTGTTGCAATAAAGAATTCGTATTGTTGCAAAAAGTAAAAGAATTCGTGTTGTAAAATAATTTGAGAAGTTGGCTGGCGACTGCGTTTTGGTTTTGGAAGTTGGGGGAGGTAGGGAAGTTTGAGAAATAAAAACATAAAATGTAATTTGTATTAAGTGATAGTCGGGCCGGATTGGCCCGGTGGCCCGCCGGACTATTTTGGCCCGTGCCCGACTGGCTTATCGGGCCGCTCGGGTCAGGCCAGGTAGGCCCGGGTTTTTTCGGGCCTTCAAAAAGAGCAGCCCAGCCCAGTCCATACCACGGGCGGGTCGGGTTGGCCCGTCGGGTCGGGCCTATTCGGGCCGATTTTGACACCCTTAACTGCAGAGGATAAGTCTTACTTGTTAAGTAAAGGAAATGAGATATGGATTCAGTTTTTAGTTGGACTTTTAGTAAATATCCAAATAATTAAATGGTGATGTTATTAGTCTGTGATCTCAATTAATTCTTCCATGCCACGCTAACTATCAAAATTTGATCCTATGGTTTTTACAATTTATAATTTTAGTTCATCAGAAGTTTTAAGATTAAATATATGGGCTAACTATCGAATTCTTGGACTAATTTCAGCTTGTTTTCGATGTGTAGGAATAAGGAATGGATATCGAAAGCGATGATATAGATACCAATGATATGATTATGGATAAGGGGAATGATGATGAGGATGAAGTGCAATTATTGAATACTTCTCCTCCTAAGAGTGCTCCAGGTAACTCGTCTTCTTTTGTGAATTGTAGTAATAAGAGGTCGGGTGTCGAAATTAATGACTCGAGTAGTTCTAAAAGACAAAAATCTGAGGTATGGCCATTTTATGAGAAACCTTGCATGATAGATGGTCAATTAAAGTGTAAATGCAAGCGTTATGGTACTTATTACACTTGCCACCCTAAGAATGGGACCACTCATTTGAAGCGTCGCATTGATAAATGCTTCAAACCTCCTAAGTTTCAAAATGTGAGTGCTATGTTTGATAATCGAGCTGCATTTTTGTCAAAATGGAAATTTGATGCTAAGGAGTATAGGGATAAGTTGGCTAGAGCTATTATTAAGCATGATCTTCCATTTTCTTGTGCTGAGTATGATGGAATTAATGACTTGAATGCAAGCTTGAATCCTGAGTTCCAACCTATCACTAGAAACACGACAAGAAATGATTGTATGAAAGTGTTTGAATTGGAGAAGAATAATTTGAAGAAGTTGTTAGCTAATCATTGTGGAAGAATTTGTTTGACTTCTGATGTGTGGACTGCTGTGACATAGCAGGCTATATGAGTGTAACTGCATATTTTGTGGTTGAAAATTGGGTGTTAAATAGCAAATTGCTTTCTTTTGTTGAATTGGACACTGCACATACTGACCTTGAATTGTCTACTAAGCTGTTTGATGTCTTTAAGGATTGGGGTATTGAATCCAAATTTTTTTCATTGACTTTAGATCATGCTTCTAACAACGACAGTATGGTTAGATTCTTGAAGGAAAGGCTTAATTTGCAGAATAGCTTGTTGTGTGGGGGTGAATTTTTTCATGTAAGGTGTTGTGCACACATTTTCAATTTGATTGTTCAAGAAGGCTTAAAGTGTTTGGAAGATGCATTGAAAAGAATTAGAAAAAGTGTGCTATATGTGAAGCATAATGATGCGAGGTTGAGAGAGTTCCAAAAGTGTATCGAGGAGGTTAACTTGATTGATGTTAGTGGGGGTTTCTTGAAGTTAGATGTATCAACTAGATGGAATTCTACCTATTTAATGCTTGAAAGTGCTATTAAGTTTCGTCGAGCATTCACTTGTTTGAGCTACAATGATACTAACTACAAGTTTTGCGCAACTAATGAAGAGTGGGAAAGAGGTCAAAAGATTTGTGATTTCTTGGAACCTTTTAACACCATCACTAATGAGATCTCGGGGTCATCATATCCTACCTCTAGCTTGTGTTTCATGCAAGTTGCACAAATTGAAATGAAGTTGAATGAACTTGTTGATTCGGATGATGAGGTGATTAAGGATATGGCGTCAGGAATGAAGGTTAAATTCGATAAGTATTGGGATAACTATTGTGCCACTCTCGTCTTTGAAAGTATTCTTGATCCCAATTCAAAGTTGAAATTCTTGACGTTTTGCTACAAAAGACTTGACCCAAAGGGTTATGAGGCCAAAGTGAAGAACATCAAGGATTTGTTTCATAAGCTCTTTAGTGAATATGAAAAACTTGATAGTGGTACATCAATCTCAAGTGCTACTTTCCATCCAAGAGAAACTCCTCCTCAATCTCAACCACATGCCGGCACAATTCGTGGCTCTATCATGGATGTAAGTATGCTTGTTTATCAATTGTTAAAGTTTCATATTTTTTTTAAATAATTTTCAGATTTAATATTTGTTATATAAATATTTTTTGTCTTGTTCTTGTAGGCGTATAATCGAGAGTTGAGTGAAGATGATTCATTTAATGGCAAGAATGAGGTTGGTTTGTACTTGGAAGAGTGTTTCAAACCCTTTCCAAAGGTAAGCGTTTTAGAATATTGGAAATTGAATGCTAATCGGTACCCTCGACTTGCAAGGATGGCTAGAGATATCTTAAGCATTCCAATCACCACGGTTGCTTCGGAATCTACATTTTGCATTGGTGGTCGCATCTTGCACAAGTATAGAAATTGTATGCTTCCCAATACCGTTCAAGCACTCATTTGCACTCGCAATTGGTTGCATGGTTTTAAAGAAGTGAAAACATTAGGTAATGATACGTTTATACAATTATATTTTCACTCGGAATATTTATTATAGAAATGTCTATTGCCTACTAACTTATTTTTCTTTACATGTTTCTTTTAATTGTAGAAACGGAAGAGGACGTGGAGGAAATACGTGTATCCAAAGAAGATTCAAATGGTGTTTGATTTAGTCCACGCGACTTGCTTTGTTGATGTTGGTTTAGTAATTTAGTTTATTTACGTGACTTTGTTGGTTTAGCGTTCTTAAAACTTGTTTTTTGTTGTTGGATGTTGTCATGTTGACTTGTTGCTTCTGTTGGATTTATTATCACTAATTAAACCTGTTACATGGATTTAACTATGGATGTATTGCGATTTTTCTGTTTTCGGTGTAGTTATAGTTATACAGGGAGAATATATAAATTTCTAATTCTGTCCAGGTCCGGGCCGGGCTGGCCCGATTGGCCCGGCAGCCCGCATAGGGCCGGGCTGGGCTATCATTTTTGGTGGCCCGCAAAATTTTAAGGCTGGCCCGACCCGACCCGAAAACTGACTTTTGGCCCGGTGGGCCAGGCCGGGTTGGCCCGGCCCAAAGACTTTGACAGCCCTAGTATAAAGAAGAAATTACCCAAATCATCTAAACAACAACTGAGTCAAATAGAATTTCGAATAGCAAGCAAGCAAGTTCTAGAAGAATCCAAAATAAGAGTGTTATTTTTACACACAAGAAATGAAAGAGTTGTGATGATTATGAATACAGCATAAAAGCCCAAAAACTCACAGGTGATGCCCAACACTCATTCGTCATACTTATCTACATACTGCCATAATCAAATTGAAAATTCATGTTGCAAATTCACCAACATCAAGCTCATTAACCAAAAGTCCCAGCTTACTAACTAACAACAAACACGTATCCCCACCCACACATTTTGCCTTCAGCAAAGTGGGTGAAATAGAGATACAACATAAAAACAAAGAAATAAAACAATCACACAAAAAACACCAAAATAAATAAAATAAAATAAATGGAATATCCCACTTCACCCACACACTTTGCCTTAGGCAAAGTGAATCGATAAGGGCGATAGACTAACAACGAACAAACAAAAACAAAGACTCAATAAAACAAAACGACACAAGGGAAAAACACATTAGAAGGCAGAAGGTGGTCTTGAGTACCTAAATATGGCAAGACAGAGGGCATTATCTGCTCCTCTGAGGTCTTGTTGGTTTGTAGCAGGATCTCTCTGTATGTGGCTGCAACTTCCTCCAGTTAGCCCAGGCTACTGATCTCCACGCCTCACGTCTGAGGGTAGGCAGCAGACTTCCTCTTGCCCCTTACGCAAGTCAGGAAAAGAAGGCCTTGCTGATGGTTATGCTTTCGCTTCTTAGTATCCCTCCATCTTTGCTTTCATGCTCTCTACTTTCCAGATGATGGGCACTACTGCAGCTGTGCCACCCTGTTCTCTGGACAACATGACAAACCGACCTTCTACGCAAAAATTGCTAATCTAGGTTTAAGAGAAACAAACACAACCAAAAAGGAAAAAAAAACAAAAAACAAAAAGGAGATCACCACTAGAAAGACGACTTTCCTGGCAACGATGCAATTTTTGATGGTGCACGGTTTTCAATTTCAATTTTATCTTCGTCGTGGAGGGCACCGCACGCGCGTCAAAAAATATTTATAATTTCCTAAGTAGCAAACCACTAGGAACAGCTAGTGGTAAGTATTTAAGATCGAACCCAAGGAAAGTTGTTATGATGATCTCCGGTGTCACAGAAAGTTTGGGGGAATGGATTTATTAGAGTCACGGAGTGCAACACATAAATTAAAGAGACTGAAAAATAAAATAACAAGAAATAAACCTCAGCTTGGAATGGACTCGGTTCAGATCGGCATGAACATCGTCTCAGTCATTGGTGCAATGATATTCACCATACTCATCTGTTTCTCGGTTATAGGGTCTCAACACTCACGCTCCTTTACTGTCACCATATCACGCACGTGAGCATTTCGACGCCAACTCTTCCTTTCAGTATCGAGCCCTCCAAGTCACTTCGGGAGCCCACCTTACTAACCACAGAATCAGCTCGCATTTGAAAAAGTCACTAATTGAGCCCTCTACATCAGCAACTTTTGGATCTAGAAGGCCCGAGATGGCTAGAAGTATAACTTTCGTCATACACCACTCTTCAGCGCCGCAACACAACCGGAGGTGAGGAGAACCCCTACACCTTTGCCTAGTACTATCAGGGATTTCGCCTCCGCCACTCATCGGTTGGCCACCGCAGAAATCGTGGTGGTTATACCACTTTGGAATCACGCCCAGCGCGTCGGGAACGGGATTTTACGGATCTCAGGAGCCCAGTTTAGATCCCGATGATCACCGCGCACGCCTCACTTTCTCTCACCCAAACCAAGCTAAGAACAAATAACTAGGCAAGAAAGTAAAGAAGAAACGTAAATAAAACATAACTAAAGATTTATTGAACTGAAAAAGGATTAATTAACATGGCCGACACCAATGTCTCCGGAAAAGAAGCAGTGCCCTCTCCTCTCCCCAAAGGGGAGAGGGCTAAAAATGGAAACTAAAAGGGGGGTGTTTTTTCTCTACAACTAACTATGGAGGATAATAGAGATTCTAAAAACTTCTTAAAATCTGGAGAAGAAGATGTATATATAGGGAGGCTAACATATGTTGGTAGGTGAAGTCAAAACCTAGATAAATTTGGACCATTAATATCCTTGATCTGGATAAAGATTGTCTTGGCCTTCTTGGCTTCTTTCGTGACCATCCGTACACATGTCGCTTTCACCTCCAGACAATACTTCTTCTCCTATTGGCCTCCAAGCTACTTCAACTTGGACCACTGAGATGTTGTCAGAACGGTCTCTTTCCTTTTATAGCAATATGTTGACCTCTGACCGCTTCATCGTGATAGCCTCGCACACTGACGTGGTGATCTCGTTGGCGCTCTTCATGACCATTCTTCTCTTCATCTTCCCTCTTTGTTCAGCATTTCTTACCTCAACCTATTTTGCCTTGATTTCATCCTCTTTATGCCCTATTACCAATTTTTCCTGTCTCGCCACGCAATGTGTTCTCCGAAACACAAAAGGACACAAAATAAAAGAAAATGACTCGATCTAATCCTAAACAAGACACTAAAAAAGGGCACGAAAATAGGGCTCGTTAGCTCTATCTCTTTTCTTGCAAATAGGGATACCTCTATTTTTAGAGAGGGAGATAAACTAGTCGTTGGAAGTAGTTGTTTGACCTCTGCCAGAAGTATGACACTCCACTTGCTTTTCTGCAACATTTCCTAAAATGGTAACTTCGATCCTTGCTTCATGAAAGTCCTCTTGATCGGTCCATTTATGAAAAGTTTCCAGCCTGTCTTCGCGCTGCTGAGTAGATTTGAATTTCAAATTCTGACTCCACTACTTTCTTCGTCTTCAAGGTCTTCTCTTCTTGACTTTACGACGTCTGACTTCAACACATGATCTCGACATGCACCAACTGCACAGACACACAACTGTGGAGCCAACTTGTGTAGAGTTGAACTTGGCCATAACTCTTCCTGGGTTGGACTGACTATCTTCGTCTTCTCAGTCTAACTGATGTCTTCTACATGAAACTTGTAAAGATAAAATCCCTACGCTCAAACATTGAGCTCTATCTAAGTTTAGACTGATGGCTTCATCTATTCGGTTGGGGTTAGTTGAGTTTTGGGATAAATCAAAACTTTTACTAATTTTCCCAACAAAGGCATATTGTTTTTATTGTTTTTTTTTTTCACGAGTGATGTTAATATGGCTAGTTCTTCTGCATTAGTCAAGGAAGGATTTGATAATTGGAAAAGGATAAAGCAACAAAATAGATGTGCATTTCTTACTCATGTTGGTTGTGCAGCTACATCACCACATACTATGTGCTTAAGACGTGCAGATGATTCGATGAGACCATGTGGACATATTGATAAAGTTATGCATTCTTAAACAAATATTGAGAAAGAGAGAAATTGTTTGTGATTAAAGACCTCAATCATAAGCCTCTAATGGTTGGCACTTCAAGGTTGTGCTTTAAGAGGTCATGATGAGTCTTTATCTGCATCCAATCGTGGAAACTTTGTTGAATTGGTGAAGACTTTTGCAAATATGAATAAGGAAGTTGATGAAGTTGTTCTTGACAATGCTCCAAAAAATGCTCAATATATTGCTCCAGAAATTCAAAAAGAGATTTTGAATATTATGGTCAATAGAGTACGTTAGATGATTCGTGAAGATTTTAGAGATAAATATTTTTGTATTCTTGTTGATGAAGCACAAGACATCTCCAAACAAGAGCAAATTTCCATTGTCTTGAGGTTTGTGAGTGATCATGGAATTTTGACTGAGAGCTTTTTTGCGATTAAAAGTGTTGCTGACACTACTTCACTAACTTTGGAAAAAGAGATATGTGGTGTCATTTCTCATCATGATCTCCAGGTAAGGAAAAAGATAGGTCAAGGGTATGATGGTGCTAGTAATATGTGTGGTTCATGAAATGGGCTTCAAGCATTATTTCTTAGAGATTGTCCATATACCTATTATATTCATTGTTTTGCTCACCATCTACAACTTGAATTAGTTTATGCAGCTAAGGACGTCAGTGTTGTTTAGGAATTCATTTCTCACTTGGATAATGTTGTCAATATCATAACTTCTTCATCAAAGCGGGTCTCTGTTGGAAAATTTTTTAGTAAGAGTTTTGATGAATTCCAAAACCAACTGACCCCAACCGAGTAGATATTGCCAGTTCCTACTGTTAGCAGTTAGGCTCGCTGTTTGAGCAAAGTTTAGATTTTATCTTTATAGGACTCCAGCTGAAGACGGCAACCTGACTTCACTCGAATAGCACCCAGATGGAAAATCAGATGAGGAACATCAGTTGTAAGCAAGACAACTGAGCGTTCAAGCCAGCTGTTCAGTTAGAACATCAGTCACAAAATGCCATCCGACTAAGGGAAAAGACTTAGAGAAGTTATTCCAAAAAGGAAGAAGTTTCAACATGAAGTTCAAAGTCAGCTGAGAAGTTCAACGGTTCAGATAGAATGGAACATCAGCTGAAGACCACTCAGATCAAGATCAAGATTCTCGACTGACTGACCAAGGTTGAAGAACAAAGGTTTAAATTTGAATTTCAAAAAGAAAGTCACGTGAGGGTTTGACCGTTCAGTCATTACCCCATTTGGCCCAACACAAGGTTGTCTTAGATGGAAAGCAGAAGAGCACAGATGCCATATCGGGAAAGTCTGCAGAGATGAGAGACAAGCCATCGCTATCAAAGAACAGAGATCAACAGCTCCTCCAACGGCTAGTTGATCCTCTCCGCCTATAAATAGAGGCCTTCAGTCACAGAGAAAAAGATAAGACACATACGCGAGAAGAAACCAGAGAGCGAAAGAAAGAGCAAAATTCTTCACGAGCTGAACTGCATTCACTCCTTTAGAACATCACTTGTTGAGAGTTCTAGAGTTAGTTTCTGTGTCTTTAAGATCGAACCTTGAGAACATCACTTAGTGAGAGTTCGTAGAGTGTTAGATCAAAGCTCACCTCGTGTTCGAGCTTTTAGTTGGAACCCATCTTTTTCACACTTCCTCTCAAAAGGAGTGTTAGGACCCTACTCTTTCTGGAATTGAGTAGATAGGTTGTTTAGTACCCGAAAACTAAACTGTAAGGTTGATAAGTACCCGCAAACTTATCCTTAACGGTTGCACAGCCCGCGTAAGCTGTGTGGTTTGTCCAGAAGAACTTGGACAGAGTTGTGTGGACTCACAACTCCCCGTGGACGTAGGAGGTTTCTCCAAACCACGTAAATTTCTGTGTGCTTGAGTTTATTTTTCAGTTATTTTCTGCATATTCAACTGACCAACTAACCGCATACAAACTGCATCTTTGCATCAACTGTCTTGGTTTTTGACCGACCTTGCACAAAAGCGTGAGTTGTTTTACGAGTTGTTAATTTCCACCACATTCCGCACAACACCACTCTTCCAGCTGAGGTTGCTTACTCAGCTGTGAGATTCCAACTGAGTCCTTTTACTCGGTTGAAGTTATTTTCAGGAGTTTAGTTTTAAAATCCTAACTGGTGTATTCCCCCCCCCCCCCCATACACCAGTAACTCGTATCGGGACCATCAGTCTCTTAATTGCATGTTGCTCAACGACTTGAAGTTCAAAAATTATTGATTGTCTACAACCCTGTGAGAAGTTTGATAGATATGGATGCTGCAACTTGCAAGGTATTTGAACGTCTTATTGAACACTCTCAAACTAGAAGAGCTAGGGCTGGAGTTCAGGGGGTTTACAAAAATATAACAAGCTTTGAATTTGTATTCACTCTACACCTAATGCATAAGGTTATGAGAGTTATTGAGTCTCTTTGTCAAATTCTTCAAAGAAAAACTCAAGATATTTTAGGAGCTATTGCGTTTGTCTCTACTATGAAGACTCTTATTCAATGCTTGAAGAATGGCATTAAAGTCCCCAATTTGAATTCTCCATATAAGGTTGGTCGTTCTCATGGGCAAACTACAATTGAACACCATTATCATTTTGATGTTTTCAATGCAACAACTAATTGTATCTTGATGGAGTTGAATACAAGATTTAATGATGTCTCTATTGAATTGCTTCATCTCTATGTGGCCTTAGATCCTAAGAATTCATTCAAAACATTCAATAGTAATAATATTTGCAAGCTTGCGAGAAAGTTCTATCCTGAAGATTTCTCTGATCAAGACCTTATTTCATTAGAGTATGAGTTAAGACATTACAAGCAAAATGTGATGGTGCTGCAAGAGTTTCGAGTTTCTATACTTGTTGAATTGAGTCAACTACTTAGTAAGAGTGGAAGGTCTATTGTTTATGTTATGGTAATTAGACTGATTCATCTAGTTCTGACGTTGCCTGTTTCTACTGCTACAATTAAACGAGCATTTTTGCAATAAAGCATGTGAAGACGACACTTCGTAACAAGATGAGGGATGATTAGCTTGAAGATTCGTTAATGCTTTATATTGAGAGAGATTTTTTCAAAAATATAGATATAGATTCAGTTATTGATGAATTTTATGTACTAAAGTCTCGTAGAGCACAACTCATGTGAACTTTAATATATTTTGCTATGTATTAAATTTCTTTTCCACCCCTCCCCATTGTCGAATCCTGGATCCGCCCATGTGTGTAGAATCGACGACTATAACAGGACGACATTCATTTAATTCTCTGGTAGACGCAGCAAGAGCCATGAAAAAAAATATTGGAAATGACCTTCTTCATCTTGTTGTAATTGAACAATTGAACCCGAATTCACATGTTGTACCATATAAAGATACCCAGGTAGCACCTGAAATGATTTATCTGCATCACCATAAGTCATGGTAAGTGCTTGGTTCCTCCCAGATGAAGTTAAATGATACTTTACATTGACACCAAACTTCGTTAACATTTGAGCTTGAATGTGTTTCGGCCTAAGAATAACACCCTCAACCATCAAATTAGGAACAAAATATCCAGCTACAACCTTTGAACGAACAGTGGGATGACTATGGTATCTCAAGTCTGTCTCATAATTGTGAGAAAATCCATCTGTAAATCCTCCGTGCATTACCAAGTGATCTAGCACGCATAACAAACTGACATATATGATATTTGCAAGCCAAATAATATCTCTCATTATTTGAACGCTTAGTAACAAACTCCATGTGCTTTACTAGATGATGCAGTCCAATAGCATTCTCTCCTTACCAAAAAAGACAACACCACGACAAAGTTTCTCAGGTATGGGGTAAGTAACTACACCTAATTCATGAAAGGGTAGAGCTTCTTGGTACGCTACACCGGGAATGACCCAATCTCGGACTTTTTCATGCTTCTATGTAATAATCTTATTTGAGCCATCCGGTGGTGTAACATTCTGATTATCTCGACAACAACATTGATGCACATCATCACACTTATCAAGACTATATGTATCACTATCATCATCTTCCACATCATCACAACTATCATCAGATTTAAATCATCATCATCATCATCATGAATATCAAAAAGTTCATCATTCAGATTTTGTTCATGCAAATGCATTGTAGATATAACATTCTAACTTTGCGGTTGAGAAACTAACAAACTCACAAAACCAGACAAATGATGATTCTGATCAAGTGGACAATCAGTACTTATACGAGCAACAATAACATATATCGTCAGGAATTCCATCAAATCCATCAGAAACGACAACTCAAAGTCATCACTTATCTTCATTCTCATGTCTCATGCGAAGGAGAATTAATTAAAGCATTTATGTCAAACTGATACATATTGTTGTCCTTCTTAAGCCGTACCTCAATTTTAGTGAATAAACTTTGAAAAGTTAACCCAGTTGGTAGTATAGTAATAAACTCTTTTCTTCCACCATTGTATGTGTCGTCGTCCACTCGCCTCCATGTACAACAACAATAGCAGTTGGACCCATCTGCAATATTATGAGAAAAATTTCATAAATTGTCCAAATATTGTACAAATAAAATTTTTCGAACAAAAAACTAAAATCTGCACATCATTATTAATCTGCATATGTATACAACAACTCTGCCAACATGCACGAAAAAAATAGACAAAACAGTAATTACTGAATTGAATAGAATCACACCATGATGCATGAAATTTATTGCATAGTTAAAATAAAGATAAACGAAAATGAAAATTTCATTGCATAATTCATACAAGTGAAAATGAAATATAAATGAAATGAGAAACTAACCAAAAAATATAAGAACGATGGACACAATTCAAAAAAAGGCCGAAATTGTAACAAATCCAATTACTTTACGATCCATAATACTCCCGATCGTTGATAATTGATTCGTAAATCGCCGGCAATAGATATTATGAACGGGAAATGAAAAAAATTGGAAACTTTGGTTGTGAATCCTCGCCAAAAAGAAAAGAGAAAGGCGAGCAGAAACTGAGATTTTATTGCAGGGAAATACGTGGGATAGAAGTTGGAGGGAGAGAATAAATATAAAAATAACTAGTGTGTAGCCCGTTGAAAATCGACGGAAAATTATTATTTAATAAAATTAATAAAATTTAATATGTGATAGTATGAAAAAGATATTGTTTGCTAATTATTTATTTTATTTTAGGGTAGTGCTATTTGGACATACTATACCTGGACATACGATGGTAAAATAGGGATTTGATGAATTTTTTTAACCAATAATTTAGTTTCACAGTTTCGACAATTTGGTTATTAATAAACTTACACTTTTTAAATTTTAATTATAAAGTTTCATCCCAATTTAAATTCACAAGTTTAGGAGTTGGGTATGGATGAAAGTAAAATTTGGAAGCGGGTGTGCGTGAGATCGATATTTTGGAAGAGGGGTCTGGATACGAAGGAAATTTTGAAGGCAATCGAACAATTTTTTTCCTGTTTCAAGCACGTATGTCCAGACATAGTATGTTCGAATAGAATTATTATTTATTTTATTAAGTTATACCCATTAAAAATTCAAATTTAATTCACTCCTATCTTTATAGATAATTTTCAATCCATATTTTTTTCTCAAAATTGATGCGAGACAAAAATTATTTACTTCTCAAACAGATGTTTTGTGTTGATTTTGTATGAGAAATGAAGTGGATCTTTTTTGATAGAAAATAGTATCGATTTGTCTCTCTAATTTATAAAAAAAAAAAAAAGTTGCTTCAATGGTACTGAATGGTCCCTCAACGCGCACAATTCTAAGTCGGAGTTGGTCCGTCGACAAATCGTTAATAAATTTTTTGCTAATTTTTCCACACATTCTACATTTTTCAATGGAGACGATTAATCAAACAATTCGATGCGGTATGTTTAAAGTTATTCAAACTAGTTTGAAATTTTATATACCCGTACTTGATTTAAACCCGATTAAAAAATCAGTAATCTGTGTTCCTTTCTAAAAACAATTTGTATAGCAATACCCGTCGGTTGAGAATCGGCCCGTCTATTGCCACAGTTCCAGGTAGGAACAGGCCCGGTGACCACAATAATGATTTTATAAGTGTGTAATTTATGAAAACATTTTCTAAATTGAGGTACTCGTCAGTTAGGAATTGACTCGTCTACTGCCACATTTTCGGGTTTGCATATATTGAAAATAGGATTTTAAATCGGAATGGAGCCACTAACTGCAATTTCAATTTATAAGTGCGTAATTTATGAAATCTGTATTGAATTTATAAAGACCCAAAATTTAATTAAAAATATTGATTAGTCTTTTCAATAGGTGAAGTTTCATTGAAAAATCGATATGGGACACAACATTTCAGTATATATTTAAAATTTTAATTTATATTTAAAATTTTAAAAATTTGAGAACTTAGATAAATAGGAATTGAGGGATTTGGGGGTGCCAAGATTTAGATTATACATGGAAAAAATGCATAATGAAAAATTTTCGAGTTGAGGTACCCGTGAGTTGGAAATTGACCATCTACCACCATGTTTCCGGGTCAGAATTGACCCGCTGACCACTGTTTTGATTTATAAGTGCGTAATTTATGAAATCCATTTAGAATTTATATAGATCCAAAATTTAATTAAAAGGATTGATTGTATTATTTGGTCTTGTCCTTAACTGTCTAGTAATATTCGCTAATTACATTTATGAATTATGTAAAGCTTAAAACCCAACTCAAATAACGTAAAACTTAATTCATAAATAACGATTCTAGATTTTTCAAATTACATGACAAAAAATGTATAAAATAAATAAGAATAAAGAATGGAGATGTGTCACGTGGGATATCGAGTTGAGGTACCCATCGGTTGGTAATTGGTCCATCCACCTAATTAATTGGCCAAATTAAAATTAATTATTCTTTTATCAAATTAAATAAAAAATTGTTAAAATTATTAAACTACTTCAAAATTTAAATTGGACAATCAATAAATTAGCCAAATTATTTTAGAACCATTTATTCGGCCAATAGATAAATTGACCAAATTATATTAAAATAAGTTCTAAAAATATAATTATTTATTTGGCCGACTAATAAATAAATAAATAAATTGGCCAAATAAAGTCGGTGGAGCAAAGATGAAAAATTACACATTAATTCTAGGTATTTATAAGCTTTTCAATTGGTGAAGTTTTTGTTTTTGTTTTTTGTTTTTATTTTTCTCAAAAGGAGGACCGAACAACTTAATAGTTAATACAAGGCCAAATTGCATATAAATTCATTACCTTTTTTCAAATTTCGGTTTATTTCATGACCTTTTAATTTTTCGTTAAAATACCTCACGTTTAGTAGATCGTTTTAGGAGGCCCTAATCAAATGACTATAGATCGAACCTATCCAATTTTTACAGTACGATGGTTGGCTGTTCATGGCCTAGCTGTACCTACCGTCTTTTTTTTGGGGTCAATATCAGCAATGCAGTTCATCCAACGATAAATCTAATCCCAAATTATAGAGCTATGACACAATCAAACCCGAATGAACAAAGTGTCGGTCAACTTTGCAGTGAGATTTTGTGCTGACGTGGTGTAGTTTCTTATGTGGAGTTGAGTGGCATAAAATAAAGTTGGGTGCGTTTACTTTGATGGAAAAGGGTGAAAAATGAATATTTTCACCCTTTTTCCATCCATTTCACATGTATATTACATTCGTTAATTTTCCTCGGGCGGGATGGATAATCTTTTCAAGCAGCCCCTTTTTCATCATTTTCTCTTCAATTGTGGAAAATATTAACATGGGATAGGAGTATGATAATATTTTCTAATGGATTAAAGACATAAAATTGGGGTAGGAATGGGAGACCATGTAATAATTTATTTTCCCATTATAGTAGACATGTGATAATAAATAATGAAATGTTAATATGTTCTTATCTTTTCTTATTCATCATTTTCAAATGGAAATATTTCCATAAAATTAAATACACCCTAAAAAGAATGGCGGCATAAAATAAACTTTAAAAAAATGGCATACGTAATAAACATAAAACCTCCGAGCCTTATCTAGGAATTACTTTAGGGATACTTTATACACCATGTAAGCACAAAAGCTCACTACAAAGTTGATCGGAACCGAAAATTACAAAAAATCGAAAGGTAAGATAATTTAACGAAAAATTAAAAAATTATGAAATAAATCAGAATTGAAAAAAAGTGATAAATTTTTATACAATTTGGCCTGAATACTATAAGCCGAGCAGATAAGTAATGACATTAAAACTGGGCTTTCAACAAAAAGCCTAAACAACCAGCCCAGACCCAATATACCACTATTTATGTTTTACAGCCTCAACCCGCCACAACTAAAACCCTATCAATCTCCCAGAGACATTTAACCTAATCTAGGGTTTTCACATTTGCTTCTCATACAATCAGCAGAATGCAAAATCCGACGGCCGATAGCGGCGCCGCCGCTTCCACCCCCACCGCCATGGACGTGGAAGCCTCAGCCGCTCCTCAGCGCAAACCGCCGGTCCTGTTCGCCCAGAAGCCGAACTTCCGGCCGCTCAAGGCGCACGAAATCTCCGACGGACAGGTCCAGTTTCGCAAAGTCTCCGTCCCGACGCACCGCTATACTCCGCTGAAGAAAGCGTGGCTCGAAATCTACACGCCGATCTATGAGGAGATGAAAATCGATATCCGAATGAATCTCAAGGCGCGCAGAGTGGAGCTGAAGACTCGAGCCGATACCCCCGATGTCAGCAACTTGCAGAAATGCGCGGACTTCGTGCACGCCTTCATGCTCGGATTCGATGTGATCGACGCCGTGGCGATGCTGCGGATGGATGAGCTGTACGTGGAGTCGTTCGAGATTAAGGATGTGAAGACGTTAAAAGGGGAGCATTTGTCGCGAGCTATCGGGCGGCTGAGTGGGAAGGGCGGAAAGACGAAATTCGCGATTGAGAACTCAACGAGGACGAGGATTGTGATTGCAGATACCAAGATTCATATGCTTGGGTCGTTTGCTAATATCAAGGTCGCCAGAGACTCTCTCTGTAGCTTAATTTTGGGGTCGCCTGCTGCTAAAGTGTATTCAAAACTAAGAGCAGTGACCGCTCGCCTCGCTGAAAGGTTTTGATGTTTTATTTTTAATTTTTGATTACTTTTTTCATAATGTGTGTTATGGAATAGGAGCTATATGATATTCGTGTGTGACGAGACACTGAAATTTTGGGTATTTTTTTCATAATCAATTTGGTGTGGCAGGCATTAGTATGAATTTGCTATTGCCTGTAGTATATGTATGATTATAGTGCAATGCTATTACTCGTTTTCAGTGGTCTATGTATACATATTTTACTTGTTACAATGACCTTTGAGAGTCGGATCATTTCACTCTGAAGAAGAAAACCAAAAGAGTTGTTTCGGAATTTTTTGATTGGGTGTAATTGAACTCTCTTCATTGATTCAGCTTATACTGTACTGTTTTCCTTTTTGAACTCCTTTGGCTATTGCTACTCAGAAAGTCTTTACTTTGTTTATCACATTCCATGTTCCTTGCCTTCTTCAGATAGGATTGTGTCCGGACAGGGGAAGGATTTGTATGGTCTTATTCTATTTTGTCTAAATAATGGGTTCCCACAGTTTTTGGGTATTTTCATATTTTTTTTTATGGTGGAATGATCGGTAATGTCCTCGGCTAGATTCTTACGTTAGTAAAGGTGATAGATGTTTTGATTTAGTTTTCATTAGGCAAAACCTTTAAGATCAATGCATTTTGGTTACTTCAATGTTGTCAAAATTTTCAGTAGAAAAGTGATCATATACTGTTGTGGTGATGATGGACCAGGAATGATTGCTTCTTAGTTGCCAGTCCCTTAAATAAACGCAGGCAGATTCATAACTATATAAGTGATTATCACTATTTTACTTGAGCTGTCTTTCATATGAAGCTCTGCTAGCTTTTAGATATATAGCTCAAGATTGGCACAGAACAATTGCATTTAGTTTGTTATATTCTTTTAGGTTCACCTCCACAGTTCCACCCAAGAAACTAAAGTACCTATTGGCTTCTAGTAATTTGTCACGCTTTTCTTGTTTTCTCTAGTTGCTGTTTTTAGTCTGTATTTTTCCAGTTTTGCTACACACGTTTTTGCTTTATATGTAGTTTGAGATGTAATCGCATGCTTCTTGACGGGTGTCCTTTTTTACCTTAAATAAGAACGAAACTTAATCTATCTTGGAAAAAGTCCAGATATCTTGAAATGCTGTGTTTCTGTAATGATACTGTGTTTCAATTTGTTTATGTGGGAATGAAGTTGCTAAAATAAAGATATCATTGAATGTTGTAGATGATCGTGTTTCCTCACCCACTATCTTAAGCCGGAAGCCTAGAATGTCACTTCCGGTAGCAAATCTTGGCTTCATAAGTAGGTGATGGTCATAACCCTGCCAGTAGCCCCATACATTGGACTGAAATGACTCAAACTATTAGGGATGAATGTTTTTGTTCTGAATAAAAAAAATAAAATAAGGGATGACGACCTACACTGACGAATGAAGGACAAAATGAAGATTTTTTCCAGATGGTCTATTTTTTCATATTATGTCAATATTTTCTAAGTCGAACTACTTAAATTGACATTAGCTGTGTTACTTGTGATATATGGACTTGAGTTTTGGGGATTTTGCACAGGAAAAAAATGGGATCTTTAACTTAGAATAGACATAAAAGCACAGCGGATAAATTGGGAGGACTAGTTTAGATCCTTAATTTGGACATAAAACATGCTTTAGGATACGTATTTATATATATATCCACCTAAAACTAAACGGTGAGCTTTTACTGAGCTTCCACATACTTTCACGGGTTGGTATGTCTCAAAATTATTTCGAGCCTACAAAAGCATGAACCGATTCCAACCCGATTAAATTTGAATGAGACTGATTTTGACTCCTTTACTTTATGGTACACTCAATTTTATTTGAAGTACCAAAATCTTTATTTAAGCAATCCGCTAAAATAGTGCACATCCATTTTTCTGTCAAAACTTACTCCATTTATGGTAATGCAGCTAATGCTATAATTAGGCCCAAATTGATTAACTATACTCTTCCGACCACTCATATTGTCATTATTTTCTTTTTTAGGTGTCTCATTTATATTGTCATTTTTTAAATAAGAAAAATATAACCCTTTAAAACCAATCAAAAGTAATAAGAACCGCCAAGTTTCTATCTTTTTACCCTTATTTTTAATCTTCGTATTGAACGGTAACGTCACAATATTAATGAGTTAGAGGGAGTATGTGTTAATGGAAATGTAATTTTCACTAAGGGTGCATTTACTTTGATAGTATGAAAAATGAAAGAAAAGAAAAAGGTTAGAAAATATTTTCACACCTCTTTCTCCTTGTTAATATTTTCCATAATTAGAGTGAAAATGATAGAAAATGATGGAAATTAACAATTCTCATAAACATGTAAACAGAAAAAGTTTGTTTTCCATCCTTTCTCACAAAGTAGACGCAGCAGCCTAAGTCATACATATTGCATACCATAATTAAGTGATTAAGTCATACATATTAAAGACAAGTAACTTTATAGGAAGTTCGCACTCCATAATTATGGGAATCATGACTCAAAGAAAAGAATCAAAGAGGCCCTTGTATGTGAGCGTGCTAGCAATATCAACAAATATTTCCATAAAAAACTGCACAACGTACGGGACAAAAAGAAGTCGAAATTGTGGTTAGGAAAAGCAAAGTAGAGAGAAACGAGGAGAAGTTTCATTACATTTGTGGAGTAACTTAATGCAACAATAGGTTCAGTATTATTTATTGGGCTAGTAAACTCATTATTTCAATTAAAATTACGGCGAGAATATGTAGAAAAATTTAAATAAATTTATAGTTGGAAAAAATTTAATGAATGAATACCCGGTCTACTATAATTCGTAATTATAAATTTAAATATACGAAATAAAATTAATTTTCTAAGTCGGGACAAAAATCATAATTTTGAAATAAGATATTAAATTATTCGTAAACTGTAGTGTCTATGCATATAAGTTAAAACACATAAATGATATTTAAAGTTATTTCCGCATGAATCTCAACGGGCTTGTCAGTAGTTTAAATAAAAGTAGAAATGTCAAAAAAAAAAAGCATAAACTTTCGTTCATTTTGCTATTTAGACTTGATCTTTGAAACTTTGCAATTAAAAATATGATGTATTAATTTACTTTTTTGCAATTAAAACTTAGCCTTCTTTTCCCGCGATCTGATGTGATAATTTTATTTCTGCGTGTATATGTCACCTTGATTATTCTTAATTAATTCATTACTAATCTCACCATTAATAACTGGAGTAATTTCTATTATTACAACCTAAATACGCAAATCTATAAGGCCTTTATCACATGGTGATAAAAGCCTATCTTCCATGACTGCTTCTTCTTCCAGAAGCCCCACCACCACGGCTGCCACCTCCATCTCCGCCCGCTTTTATTCTCCTCTCCGTTCCTACATTTTCTTGTGAAACATTACTAATTTCCCCATTATTTTTCTGTAATTGTTCTCTTAATGGTATATTTTATTTTGTTTGTTTTGTGAATCATTGGAAGAGATAGCAAGGCTAGACGGAGATGACTTGACACTAATCATTTTGTATTTAGGTTGTAATAGAAATAATTAATGATGAGATAGTAAAGAATTAATTAAGAATAATCAAGGTGATATGTACACATGAAAATAAAATTATCATATCGAATGTTCCGATAACCGGAAAAGAGGACTAAGTTCTAATTGCAAAAAAAATAAAATATATAGTAAGTCTTTAATTGAAAAATTTAAAAAGTCAAGTTTAAATTGCAAAATGAATAAAAGTTTGTGCATCTTTTAGAAATTTTCCCTAATAAAAAAGAATGGATAGAGAACCGCGACAGAAGCATATGGAACTCTTCAGTAACATGAGACGACATTGTTCAGTATGTACCGAACAAGTAAAAGAGAAAACTAATTAATCCCTCCATCCACGAAAATTATTGTCAGATTTCCATTTTGGTCTGTTCAAGGAAGTTATAGTTTTTCAATTTAAAGAAATAATTTTACACACTCTTTACATTTTTTAACCTTATATTTGCGTTTTCAATATTTACCTACTTTATTATTCCACTCAAAATATTTACCTACTTTTCAATACATGAGAGATATAATAATCTATCTATGTATATCTATCTAAGTTTTCTTAAAACCCGCACCATAATCTAAAAGGAGTATAATTATCGTGGAACGAGTGGGTATGTTAAAATTGGGGCTACCAAAAATAAGCCTAAACTAGCAGCCGACCCAATATACCAACTTCAATACTCTTTCTTTCATCCCACAAAAATATTTTAATTAAGCTAATCTAAACTAACTTAGGAGAACAAATACTATCGAGAAATTCGGATTGGGAATGCTCATGCAGGCGAAACCCAGAGTAAAACCCTAGCAGTCTCTTCTCATACAATCAACACGATGCAAAATCCGTTTGGCGCCACCGCCGCCGCCGCTTCCACCCCCACTGCCATGGACGTGGAAGCCTCAGCCGCTCATCAGCACAAACCGCCGGTCCTATTCGCCCAGAAGCCGAACTTCCGGCCGTTGAAGGCGCACGAAATCTCCGACGGACAGGTCCAGTTCCGCAAAGTCTCCATCCCGCCGCACCGCTACACTCTTCTGAAGAAAGCGTGGCTCGAAATCTACACTCCGATCTACGAGGTGATGAAAATCGATATCCGGTTGAATCCCAAGTCCCGCAGGGTCGAGCTGATACCCCCGACGTCAGCAACCTGCAGAAATGCGCCGACTTCGTGCACGCCTTGATGCTCGGATTCGATGTGAGCGACGCCGTGGCGATGCTGCGGATGGATGAGCTGTACGTGGAGTCGTTGGAGATTAAGGATGTGAAGATGTTGAAAGGGGAGCATTTGTCGCGAGCGATCGGGCGGCTGAGTGGGAAGGGCGGAGAGACGAAACTCATGATTGAGAAGTTGACGACGACGAGGATTGTGATTGCAGATGCTTGGGTCGTTTGCTAATGTTAGGGTTTGCAGGGACTCGCTCTGTACCTTAATTTTGGGGTCTCCTGCTGCTATAGGGTATTCAAGACTAAGACTAAGAGCAGTGGCAGGTCGCCTCGCCAAATGGTTTTGATTTTTTTTTTTTTTTTTTTTTTTTTCTCGGTTACCCTTTTTGATAATGTATAGATAAGATATTACACTGAAATTTTGGGCATTTTATTTATAATCAGTTGAATTTGCTATTACCTTTGATTATTTATGGTGCAATGGTATTACTCGTTTTTAGCGGTATTTGTATGACTTGTGAGCATCACACCCTGAAGAAGAAAACCAAAAGAGTTATTGTTTGGGAATTACTAATATTTTTGGTTGGTTGTTATTGAACTCTCTTCATTGATGCAGCTTATATAGTGCTACTCAGAAAGTCTTTTCCTTTGGTTTTCACATGCCATGTCCCTTGTCTTACCCAGATAAGATTGTAAGGATTCGTGAAGGTGAACAATTTTCTTTCAGTAGGAAAAACCAATGCATTTTGGTTGCTTCAATTTTTGTTGAGTAGAAAAGTGATAGTGGTAATGATGGACCAAGAATGCTTGCTTCTTAGTTGCCAGTGCCTTAAATATGTAGGCATTTTCCTAAAGATATACTACTAGTGTATAAGGATTTTACCAACTCATAACAAGCTGCTAGTTTGTAGTTTGTTCTCTTCTCTTCTCTTCTAGAAAATGAAGTACCTATTGCTTCTACTGGTAATTTGTCACGCTTTTCTCTGATGACGTCGTTTTGTAGTCTGTAATTTTCCAGGTTTTGAAGCTACACACGTTTTTGCTTTATGAGTAGTTTGAGATGCTCCTCAACCTGTATCCATGTCACCCTAAATAAGAAACATAACTAAATTTACTGTTAAAAAATTCAGAAGCTGGTTTCTGTAATGCTACCCGGCCAATTTCAAATGGTTTTGGGCAATGAAGTTGCTGAAAGTTTCATTCCTAGCTACTTGTCTTGGTAAAGATATCATTCATTGCTGTTGAAGATGATCATGTTTTCTCCCCGACTAAAACGTAATTTCTGGTAGCAAATCTTGCCTTCATAGTACATAAGTAGCCGTGCCTCTGTCACCCCGAACATGGGTCGAACCGACTGGAACTACTAGTGATGATGATGATGATGATGATGAATGTATTTTTTAATGGCTTGTAAACTTTTATCTTGATTTATGAATTAGTTTTGGATTATTGTTTGGTCTAGATTTATGAAAAAATTCAGTTAATCTTTTTTATGATTTGGTTTGATTTTCAATTTATGGTCTCGTCAATTAACAAGGAAATTGATGATTAAATAGGTCAGGTCGTTACACACACATGATTTGAATACCCAAACTTAAGCTTGCGTTTCTTTGTCCATTGTTCGAAACTGCTATATGTTTACTCTGTTGCAGTGTGTCCTGGTACTAGATCTAAATATGGTATAGATAACTATGCACAAAATTGTAAATTGTAGTACTACTATTAGATTTTGGATCCTTAATTTTCTTGGGATGTTTCTTCTAGAAATTCTCTTGCATTGATCTACTAAGAATTTTGTGACTGCAAATCTCATATATATGTGGTCCAATTTATTACTCCCTCCGTCCCGATAGCAAGGTTCCTCTTTTCTTTTTAGTTTGTCCTATTAGCATAAACTCATTCCAAAAATGGAAACATTTAACTCTTTAAAAATGACCTACCACTTTTTATCTTTTTACTCTTATTTCTTAATAACCGTGTCCAAAACAAGTGAGAATTTGTTAGAGTAACTAAGGGAATGTATGTTAGAGTGAATATTGTTTCCCAAATGCTATAGTTAATCAATAAGTATTAGATTAGTATGATTGCAAATATGTGGTGAGTGATGAGCTAGATGACTGAGAAACAAATTAAATTCTTAAACAGGATTACAAGAAACATATGTAGTGGTGTGGGTTTGGCAAAACCCCGCCGTGATTAGACCTGCGGTGTGGAATGGATGCACAAACACTACCTCACCACTAAACTATCACTCTCCGATCATTCAGTTTTCATTCATTTCACCTTCACAAGGCTTTCTGTCCACACGTTTACTATGTCCCATTGATTTAAATAATTTCGATCATGAATAAAGTTTTTGTTGGGGTAATCCGTTTGTCTGCTTTCTTTCTTGCTTTATTTCTCTCTCTTTTTTTTACCTGACTAGTTATCCTATGGGGTTGGTTAAATTTGGAGGTTATATATAAGGAGGTATGGTAAAGAATTGAGTTTATCATGCCAAATAGCAACTATAGATAGTAGAAAATAATAGTTGTCCAAAACTTAATTTAATATAAATTTTAGCAGATTTTTACTCTAAAGAATTCCATGTGTTCGTTTTAATTTTTAAAATGTACATATTTTCCTAATTCTTATGAAAACAGCAAATAAAAGAATGTTCGAAAATATGAATGAATGGGACCATCATTTCAAAACAAATTTCAAAATTTTGATGCATCAAAGTTTATGTTTGTTATTATATAATTAAAACTCATGTGACGATGCCCACAATAAAAACAATTATAGCAAAATTAAACTCAAAGAAGCTACATACATTATTATGCAAGAGAGAGAGAGAGAGAGAGAGAGAGAGAGAATAAAGAGGATTAGATTAGAATAAGTGAGAACTCAAAGGCCCGACTTACAAGTTACAAAAAAAAAAATATATAAATAAATAAAAAAAAGATCTTCTTCAGACTTGCTTACACTATATGTGTTTTTGTCTTCCATTGTCAATGCATCAATCTGTTATTAATTGTGTACTAATTAAGGTAGTGGAAGATGACCAGTCGAAACAACTGAACTATCTTTGACTTTGACCCTTTTAGGCAAACTCATTAACCAACCCAATATTAGTTACCGATGTTTACATACTTAAAATACTACTACTATTTAGTAGTATTAATTAGTAATTAGTGCAACTCCATCACATCCACTTTTTTCTAATCCTCAACTTATGTTTGTTTGGTGCCCCACTTTTGAATTTGGACTACCAAATCCTTTTAATTACCCACTTTTTTCAACACCTTCACATGAGATCTCCTAGTATTTTTGCTTAGAGGCCCACTTAATGTGTATTCCCAACATTAACAAGTAGTAGTGGGTTGTTCATTCTTGTCAAAAATGATAATGTCTTGCCCCCAAAAAACTTAGTTTATTAATATACCCTACATGTATTCCAATAATAATATTGCTATATACGTATTATATAAAAAGATATAATAAACTATAAGCTACTGTAACATAAAATATAATTCGCTCCTAATTTATGTTACTAATATAATTGGAAAATATTCCATATACTGTAATCTCATGTAAAACTCGTTCATGTAACCACACATGAAAGAAAAATGAGTCAATAAAAGGGTACAACAAGCTCCATCTATTACCTAGTAAGATGTTAGTGAAACTCAAACTTGTGAAATTTAACCACAAACCATTCTCATTCTACTGGTAGATAATCTTGAACAACTTGTTATTGTATTTCGTAGATGAATATTATGTAATGTTGTGTCGTCTTTGATCCCTCTTTATGTTTAAGATTGCTTTAAAGCGATACCTAGACTTTTAAGTTCAAAGGTATCGGGGAATAAGGAAATGGCAAGAGGTTTAGTTATAAGAAAAATTATGGAGAATTAATTTATCAAGTGAGTTCTCAAATTAGACATCAAATTAAACTAGAATAACAGGAATTGGCACATTTGGATAGATGCATTGAGCAAATTTATCAAACAATTGTTGAGGATTTAGTTCACCTACTAAACTAGGATTCTTATGTCACCTCTTTACTCGTGCATGCAGGTTTCATTTTCAGTCCAGATTATATGTTTAATCTTTATTTTTCTTAGGTTTGAAATTTAAGTCATATTTAATTTTTATATTCTAATATATTGTCATGTGTATTATTTATTGTTGACAATATCAACGTGTATATCATTCACTCATGAAAGAAATGAAGTATAATAGTAGCATTTAATGATATGAATAAAGTATATTTGCGTCGTCTATGTACATTTAGTTTTTTTTTTTAATAATTGGGTTTTTTACTTGTATTTGTAAACGTTAGTCTCATGTAGGTTATCATCTTGTTTAAAGTAATTAAGTTGTTGTAATTGTTTTTTATCTAAAATTAATTCATTGTATTATTATCTCTATGAAAACTAGTCTGTGTACATCATTTAATTTGGAATCAAGTCCTTGTACTTTCAATACTAAAGAATACTACTTCGTGCTTTCATTAATTTACGGTATGTTAAATCCGTGCTTTTGTATTTAATTCCATCAACTACAAGGAGCACATAAAAAAGTATATAAAATTACTAGGGATGATAATTCGATTTTAATATAGGTGAGAGTATAAGGATTTAATTTATAACAAATAAAAGTACATAAACATGATTGAAAATAAATTAATCAGAACGCAACAACTTAAATATGCACTCTTCTCCTCACAATTAAATATTATATTTTTATTTTATTCTAATTTTTTCGTTATAGCTAGAGAAGTTGAAACATTGTGTTATGGGAGACATACGCAGAGAGAGAGAATTACGCTCAACCTATGATTTATTAGTAGGGTCGCAATTCGTTAATCGTTATTCCCAATCCGTACTTTGATAAGATGAATTTGTTCAACTTTCAATATCATTGAGTAGATATACTTTACTCATTTGATTCGGTATATGGTTGTTACATACTCCTCTTTCAAAAAAAAATTCTTCTATTTAATTAGATACTAAAGATTTTCACTTAAAATAGTAAATGAAGTCGGGAGTATCGCAAAATACTTTTAAATATCTAAGAAAAATCTAACAATCCAAAACCTCACAATAGTATGTGTCAAATAATATATAATAATGTTTGTTATATTATCTTGTCAAAAAAATAATTACATTAATTTTTACATTTAAAATTCGAAACTTCTCTCTTCTAATCTTGAGGAGGTAGAAAAAACTAAACCATGTGGATTAAAATTTAACTATCAAAAATAGTAAATGAAGACAAGAGAATCGCAGAAACATTTTCTTGAATTTAATTAGATACTAAAGATTTTCAATTAAAATAGTAAATGAAGATGGGAGTATCTCAAAATAATTTTCTTGAATCTTACTGAAGCATGTGGATTAAATTGAATTAAAATGATCAAAAATAGTAAATGAAGATAGAAGAATCGTTGAAAGGTTTTCTTGAATTTATTACATACTAAAGATTCTAATTTTCAAAATATATTTTTATAACTACCAAGTTAAGGCTAATAATTTTAATAATCTTATTGAATCATATTGATTAAAATGAGCTAAAAGGATAAAAAAAATAGTAAGTGAAGACGTGATAATTGAGAAATAATTTCTTGAATTTAACTATAAAAATAAATTCACTTTCAAAAAAAAATCCTATAACTACCAAACAAATTACGTCTAATAATATTCCGTCGAGTTTCGAGAGATTGCACACTAGTAATTTATTAACTATTAATTTCATCACTATTTTTACAACGTATTAAATGGATCCTACTGATCGATTTAATCCTAGAAATTAATGGATCTGACATTATTAATGTATTTTCAAAAAATAAATAAATAAATGTACCCATGTTGATAATTTTGGTAGGAGGAAGAATGGTGTATGTAAAACCTGTGTGTGAGAAAGAGAGAGGGAGAGAGAGAGGGAGGGGGTACATACTACATAGGGGTTTAAGAGTGACAATAATGAATAATCTAAAAATTCCAAAATCATGTATGCTTACCGACAATACATAGGGCAATACTCTTCCACACTTCATACACATACACATGTAATTAATCAAAATCTTTTTGAGATTCCAGTTGATCCAATTTCTAATTGCGTCCACCAATAAATGTTTAAGATTAATTTGCACGCCCAAATCTGGACTCTCTTTATCTTCTTTTATTTATTTTTTTCCTTTATCCATTCCCTTTTTTTTTTTTTTTTTTTTTTTTTCTTTTTTTGCATTCTCCAGTAGATGTTTTTTCTTTTGCGGCTCAGAAAGGATTAAAAATAAGTCTTATTCAGATTGATTCTTTGCTTTGGCGGCCTTTAAAAGTAGATTCAGATAAATAAAACGGAAAGTTAATTTTCTGAAATTATTTACTTGACAAATATGACTATAAACAGGCCATGTTAGGCCATTATCTTTGTTTCTCTCACACACAAACTATATTTTTGAAATCATTCAATTGGAATGAATAAATAAAACAAATCCAACATAAATTTTTATATAATTTTCAATTTAATGATTTTAATAATATTTTTTAAAGTATTAGATTATAACACAATATTAAAAATTAAATAAAATAATATAAATATAAAAAAATTGAGAATGATGTCCACGTACAGTGCTTATAGAAGGTGATTAGCAATCACGTCTCTATATGTGTGTGACTGTTCTGTTCTTGGACTTTTTAGTCAAATATGTAATAGTTATCTCATATTTAATTTAATGGCCAAATTGCATAAAAATACCCGACCTTTTTCCTAATTCTGAACTTATTACAAACGTTTTAATTTCAGCAAAAAAACAGCAATCTTTTAATTTGTTGCAGTCTCCGTTCAAATCCAATTTGGAGAAAAATATGATGATGACGTGTACAATTCAAATCGACGTGAATTTTAAAACGAAGTCGGTGGATGTGAAGGCGGTGATGGCGTTTGGGGCTTTCTTGTTTTAGAGAGATAGAGTCGAGAGGGAGTGGATGTGACGACAGTGGTGACGGCGGTGATGTGAAGGCGATGACGGTGGCCGGAGTTTTGAATCGGCGAGTTTGGGGAGGAGCTACGGGATGGTGAAGGCGAGCACCGGCTTGGAATCGGAGATCTGTTTGGAGATCTCGCCGGAGGTGTTAAGCGGGTTAGTGGTGGTGATGACAGCGCCGAGGGACATGACGGTGTCGACGGCGCGCCATAGATCGGCGAAGGTGAGACGGCGGCCGATGGAGAGAGAGAGATAGGGAGAGAGAGAGTGAGAAGAGGCACAGAGGGTTGGACAATCCTTTTCTGGAGAGAGAGAGAGAGAGAGAGAGAGAGAGAGAGAGAGAGAGAGAGAGAGAGGAAATGATGTGTAATTTTTTTTTTTAATTTTTTTTAATTCTAAAATCAAAACGACGTCGTTTTGAATGCCACATCATTTTTTAATTGGACATGTCATCATTAATTTTTCTCCCAAATTGAGTTCGGACGAACATTAAGAAAAATTGAAAGGTTGCTATTTGTTTTGCTAAAATTAAAAGGTTTGTCGTAAGTCCAGAATTTGGAAAAAGGTCGGGTATTTTTATGCAATTTAGCCTAATTTAATTTAATTCATTTCATGTCACTATATGCAGAACCTGTTGGCGACATAATGAAACTAAATAACAAACATAAAATTATTCATGAAACCATGGAACAAATTTTGTAAGTTAGAATATTCGAGTAATACTTTGATTAAGTCGGACATATTGTGGGCAATTCAAATTTTGTCATACAATAGTTGTTTCTAGGGGAAAAATACTATGTTCCAAAACATCAAAATAAATTTTACTCCTAAATACTCCTTCCGTCCCGGTATTCATGACCTAGTTCGACGGGCACAAGACTTAGGAAAGGATGATTTAAAAGATAAATGTAATAAAAGTAGTGGAGTTTCCAAAAAAAGAAATCGGAACATTCAAAAACGAAAACAAACCATTCATACTGGGATGGGAGTAAGAAGCAAAGAAAATGACTAAAACAGCCTTGCGAGGTTCGTTATGCCTCTAGCTTTCTATCGTAGAAGCGGTAGTTACGCCAGGAATAATGTTTATGTACCTAATCATCAATCCTCTAACTTTTCATTAATATTATTATTTTTTTTTCGAGATCAACTTTTTTCATTAATACTACGTAATCGGTTACATACAAAATATAATGGGTAAATACTACTCCACATTGTAATTAAATAAAAATGTGGTCAAGTATAAATATAGCATTTATTCCCTTCACCGCAAATTAAGCTCAGGTTTTCCCTCTGCACTCTCCAAAGAATATCGACCTTGAGAGAGAGAGAGAGACAGAGAGACAGAGAGAGAGAGAGAGAGATACCAATTCTTCTTCTCCTCCTCCTCTTCCTTCTTCTTATTTTTCAACTCTCTCTCTTTTCTCTTTGTCTACCTTTCCTCTGTTCTTGCAGGGCAGGGCAGAGGAATGACATGGGGTTTGCTTGAATGCTAAATCTTGAACCATTAAGATTTTCTGTGTTGATATTTTTGGTGGCCTTTCTTGTAGAGTTTAGAACACCCTTTATTCCCTTGATTTTGATCATGGAAGGTATAATTAATAAGATTTGTAAATATAATCTTGCTGTTTGCATGTGGTATACATATATTTTCAAAAAAGGATGCAAATAATAAGTAATGGGTTGTGTTGTTATGTGTGTGTGAAGGAGGTGAAACAAACGTGAAAGAAATCATCCATGAGAAGGGGATAGAGGCAGCAGCAGAAACAGTAACATCAAAAAATGAAGAAACAAACAAAACAAAAAAGGAGGAATCTGCAGAAGAAGAAAGTGATGAGGATTCATCTCCAAGAGGAGTTCTGGAGATTCCAATATCCGGTGCATATTCCAGTAGCAGCAGCAGCAGCAACGGTCTGGAAGTGGAGTCGAAATCGGGCGTAGAAAGAGGGCTTGCATGGGAGCAGAGCTATGGAACTCTGCATTGGAAGAAACTATTTGGACAGATAAAGAAGAAATCCCCCATGAAATTCTCCACTATTCCGTTGCTCGGTGGCTACGGTTACGACTTGTCGAAGAAGGCCTTCAAGAAAAGGCTTGGCAGAAATCATAGTGCAGGTGAAGCCATCTCCTGTGGTGATATTATTATGCCTAAGCCATCTTGGAGGAATTTTACTTATGAACACCTTAAACAAGCTACTGATAATTTTAGCCCAGGTACTATTTCTCTCTCTCTCTCTCTCTCTCTCTCTCTCTCTCTCTCATTCTTTTGTTCACTTTCTGTTTTTCATGCTCTAAATTTGAACCTTTTTAGTGTTGTGCGTTCTGTTTGAAGGTGCATAATCCTCGTAGTCGTAGATGATCCCATGATTTTTTAAAATTGTGGCAAATGGAGTGGAATTAGACATAACATGATCACAATTAAAGTTGGCAGTTTCGGAGCATGTTGTCTGCAATATTTTATATTAATGGCCGCATGCTATGTTTGTTTATATGCTAAGTTCAATAAAGTATGTTGCTTTCTGAGATTTCAACCTATTTAACTACCCTACTCCCAAGTTAATTGCTCTTCTTTTTCATCACTCGAGAATCCTTAAAGCTATTTAGTTGTAAATAAATAAGTATTAACTAATAACCACCAATTTCTATTATACTATTACTACACAAAGTATATAGGACTTATTAGGACAAAGAACCTTTTGTGTGTTTCCACATCAAAACTTTATTGACCAGGTTCACTTTGGATATCGCATAATCATTCAAATTCAACACAAGTAGAAACTGTGGGGTGTCGCTGTCGGGTTAAGTTTTGAACATATGACGAAGTGAAACATGATGATAGTTAAACTTAAACATCAACAATCTAATTATTAACTCGCATATTGTTTGATTTAAAGTCCACAAGTTTTTAGCAGTGCAGGTGTCTTCGTTTCACTACTAGCATTGTTGTTGCAAGATCAATCATATGCTCGTCATAATGAAATAGTACATCTAGGTGCCTTCATATTATAAAAAAAGAGGCTCAATGGTGGGTCCCATTGTGTGTGTGTGTGTGTGTGTGTGTGTGTGTGTGTTTGACTGCCTTCACAAAGGGATTTTCATTTGCTGCCTGAAGTCAGAAGAAATTAGCTGAAGCCTTTTCTTGAGGATGTTTGAGTAAAATTTTCTTCCATTTAAATATATTTCCACAGTTTGGAAGCGGTGAGCACAATCTACAAGAATGTAGTTGAAAATTTATTAGGCCATCTTTGAGTAGTTGAAGTCATTATAACCATGTTCTTGGGTCTAGGGGTTTTGAATAATCTGATCTCTAGTCACCATCATTCAACATGAGAAATTTTTATTTTTCAGGGGCCCTATTGAATGTGTTTCTCAGACATTATTATATTGAAATCTTTTGCTGCTGTAATTAAATGTTAAATACAGACATCCATGCAATCTTGATTAGCCCCGGTAACTGTTTGATGAAAAGCCTGACTCAAAATTTGGAACAGACAATCTGATCGGAAAGGGGGGGCATGCTGAAGTGTACAAAGGTTTGTTACCAGATGGTCAAGTTGTGGCTGTGAAGAAGATTACAAATGAACAGAAGAACAATGAGGATAGAGTAGGTGACTTCTTGTCCGAGCTCGGAATCATCGCTCACATCGACCATCCCAACACTGCTAAGTTGATCGGATTCAGCGCTGATGGCGGTTTGCATCTCGTTCTTCAGTTCTCTCCACATGGAAGCCTCTCCACCGTGCTACACGGCGGTGCGACTTTCACCTCGATCCAAACACAATTCCTTGTTAGACATTTGCAATTTTGATAATGAGCATGCTGTTCGAACATAATTTGGCGCCAAGACCAGAAAGATACACACATAAGTCGTTTTCTTGCTAACAATTGCTTCACTATTTCAGATGCAGCCGAGGCTATGGATTGGGACAGACGGTACAAAGTGGTTAAAGGGATTGCGGAGGGATTGCTGTACCTGCATTGCGACTGCCAAAGGCGTATAATTCACAGAGACATAACAGCCTCAAACATATTACTCTCTGAAAACTATGAAGCTCAGGTTTCTTTTCCATTTCCCTTAACCAGAATACGAGCACTGCACCGTCGTCTCAATGGCAACAGAATGAAGCTTTGTGTTTGTTATGCAGATATCTGATTTTGGACTGGCAAAATGGCTCCCGGAGAATTGGCTTCACCATGTTGTTTCTCCTATTGAAGGCACTTTTGGGTAATAGATGTCGACTTGCAGCTTTCACTTGCATTTCATCTTGTTACGCTTATTTCATTCATCCATATATGTTGGTATCAATCAGATACATGGCTCCAGAATATTTCATGCACGGAGTAGTTCACGAGAAGACTGATGTGTTTGCTTTCGGGGTCCTCCTACTCGAGATCATAACAGGACGTCAAGCTGTTGATACCTCTAGCAGACAAAGCCTCGTTATGTGGGTATGATTCCATCTACTCTCTTCCTTTCTATAACTACTTCATGCCGAATAAGAGAGAAAGAGACTGCATAAGTACTAGTAAGATTGAGTTTATGCTTCTTCTTCTTACAGGCAAAACCATATCTGGAGAAGAACAACATTAAAGCAATAGCAGATCCTAAGTTGGAAGACAACTACAACATTACAGAAATGAAACGCGCTATGTTTACAGCTTCGATATGCATACATCACTTGCCTAACATGCGACCAAACATGTCACGGGTAACTAACAACGCACTCTTGTTTTCATATTAATTCCATGGACAATAATCATTCAAGAACTAACCTTAATGCATCTTTTGAACAGGTTGCTAAGCTGCTGAAAGGTGAGAATGAAGTGGTGGACGAAAAGCAGAAGTCGATGGGCATGAAAGCGTTGCTATGGGACTCGTGCGATTTGGAGGACTACTCTTCTACGACGTACCTAAAGGACTTGAACCGCCACATGCAACTAGTCATGGAGTGAAAAAAAAAATCATCATTTTGTTGTTGTGAAGGTTGTGAGGGAAGTGTTCTCATCTTATTGTCTTCTTATTTTCACTACTTTCTTGAAGTTTATGCTAGCTTATATGAAAGATTAGCTGAGAAGAAGAGGAAATATAAATTGATTAAATAGACGAGGATATATCAACAAGGAGATGTAAATATAACTTTCTTTCTTTCTTTTTCTGGTGTTTTTTTGCTTTTTGCCAAGGGATGTGTATGGTTTGAATCACAATACCAATGAAAGGATGTAAATGTTTTTTTCCATAGATGACTAACTCGGAACCTTGAGTAAAACTCATCATGCTTGTTTTGAATAATTTTTTAGACAAAAAAAAAAAAGAGAAAACAAAAAAAGTTTGAGACCATCAGACCTAAATTCTTGTATCCGTCTCCAACTAATAACCTTCTCAATTACAGAAGTAGAACTTGTTCCCCGTAATGTACTACGGTACAAAGAGTGTGAAATAATTGTAGAATTAGAATAGGTCAAATAAACTTAATTAATTCGCATGGACATTTTGGGGAGCTTGAAATCACTTTCGAAACATATATTTGTATAAAAATTGAATAGACATACAATTTTCTTTTTTAAGTGAAAAAAAGAGACATACTTTTTTAACATTATGCTTATGTTGAGACTTGAGACGTCATTATGAAAAAGCTCATTTTATGTTGAGACTTGAGACGTCATCATGAAAAAGCTCATACCAATAATACGTTGCTATTCAAACTTAGTAGATTCCAATTGTATTTCTCATGACTTCAAAAAAAAATGAGAGATTTATATAAAAAATAATAAAATGATCTGGCCTTTTACTTATGCCTATTTATGGTATGGGAGTAAAAAAGCGGTAATCGAATTCTACGTCACGTTATCGAATTCTTGCGCCAGAAAAAAAGAATAGAAAAAGGGGTAATGGTGAGATTAAAAATTATTGTGCGAAATTGCCACGTATAAAATCGACAATATGACGCGGTCACCTCTTTTTTGCTCCCATGACATAAATGGATATAAGAACTAAAGTCAGATTATTTTTATAATTTTAAAATATTAGAAATTAAAGTAACTAAAGGTAAGAGATCGAGCTATAATGTAAACTAGCAACAAAAACAAATAAAGATATTAGAGGGCTAGAGGTTAGAGGGGAAAGTTAAAAAAGAAAGTGATCCAAGTCCAAATAAAATATGATGAATTACCTTGGAACGACAATAATTGTTGATTGACGCGCATCATAGTCGCCGCCGCCCTCAGCCGCGCACGCCGCCACCAAAGATGGACAGAGATGTGGTAATCCAGTTGGGCATCCTAATCTTCAGCCTCGCTATCTTCTACGTTATCCACACCCTCCCCAAGCGGGCCTTCTCGAAGCTCCGATCGAGAGCCCGGCCCAACAACCAGGCTCACCGCCACTTCATCCAGGGAGCCCAGCTCCTGGCCCGAGCCCGATCCACCAAGACCAAGTCCACCTCCTTCAACCTCGCCAAATCCGCCGTGGACGAAGCCGACAAGGCGCTGGCCCTCGACCCGCGAGACCCGGCGGCGCACATCCTCAAGGCCATGGCCGATACCCTAATGGGCCACAAAGCTGCGGCGCTTAAGTCGCTGGATCTGGCGCTCTCGCCGCCGGCGGTCAAGATTCTGTCGGAGAGGGAGAAGGCCGACGCTCTTATCAGACGGGCGGAGCTGCTGATCGGGATGAATCGGAAAAGGCGGGTCGATTCGGCGATCGAGGATTTGACCGAAGCAATCGGGCTCAGCCCGGATAATTCTCGGGCTTTCTGCTTGTTGGGCCATTGTTATGAATTTAAGGAGATGAAAGAGGAGGCCCGGAATTCTTTTGAGAAGTCGCTAAAATTTGAGCCCGGTTTGAAAGAGGCCCATGACGGCATAGTACGATTGGGCTCTTAATTTGTTCTTCGAGATACATTTCACTTTATTTTTCTTTTCTATGAGCTTTATCTAGTAGTCCACTGTCTTGTACTCTTTAACACTACGAAGTTATAATTTGAAGAACAAAATTTTATTTCAACATTTGATTTGACTCATTTAGATATTACCATTAACATAATTCAACGTTGATTAATTTGTTGTAATAATGAAGCAAACTTGATTATTCTAATTCGGGGAGATCCACTTTCGAGTTTCAATCACGTCTCAATGCTCAAATAACTTATTTGACGAAAATATAAATTAAATATACTCACTTTTTTTCATTTCTTTTCAAATCATATGAGAAACACTTAATAAAGTTGTGGTGAATGGATGAAAAAACCGATTGTCAGATGTTTCACCAATTATTAACTGATGATTACAAATGTCTTACACATTTCTTACACATTGTGTAAGATGTTTCTATTTGTGCTTTGAGATTAGATTAGATAAAGTAGATGAATTATTCAATCATGATGACTTCAGCGTAGAAGTTTGATAGAGTGGATCAACTCTTTCATGATGATTGATGAATTTCGCAAAAAATTAATTTCTTACACATGCCATCAATGATCTTTTTTTGCAGCTCAAGTGACCTAAGGTAGAACCACTTATTAATCTTTATAATCTATAATAGCAAGCTCAGACTGTTATTTATAGAATTTTTTTTTTCTATTTTTCTTTTAATATTACATTTTTAGAAATTATATATTAAATGGTATACGATAAGTGCACATTTACATTTTCAATCATCTAACTAATTATCCATTTAAATTTTTCAATCATCTAATTAATATAAACCGTTATAAAGGCATAATTCAAGACAACTAATTAATTTATTTCTTATCTAGTAGTAATTTTTTTGGCCTATATATTTCATAATTTCTTAACCAAAAACATTGACACAACTTAACTATATTATCTTTCATTTCACTTTTCCATACAAAATAATCACAATTCATATGATAATAGTTGCCTCACCAAAGGGATCGGCATCAAGATTTTAACAAACAGTTAAGGGCATAAACCCCGTGCCAAAGTCGTGAAGATCTATGAAATATGTGTGTTGTAAACTTATTAGTGAGTAGTATGAAGAACAATCATCCTCTTCTTTAATTTGGTAGATATTGTTAATAGCATTCACGAGCTCGCAGATTATATGACTTATTTCAAGATTATAGTATTTTGTTTAATTGATAATCAGTATTCTCTTTCTAAAGTGCAGTATATTCAATATTACATATTTTATTTAATTTTTTTTATCGAACTATGCCTTAATTTCATAATTTTAATTTTGCATTTGTATATGTAAATGTTTTATTAAAATGTGATTGATGCATTGTAAAGGAGTATTTTTGTCAGCCGGCTAATAGTTTGATAAATGGTGACATGGTCTTATTTTTTTTTTTTTTTTTTTTTTTTTTTTTTTTTTTTTTTTTTTATTTAACTTGCGTAGAACATGCTTTATTTCTTAGGTATCTAACTAAATTACACCATGGGTATGTCACGATCTTTGTCAAACAACAATCAAATTGGGATGATATTTCTTTTTTACATAAAAGTGAATGTTTATTTATGAACTTTAGTGCCTTCCAGAATTTAGTTTAAATTACAATTCAGGACAAATCAAACTCGATGTCGCAACAAAGATTGGTGACATGGCGAGTTTAAATCAAAAGAAAATCTTTTTAATATTGACAAGTTGGTTAAGTTTGTAAATTCATGTCCAAGTTTCAACTAAAAAAAAAACAAAATAAAAAAGTATCATAACTAATTCAAGAGTTGAGAGAGAACAGGCGAAAGAGAGAGAGGGGGAGTGAGAGAGAAAACGTGATATTAATTTTATTATTTTCTTAATAGAAATATATTGAGTTGGCATATATGTATCGTTTTTTTTTTCTTTTTCTTTTATCATTTATACAAAACAATGTCGTTTTATATATTCATATTTTTTCATGAATTCCAATCCCGAATAAATTTTGTCCTACTTTTCAACGCGCTATAATTTACTGTCCTAAAAAAAATATCAACTCAAAATACATATATAAGAACTTATTCTTCATAACTAACTTTTCCCCTTATTTGCCTAAAGAATTATACTCTAAATAACTAAATCCTCTTTAATAACATATCTAGGTATTAAATAAATATAAGAATCAACTAGACTAACAATAACCAACAAATTTAAAATTGAGAAGAATTATGATAAAAAGAGGAAATTAAAGTAAAAAATTAGGATCACTTCAAATTCAACACAACATATTTATTTGATTTTTCTATTTTTATTTGATTTATCATGGAAAAATCAGAATTTGGGTATATAACTTATAGATTTGTTCGAATTATGTATGCATGTATTTGTGAGATAAACATATAAAAAAAGTATTTGTAAAATTAAGAGGATGGAATCTAATTTCACTGAAAATGAACTCCCTTCTTAAGGAAAGAAACATGTTCTTTGAATCTCGAATTTTTTTGGGGGCGAAGGTTGAAAACGTCCACGATGCTGGCGGACTTAATAACCTTTATTAAATATTGGAGTTCTATAAGTTATCTAATTACACAAACAATATACTACACATAATATACCATTAACACATTTAGATTATTCATTATTAAAAATTTCATGAATATTCAAGTTATCCCGTGCATCGCATGGGTGCAATACTAGTTTAACTAAAAGTTGTGACCTTCGAAGGTTGAGCATTTTTCATATGTTTAAATTCAAGTGAATATTTTTAATTTGTGCAAGAAGTATTATAAATTTCCACCCTTCAATCAGTACCATTTTTCAATAAATATATTCCCAGATTTGGACACTTATCCCGAAAATGGTGGAGTAATATATTTTCCAAATTTTCCAAATAAGTAAAGATGACTCACATATAAGTAGTAAAAAATTATTTAATGTTTTTACTACTGCCTAAATCGGTACATGCATTCTCTTGGTGCACGTTAGCTGGATTTGCTAGCTTAACGTGCGCACATCACCAGAAAATAGCAAAACGAGGTCGACCGAAGAAGAATTTAGTTTGCTACTCCTGTTAGTTTGGTAAATCAAGTGTTAGATTCGAGCATGCAGCTAAATCAAGTTGGCAAGTTTATGTAGAAGATGATCAGACTGAATTGTTATACGAAGTGCTGACACAGAATGGAGTTTCTGTTCTTCAGTCTGAGCTAGAGTATTGTGGAACAAGTTAGAACAGATTCGAAAGATTCTTTCCATATTTGAGCGGATTTTGTGGAGATCTTTTCCTTATCCAGTATTGACGCGGAGAAGATCATATCTGGTGAAGATATTGTTTGTTCCACAAGATAAGCCTCCAAAGGAAGTTTCTATCTACAAGGAAACTAGGGCAAATCATTGAAGATCTTATCTAGGGTTTCTCAAGTTACTGGTGTATGGGGGGGGGGGGGGGGGGGGGGGGGAGGGGGGGGGGAATACACCAGTTAGGATTTTTAAACTTTGAAAGCTTAACCCTCGAAAAACTTCAACTGAGTAAAGAAAGTCTCAGCTGGAATCACAACTGAGTAAGAGAACTCAGCTGTGAGAGTGGTGCCGTGCGGAATGTGGTGGAAATTATACTCGTAAAATAACTCACGCTTTTGTGCAAGGTTGGTAAAAAACCAAGTCAATTGATATGTAAAGATGCAGTTTGTATGCCGGTTAGTTTGGTTAGTTGAAAATGCAACTAGTAATTGAATAGAAATAAACACAGACACACAGGATTTACGTGGTTCGGAGAGAACTCCTACGTCCACGGGGAGATGTGAGTCCACACACCTCCGCATCTGAGATTCCCCCTTTATGTGAGCTTCCCCCTCAGATGGATATCTAACTCTTCAGCTCGGCTGACTCCTCATCTGATGGATCCAATAGTCCAAGAAGATCACATAACATCTTGAACTGGACTTCAGGTAGAGGTTTGGTGAAGATATCAGCTCTATGAATCTCAGTTGGAATCTTCTCCATGGATACGTCCTTCTTTTTGATATGATCTCGGATGAAATGATGTCTGATATCAATGTGCTTTATCCGAGAATGATGAACAGGATTCAAAGAGATAGCAATGGCACTTGAACTATCGCAATGAATGAGAACCTATCCAGTTGCAACTTCATAATCTCTCAGCTGTTGCTTGAGCCATAACACCTGCATGCAACAACTTCCGGCAGCCATATACTCTGACTCGGTTGTAGAAGTAGCAACACATGCTTGTTTCTTGGAGAACCATGAAACTAGCTTGCTTCCCATGAACTAACAGTGTCCAGAAGTGGACTTCCTGTCCAATCGATCTCCGGCTAGATCCGCATCTGAGTATCCGGTCAGCTGGATATTGTCGTCAGGTGGATACCACAACCCAACATTAACAGTACCCTTCAGATACTTGATGATGTTCTTTGCTGCCAACATGTGAGCTTCCCTCGGTTGGACTTGAAACTGAGCACATACTCCAACCGCGTATGATATGTCTGACCGGCTGGCAGTTAGATATAGCAAAGAACCGATGATCCCTCTATACTTACTGGCATCCACGAGCTTTCCCTCAGCTCCGGGTTCGATCTTCCAGTTAGTATTCATTGGGATCCTTGTGGTCTTACTTGTCTGCAATCCGAACTTGGTGATGAGCTCCTTTGTATACTTGGACTGATTGATGAAAATCCCTTCTGGTGACTGCTTCACTTGTAATCCAAGGAAATAATTCATCTCGCCCATCATTGACATCTCGAACTTCTCCTTCATAAGATCTGAGAATTTCTTGCACAGCTCCTCTGACTTGGAACCGAATATGATATCATCCACGTAGATTTGCACCACAAGTATATCATCTCCAATTTTGATAGTGAACAGGGTTTTATCAACTGAGCCTCGTTTGAACCCCGAGTTCAGAAGAAATCCACAAAGAGTGTCATACCAGGCTCTAGGAGCTTGCTTCAAGCCATAGATGGCTTTCTTCAACTTGTACACTCTTCCATCTCCAGTTTCAAAACCGGGTGGCTGTTCAACATATACATCTTCCTTGATATCACCGTTGAGGAATGCACACTTCACATCCATCTGATACACTTTAAACTTGTGATGTGCGGCATAAGCTAGAAAGATTCGGATGGCTTCCAGCCTTGCAACTGGTGCGAAGGAATCTTCAAAGTCAATTCCTTCTTGTTGGCAGTAACTCTGAGCTACCAACCTTGCTTTGTTCCTCACGATGTAACCAATGGCGTCTCTCTTGTTCTTGAAAATCCATTTAAGTCCAATAACCTTGACACCAGTTGGTCTTTCTACCAATTCCCAAACACAGTTGCGTAGAAATTCATTCAGCTCCTCTTACATAGCTGTTGTCCAGTGAATACAGTTGAGAGCTTCCACAACGTTCTTTGGTTCTGGCACATCAGCTACAAAGCATGAAATCATGGCAACATCTCCAGCTTGTTCAAACTCTTCTAGAACTGCCAACTCCTCAGCATATTGGGCATAAGTGTTGGTCTCTTCCTCAGTTGAGTCCTGAGTCGCAACACTGCTTCTTGTACGCACACCTTCGGTTGGATCTCCGATGATGTCGTTAGTGGAATGAACTTCATACCATCTCCGGTTGCGTCTTCCTTCTTCTTCAAACTGTGTCGGTTCAGAGATTTCAACTGAAGGAGAATCCTGAACTGTTGGAGTCTTCATAACTGGGGTTTTATCAGCTGTTGGGTCTGGATCCTCAATATTGACAACATTTCGAACCGGGCTTGGTTGGGCTTCGGTTGTTGATGCAGTTGGAGTGACATCAGCTGGAGTTCCCCCTTGATTTGAGCTAGGGTCCTCAGCTACCGCTTGTTGATCTTCACATTCATCTTCTGAGGAACACGGATCATCATCGTCAGTTGCCCATACCAACGGTTCGGCCAAATTCTTCTGCCTTTGAACTTGCGATCTGGTGAGAACTAGTGGAACAACTGGATCTGCTTGTTGTCCTTTAGCCTGTTCCCTGCACTCAAAGGTAGATTCATCAAAACTAACATGAGGTGTTATCTCCACAACACGAGAGCTGTTGTTGAAAACTCTATATGCCTTGATTCGAGTAGCATATCCAAGAAATATGCCTTTCGAAGCTTTGGCATCAAAAGTTTTCAACTGAGTCTTCCCATTGTTGTAAATATAACACTTAGAACCAAAAACGCGAAAATATGAAATATCAGGCTTCCTGCGTCTCCATAGTTCGTATGGTGTCTTTCCCAACCGCTTGGTCAGAAGAGACCGGTTCTGAGTGTAGCAGGCTGTGTTGATCGCCTCAGCCCAAAATCTCTTTGGCAGAGCTGAGCTTGTCAACATGGATTTGGCTGCATCCTTCAGCGTTCGGTTCCTTCTTTCAGCTACTCCATTCTGTTGCGGAGTTCGCGCAGCTGAGGTTTGATGAGTGATTTCGTGCTTCTCGCAGTATTCAATGATGGTTTCATTGAGGAACTCGGTTCCACGGTCTGATCGGATAGAAATGATTTTCATCTCTTGTTGGTTCGATATCCGATCCATCAGCTTGGGCAGCTCATCTCGGGTTTCACTCTTGTGGCGCATGAAAATGGCCCACGTGTACCTCGAGTAATCATCAGTTACAACCAGTGTATATTCGTTGCCATTTATGCTCTTAGGTGTAACTGGCCCGAAGAGATCCATATGGATCAGCTGCAATACTCGGTCGGTTGAGGGAGTTGATTTCAGCATGAACGAGGATCTGGCGAGCTTTCCCAGCTGACACGCACTACAGATGTGTGTTGTTGAAAATACTCGGTTAGGAATGCCCTTTGCGAGTTCTTGTCTGGCAAGTCGGTTAATTGTCTTGAAATTCAGATGGTTGAGCCGTTTGTGCCACAGCCAGCTCACATCTGAACTGCTTTTTGATAACAGACAGGTTTCAGGTGGACTGCTCTTCCAGTCAGCATAATAGACATTCCCAGTTGGGGATCGATTTCCCAACAATATGACCTGCTTTGTTTGAACATCTTTAACCCTGCAACCCTGCGCATCAAACTTGACAGAGAAACCATTATCACAGAATTGGCTGATTGAAAGCAGGTTATGCTTCAATCCATCAACATATGAAACATTAGAAATTGACACGTGATCGGTTTCAAGGGTACCGTAGCCTTTGGTGTAACCTCTTGAGTTGTCACCAAAAGTAACAGTTGGACCGTTCAGCTCCACAAAACTGCCAAGCAAATCCTTCAGATTTGTCATGTGTTTCGAGCATCCACTGTCCATCACCCACTTTGTCTGTGATGCTTTATTCTTCCTCAGCTGTTCCTCCTGTACCTGCACGGAGAAACACGCTTAGGTCCCCAATTTCAGTTGGGTCCTGGAGGGTTAGAACCAGTTCCCTCTGGAATTGTGGATCGCTTTTCCCTGTAGACTCGAATAGCCTTGTCATTCCAAATGATCTGCCCATTTTCATCAACTATAACAACGCCTCGATTATCCTTAGGCTTGTTGTTATTATTGATGTTCTGTCTCTTGGGGGGAGATGGATTTCTCCTATGTTGGGCTTTAGGAGAATTGGGGTACCCCCTGTTTGGTTGACGTCTCTGACCCTTTTGATTCTGCCAATGAGGTCGGCCGTCATTGTGGAATCGTCTTGGCTGATTCTGATTCCATTGCCCTGGCTGTTGATGATAGTTGTTCATGCCCGGATGTTGATTCATGATGTGGCATGAGTGGCCGTAGCTGTCGTAACTGTTCCACATCGGTTGACTCTGATGGAACCTTTGGCTGTTGTGGTGATGGAACCGATGCTGATTCTGTCGGTTGAAGCTCTGTCGGTTCTGTTGGTTCCATCCCTGCTGCGATTGGTTCCGTGGTCGATTGTGCGATTGGCTCTGAGATTGATTCTGTCGTCGGTTATATCTTCGACGTCTCTGATTCCTCTTCTGACTTTTGGAACATTCCCCCTCGGTTGATGTTCCAACCGATGGAACATTCTGTCTTCCATCTACTACTCCTTTTCCCTTCTCAGTTGTAATTCTATTGGTCGGTTGAACTTGCTGAGAGGTAGAGGTTGGATTAACTTCTGGAGACTCAGCTGTGTTTGGCTCGACAACTGTGACTTCTACAGCTTTGATGAAGGTTGCTGGTGGAATTCCAGTATCCTTGACAATATCATAACCGAGTCCTGACATGTCATCCATCTGTCTGCTGTAGCTGATAAGATTCTCGATGATCTTGGATGACTGATACAGCTTGATTAGATTATCCTTCTCAGTTTGCAACTCCTTGAGGAGGATAGTGATCTGCTCGGTTTGTCCATCTGACTTCTTTATCAGCTGGTCGATCTGAGCCTCTTGCTTGTTCAACTGCTCATTCTGTGCCTTGATCTGTTCCTTCAACTGCTCATTGGTTGAAGCCTCAGCTTGGTTGGCCACGGTCAGTTGATTTTTGAGATTCTCAATCTCTTCAGTTTGATTCTTGATCAAATCGTCCTTTTCGGTTAAGGATTCTTCCAGTCTTACAAACTGTTTGTGAAGATTCTTAAACTTAACTGTTTGCTGATTCAGTTGCTCACTCAGTTCTTGGAAGTCATCCCAAGATGGTTGCAACTCATCTTCTAAAGTATCCTGTACGTTAGCAACATTAGAAGAATTTAAATTAGCCGGGATAGAAGTTACCTCAGCTTCATCTTGGTCAGCTCCAATTGCCATGAGACATTGATCCTGTCCACTTGCGTTGTTGGTGGGAGTCAGTTCGTCCTCATCTTCAGTGTCAGTGAAGATGTCCACGTCGTCAGCTGCTTCCTCTGCAACCATGGCCTTATCTTTTGCGTTTTGCTTGGTCCTCAACGCATCTCTTTCTTTCTTTGAGAGGTCTGGACAGTCAACCTTAAAATGTCCCTCTTTGCCACACTCAAAACATCCGTTGTTCACAGGCTTTGAGCTGTCTCGTGTTCGGTTGGATTTGTAGAACCGCTTGTACTTTCCGAACCGAGTGTCCATGTCAGCTAGCTTCTTTGACATGGCGGCAATGCACTGTTGCAGCTCTTCTCTGCTTGGCTCCTTCGCAGTTGTGTCCGCAGATCTTGTTGCTCTTGATGTTCGCGGCTTGGAATAGTCAGCTCGAAGGGCAACTGTCTTCATTGCTGAACCAACATCCTCATGTCGACTTGTCTGAGCCATCGACTGGGATTTTCGTCGGTTCACTTTGTACTCATTTCCTTTCAGAATTGAGAACAATCTTTCAGTTCCCATCTCTCCTAGATCAGCTCGGCTTTCATAGATATTGGTGAAGATATCCCACTCGGCTGGAAGTGCTTGTAATACTTTGAGGTTGATTTCTCTCAAAGTATACTTTCCTCTTCGGATAGACTGGATCCTTCTGATGATCTCCATGAACCGCAGCTCCATCTGATCGATGGTTTCGTCCACTTTCAGAGTGAAGTTGTCAAAATCTTGACATGCATGGGAGAACTTGTTCTCCTTGGTTTCGTCACTTCCTTCACTCAAAGATGCTAAAGTGTCCCACATCTCCTTAGCAGTGTTGCACTCCTCTATCCACGGAAGATAGTCCTGTCCAATTGTGGACATGATAGTGCTTTGAGCCCAGATATCCAGCTGGCTCACTTTAGCTTCCTCAGAAGTGTAGTCTTCTGGGTTCTTCTCGACTATCTCCTCAGTTGCATCCCCAAGGGTTGGATCTGTAGGAGTACGGATGACCTTTTACGTGATCTTGATAGGTCCGGATGAAAGTACTTGTTGCATTCTATGATGCTTTGACAGAAGGACCTTCTTCATCCGAGTCCTCCGGGCTGTATAATTCACAACCGAGAACATGACCATGATCTTATCTTTCATATCCATCTGCACACACAACAACAGACAACAAAAACAAGCAGATATGCACTAGCGTGAAAAAGGATCTATTCAGTTGACCACTGAAGAAAACACCTCGATTCACACCTTGTGAAACAGAGACATCAGTCTTTTGAACCACTGCTCTGATACCATTTTATGGTCCCGATACGAGTTACTGGTGTATGGGGGGGCAGGGGAATACACCAGTTAGGATTTTTAAACTTTGAAAGCTTAACCCTTGAAAAACTTCAACTGAGTAAAGAAAGTCTCAGCTGGAATCACAACTGAGTAAGAGAACTCAGCTGTAAGAGTGGTGCCGTGCGGAATGTGGTGGAAATTATACTCGTAAAATAACTCACACTTTTGTGCAAGGTTGGTCAAAAACCAAGTCAGTTGATATGTAAAGATGCAGTTTGTATGCCGGTTAGTTTGGTCAGTTGAAAATGCAACTAGTAACTGAACAGAAATAAACACAGATACACAGGATTTACGTGGTTCGGAGAGAACTCCTACGTCCACGGGGAGATGTGAGTCCACACACCTCAGTCCAAGTTCTTCTGGACAGTTCCACACAGCTTACGCGGGCTGTGCAACCGTTGCAATAAGTTTACGGGCACTTATCAACCTTTACAGTCAAGTTTGCGGGTACTTGACAACTTGAGCTAAGTTTACGGGTACTCAGCAACCTATCTACTCAGTTACAGGAAGAGTAGGATCCTAACAAACACTTTTTAGGGTGTGTGTGTGGGTGGGTTTTTCCAACTACAGCTCGAACACGAATGTGAGCTGGATCTATGGTTTGAACGAATGAACACTCAAACTAAGATCTAAGACAGATTCAACTCTATGAACCCTCAGCTACTAATGTTCTACCACTCTGGAACTCTCAGCTGCTGATGTTCTTAGAATATGATTTTGCAGATTTTCTTTGCTCTTGTTTCTCTCGTGTGTGTACTTCAAATTTTCTCTGTCTTGTATCATATCGAATGAATGAATGCCTCTATTTATAGGCGGAGAGAATCAACTAGCCGTTGGAGGAGCTGTTGATCTCTATTCTTTGGTAGTGATGGCTTGTTTCTCATCTCTGCAGACTTTCCCGATATGGCATCTGTGCTCTTCTGCTTTCCATCTGAGACAACCTTGTGTTGGGCCAAATGAGGTAATGACTGAATGGTTAAACCTTCACGTGACTTCCTTTTTGAATTTCAAATTCAAACCTTTCTGACAGTCAACCTTGGTTAGTCGGTTGAAAATCTTGATCTTCATCTGAGTGGTCTTCAGCTGATGTTCTGACTGAACCGTTGAACTCTCAGCTGACTTTGAACTTCATGTTGAGACTTCTTTATAACTTCCCCCTTCTTGAAACATTCTCTTTATCGGATGGTATTCTATAGCTGATGTTCCAACTGAACAGTTGGCTTGAATTCTCAGTTGTCAAAAAGTATTCCCCTTTTTGGCATAACTCTCTCATCAGACAGAGTCTTGTAACTGATGTTCCTCATCCGATCTTTCATCCGGGGTTGTATCCGAGTGTTGCTATGTTGCCGACTTCAGCTGGAGATCTGTAAAGATAAAATCTTAACATTGCTCAAACAGCGAGCCTAACTGCTAACATTAGGAACTGGCAACATCTACTCGGTTGGGGTCAGTTGGTTTTGGAATTCATCAAAACTCATACTAATAAATTTCCCAACATATACTTCTCGTGAGAGAGTATTTTTCATATTGTACTTGAGAGTGTTTATTCATATAAAAACACTTGATAGAGAGGTGAGCGTTGGGTTGCGACTCAAGCTTAGATTGTTCGAGTGCATCTTGAACATTCATTGGTTCACGCGGGTCAGGAAGTGTGTGAGTTAGGAGACTTCATATGGTTGATGAACTATATGTGTAAGAGTCTGTAACTACAACTTACAATAGTGGATTGATTCTCTCTTGGGCAGGAAGCCCCCCCAGACGTAGGTTGATTAACCGAACTGGGTTACCACGTTTGTGTGTTCTTGTCTTAGCATACTTATTACTTTCTGTGCTAATCTCTGTGCTAAGTTTTGCAGCAACGAAATACAATTTACATGCATAAATTGTTGGACTAAATATTTCAATTGGTACCAGAGCGGTACACCGACTTCACAGGTATTGATCCCGGGACAACCGCAAATCTCTGTTGCTGCATCTGACCCACAATGACTACTAATGGTCATGCTATGATGAAACTCCCATTGCTAGATGGGAAGAACTACGGCTACTGGAAAGTGAGAATCATGTCTCACATAAGATCCACTAATGAAGCTGCATGGTACGCGGTAGAAGAAGAATGGAAACCTCCAGTCAAAGCAGATTCCACATATCTTAAAATACGAAAGGAGTGGAACGATGAAGAGATCAAATGGTCAGGGATGAATCAAAAGGCCCTGAATGCAATTCAATCGGCTGTAAGTGTAGAGATCTTTGCTTTAATCTCCACTTGCACATCCGCCAAGAAAGCGTGGGACATTCTTGAGACAGCCTTCGAAGGAAACAAGAAGGTGAAAGGACAAAGGCGCCAACAACTAACTTCACAGTTTGAAAATTTGAGAATGGAGGAGACTGAAAACATTGGTGAGTTTCAGTCAAGACTGCTAGTTCTTGCCAACGAAAGTTTTCATCTAGGAGAGGAAATCTCCAATGAGAAGCTTGTCAGGAAGGTTCTTCAATCCCTTCCAAACAGATTTGAATATAAGGTGACTGCCATAGAGGAAGCTAAAGATGTCTCTGAACTCAAACTGGATGAGTTGATAAGCTCCCTAAGGACGTTTGAAATGGGAAAGCAGAACGAGAGTTCTGAGAAAAGAAAGGGAGTTGCCTTTGTAGCTCACAACTGGAATCCTGATCGCCTTCAAGCAGAACCAGTAGAGATGAAGTTTTGGCTCTCCTCGTCAAAAATTATGACAAGATATTCATAAGGCCCATGAAAAGGAGTTCCAGCAGCAACTCGTCCAGAAAGGAATCCTCCAACCCCTTCTCAAGAAATAAATGGGTGAAATCACGCACTGAAAAATCTGGTCCAAAGTGCTTCGAATGTGATGGTTATGGTCACTTCCAGAATGAGTGTCCTTGCTTCCTCAAACGTGAAAACAAATCCTACGTTGCCACAAATAGTGATGAAGAAAATGATGATAGTGGCAGCGAGGAAGAGTCAAATGTTGTAGCTCACATAGTTGTTTTATCTGAAGCTTCAGAACAATCTCCACCTGAGCCAGAAGAGGTGGATGAAGAAAGTGATGAAGAAGAAGTGGACAAGGATACTCTAGTAAAGATCTATGAAGATCTTAAAGCCTAATGTGAGGAGATTGGAGGTGCCAACAAAGAGCTCAATTCCAATATCAAGAAACTGGAAGAGGAAAACAAGATTGTCAAATCTCAGCTAGTTGATGCCTGTCAAGAGAGGGATAAGTTAAAAGCTCTCAATAATGCGTTGCTTCTAGAGAACTCAAATCTTAGAGAAGATAATGTGTTCAAAGCAAATGAACTCATTCATGTCAACAAGGTTGTTAGAATGATGACCAATAGTACTGCTCAACTTGATCAAATTCTTGAGGCTGGTCAACCAAATACAAGCAAAGCTGGATTAGGTTATCAAGGGAGTAAGGCGTGGAAACCAGTGAATACAGGAACCAAAACATCATTCGTTCCTGAAAAAGAAAAGCTAGCTGAAGGAACCCCTGACAACAAGCAGCAAGAGAAGGAGATTCCAAAACAAGCTGTCAAAAAGAACCGCCGTAGAAAGAAACAACATCAGAGACAAGCTCGGAAACCTCCTACTGCTCCACAGAGACAAAGTCAAGTGTTCAACAATCAAGGATATAATGGCTATTACTCTCCAGTATGCCATTACTGTGAAAGACCAGGTCATATCAGACCTAATTGCAGGTTCTACATGGCAAATCGAAGAAGAACCATGAATCACATCACTAGAAGGCCAGGAAACGGAAGAAATTATATGGCTTATGTATCTCTGACGGCTCTATGGGCAAGAGCTGATAATAGATGGTACTTGGACAGTGCATGTTCATGGCATATGACTAGAATCTCAAAGTTCTTGAAGGAAGTTAAGAAGAGCTTTAATGATACCGTGACTTTCGGTGATGGATCACAACTAAACATCATTGGCAGAGGAACGCTAGATGTTCCAGGTTTTCCTCCTTTGAAGGATGTATTCCTGGTGGATAGAATGAAGGCTAATTTGATAAGCATCGGGCAACTATGTGATCAAGACTTGGATGTGAGATTCACCTCTTCTCACTGTATTGTCACGAAGAATGGAGAAAATTATTTGATCGGGGATAGATCAGCGGATCGATGTTATCTCGCCAGAGTTCAGTCAGTGTGTCTCCATGCCAGCTCATCCGTTGCAGACATTTGGCATCAGAAACTGGGACACTCCAGCTTCAGAAACATGAAGAAGCTGATCAAGGTTGATGCTGCAAGAGATCTTCCATCAATGCAAATTTTCGAAGGCAACGTATGTGGTCCTTGCCAAACTGGAAAACAAGTACAGATTGGCCATAAGAAGGTGCAAAGCATTACCACTTCCAAGGTCATGGATCTAATGCACATGGATCTCATGGGTCCTATGTCTACTGAAAGCATCGCCAAAAAGAAGTATATTCTGGTTTGTGTGGATGATTTCTCAAGATTTACTTGGGTTGAATTCTTGCGTGATAAGAGTGAAGCATTTCAGTACTTCAAAGTATTATGCTTAAAACTGGAAGTGGAAAAGGAGACCCCGTTGAAGCGCATAAGAAGTGATCATGGCAAGGAGTTTGAAAAGGGACCCTTCGATGAGTTCTACAATGAGAAGGAAATTGCTCATGAATTCTCTGTCCCCATAACTCCACAACAAGATGGAGTTGTAGAAAGGAAGAATCGCACACTTCAAGAGATGATGCGAACAATGATGAGTGCTCAAGATATTGTTGAATGGTTTTGGGCTGAGGCAATGAATACTGCCTGCTACATTATCAACAGGGTCTATCTTCGACCCAAGACGAACAAGACTGCATACGATGGAAAGGAAGAAAACCCAGCTTCAAGCATTTTCACATCTTTGGAACAGTTTGTTATGTTCTAAATGACAGGATTCAAAGAAAGAAGCTTGATGATAAAGGAGTTGAGGCAATCTTCTTGGGGTATTCTAGAAACAGCAGGGCTTTCAGAGTCTTTAACAAGACCACAAAGACTGTGATGGAGTCCATTAATGTAGTATTCACTGATGATAATGTTATGTCTGATGAACAGGAAGAAGAAGATCAGCCGGAGTTATCTGGGCCAATCTAGGTAATGTTATTCCAATCTAGGTAATGCTCATGCTTCTTCAACACAGAATGCTATTGTACCTCTCACTCCATCCAGAAAAGTCTCAAAGGATTACCCCATCTCCAATGTCCTTGGTGATCCTAGAGAAGGAAGAACGACAAGGAATGTTAAACGAGACTATGCTAAAATGGTGTCAAATCTTGCCTATGTTTGTTATGTTTCGACTATTCTTCCAAAGAATGTCAAGGAAGCCTTGTAGATTGAAGAATGGATCGCATCTATGCAAGAAGAGCTTATTCAGTTTGTACGGTGCAATGTGTGGGAATTAGTTCCTCGTCCCGTTGATGTTCTAGTTATTGGGACCAAGTGGATATTTCGCAATAAGGCCAATGAAGAAGATGTGATTACCCGGAACAAGTCACACCTTGTGGCTCAGGGATACTCACAAGAAGAAGGTATTGATTTCGAAGACTCGTTTACTCCATTGACAAGATTAGAAGCTGTCAGATTACTATTGGGGATGGCCTGCTGTTTGAACTTCAAACTGTACCAAATGGACGTCAAGAGTGCCTTTCTCAATGGCATTCTTCATGAGGATGTATATGTGGAGCAACCACCAGGGTTCGTTGATCCAGACCATCCTGACCATGTGTACAAGCTCAACAAAGCTTTATATGGCCTCAAGCAAGCTCTAAGGGCGTGGTATGAGACCTTGTCCAAATATCTCATATCCAAAGGATACACACGAGGCGGATCAAACAAGACTCTTTTCTACAAAAGAGACAGCAAAGGTATAATCCTCATCCAAATATATGTTGATGACATCATATTTGGGTCTGTGTTGCAGGAACTGATCCAGGAATTTGTGGATCACATGACTATTGAGTTCGATATGAGCTTATTTGTCGAATTGCATTATTTTCTGGGACTTCAAATTAAGCAATCCGATGAGGGGATATTTATATCTCAATCGAAGTATGCCAGAGGCTTGGTCAAAAAATTTGGCCTTGAGAATGTTAAGATTTGAAGGACACCAATGGGGACTTCAGTCAAATTAAGCAAAGATAAGGATGCAACATCAGTAGATCAATCTTTATATAGAAGCATGATTGGCAGTCTACTGTACCTAACTGCAAGTAGACCGGACATCAGTTACAGTGTTGGTGTATGTACCAGATTTCAAGCTGATCCAAAAGAGAGTCACTTGGCCGCTGTAAAAAATATTATCAATTATGTGAAGGGAACGAGTGATTATGGTAATTGGTATGCAAAGGATAGTACTACATCTCTTGTTGGGTTTAGTGATGCAGATTGGGCAGGTAGTCCTGATGATAGAAAGAGCACATCGGGAGGATGCTTCTTGTTGGGCAACAACCTTGTTGGATGGCACAGCAAGAAACAAGTGAGCATCTCACTACCCTCAACTGAAGCAGAGTATATTGCAGCTGGATCAGCATGTACTCAACTTATGTGGATGACACAAATGCTAGAAGATTGACTCAACCCAAGACACCTATGAATTGATTCGTAATCGCACGAGGTCATTCTAGTGTGATAAGCTAACCCAAGTCATATCTCAAGGAAGGCTAAACAGGGCGATTACTCATGCTATGCACAGAAAACAATAAATACTAAGCACTCTAATCAATTAGTTGGGTCTGACACTCTCATTCCACATTATCTAGGCAGAATTTAAATACTAAAGTAACACAATAACAGAGACAAAATCAAAGAAATATAAATCTATCAACTTATAAACCCTAGCTACGAAAATTCGAGTCTAACAATTGCAAATAAATAAATGAGCACAAAGTCTAAACATAAAAGAAATGACAATGATAAATCATCTTAATAATATGAAACAAAGATAAGCACAAACGAAGCAAATAGAGAAATGGAATCTGGAAAAATTAAAATAGCAATTACGACTAAACAATATTGAAATGCAATCACTACTACAAAAATGCACATACATAACACCTTATACATAACGGTTATTTCAAAAATCCGTTATCTAAGAGCGCACTTTTACATAGATAACGGATTTTTTAAAATTACGTTATGAGAAAAGTGTTACCATTGATCATACATAACGTAATCATATTATACGTTATCTATTAGTGTTATCTATGTATATATATAATAACGCTATTTGTAACCGTTATACGGAGCGTTATCTATGGGCTTATTTAATAACAGTAACCGTCACCTCGAATATATTCGTTATGTATAAGGCTTATTTATTTATTTTTTCTTTATTTTTTAATTCCCAAATATATTTTGTAATTTCCCTTCCTTGACAAAAATCACTCATTTTCTTCCCGCTCCCTCTTCTCTCCTCCTGCTCTCTTCTCCTTCTTCCCTCTTGTCTCCTCCCGCTCTCTTCTCCTTTTTCCCGTCTGTACTTTTTTTCCCCTGGCCGCCGTCCGTTCGCCACTGCCGGCCACCATTCCTTCTCGCTCACAGATCCCTAGAAATCCCCAAATTCGATATCCCCCAAATTCTCCCAAATCCCTCGACTGCAACCCGTGTATCCATCTGTTTCCCCAACCCATTTTATCTCTTCTCCCTCGACTACGACTCGTGTTCCTCCCTCTTCATCTCTTCGCATTCTCTCGCTCCACGACGCTGGAGAGACGAGGAAGAAGGAGGAGCTGCTGCTTGAACAACCAGCAACCTCAGCGGATCTGGGCGGTCCTTCGCCCGCCGCCGCGACCTGCAAGGAAGAAGAAGAAGCAGCCGCTGCAGCCATCGAGGACAGCCACAACCCGCTGCCCTCACCTCTGCCCAGGGCCACCTCCGAAATCAGCTGAACCGTGCACCGCCGCTCTTTGCACTCCGCCGCCGGCTCCGCTGCGACCGAGGAGTTCACCATCACCACCTATTCTCGCTGGGTAATTCACTAATTTTGTGTATTGTTGTTTTTCCTTCTTCTGCTCCGACATTATCTGTTCGAGGGCTTTCATTGAGTGGGTCTAAATTTTAGGGATTTTGGTGAATTTTGTTGGTTTGAGCTGTGTTTGGCATGTGTCTGCTGCGATCGATCAATGTGAGGAGTTTTGTGTTTGTTTATCTCTCTATGTCAATTCAGTAGTTCTGCCTATCCCACAATTCAATCAGCCTGTTTTCGTTGCGTTTTGATTTGAGTGCATATAGTGTTGGTTGTGGAATAGTATTCTATAAGATACATAAGCAGATAAGATAACCTTGTAAAAACATAAGGCGTATAGGCTGTAACAACAAGATAATGTGCCTTGTTTTCTGGCTGTAGATCATCAGATCCTTCTCTTCTCCCCCTAGGTAATTTATTCATTAATTGTGTTGGGAAATTTATTAGTAAGAGTTTTGATGAATTCCAAAACCGACTGACCCCAACCGAGTAGATGTTGCCAAAACCTAATGTTAGAAGTTAGGCTCGCTGTTTGAGCAAAGTTAAGTTTTTATCTTTACAGGTCTCCAGCTGAAGATGGCAACAAGGCATCACTCAGACAGATCAGTTGTCAAGAAATACAACTGAGAGCTCATATGATCAGATGCAAAGAGGGGGAAGTCTTCAGAACATCAGTTGTGAAGGAAAACAACTGAGCGTTCATCAGATGAGAAGCAGTAAAGGGGAAGAGAACATCAGATGAAAGAAAGCCATCTGAGCGTTCGAACCCAACTGACCAGATACAAGGAAGACAACTGAGTGTTCAGTTTCAGAACATCAGTTGTAGAACTCAACCAAGAAGATCAACAGCTTGAAGACGAAGTCAGCTGAGAGTTCAACTGTTAGTGGTCAGATAGAACATCGGCTGAAGAACAAGCTAGGTGAAGATCGAAAGTCTTAACCGACCACTCCCTGTTGGAAGTCTGTTGTTAAGATTTAAATTTCAAAAAGCAAGTCACGTGAGGGTTTGACCGTTCAGTCATTACCCCATTTGGCCCAACACAAGGCTATCTCAGATGGAAAGCAGAAGAGCACAGATGCCATATCGGGAAAGTCTGCAGAGATCAGAGACAAGCCATCGCTTTCAAAGAACAGAGATCAACAGCTCCTCCAACGGCTAGTTGATACTCTCCGCCTATAAATAGAGGCCTTCATTCATTCGAAGAAGATACAAGACACACACGCGAGAAGAAACCAGAAAGCAAAAGAAAGAGCAATATTCTTCACGAGCTGAACTGAAGTTAATCTCTTAGAACATAACTTGTTGAGAGTTCTAGAGTTAGTTAGTTCTGTATCTTTAGATCGAACCTTGAGAACATCACTTAGTGAGAGTTCATAGAGAGTTAGATCATAGCTCACATCCCGTTCGAGCTTTTAGTTGGAAACACATTTTTCTTTCACCTGAAAAGGTTTAGGATCCTACTCTTCCTGCAACTGAGTAGTTAGGTCGTTTAGTACCCGTAAACTAAACTGTAAGGTTGATAAGTACCCGCAAACTTATCCATAACGGTTGCTCAACCCACGTAAGCTGAGTGGTTTGTCCAGAAGAACTTGGACAGAGTTGTGTGGACTCACAACTCCCCATTGACGTAGGAGGGTTATCTCCGAACCACGTTAAATCTCTGTGTGCTAGTGTTTTTCTTTATTCAGTTATTTCTTGCATTCTTAACTGTCTGACTAACCAGCATACAAACCTCATTTGCACATTCTCAACTGTTTTGGTTTTTGACCAACCGAGCATAAAAGCGTGAGTTATTTTACGAGTTTAATTTGCACCACATTCCGCACAGCCTCACTCTTCCAGCTGAGGTTGCTTACTCAGCTGTGAGATTCCAACTGAGTCTTTTTACTCGGTTGAAGTATTTTTCAGGGTTAAGTTTTAAAATCCTAACTGGTGTATTCCCCCCCCCTATACACCAGTAACTCGTTTCGGGGCCATCAAGTGGTATCAGAGCAGTGGTTCAAAAGACTACTGACTCTGTTTCACAAGGTGTGAATTCGAGAAAGTTTCTTCAGTGGTCAACTGAACAGATCTTTTTCACGCTAGTGCATATTTGCTTGCATATTTGCTCTGTTGTTGTGTGCAGATGGACGTCAAGGATAAGATCGTGGTAATGTTCTCGGTTGTAAATTATACATCCTGGAGGACACGGATGAAGAAGATCTTACTGTCGAAGCATCATAGGATGCAACAAGTTCTTTCTTCCGGACCGATCATCATCAAAGAAAGAATAGCTCGCACTCCTACAAATCCCAACGATGGGGATACAGTTGTGGAGTTTGTGGAGAAGCAGCCGGAAGACTACACTCCAGAGGAAGCCAAGGTGAGCCAGTTAGACATCTGGGCTCAGAGCACAATAATGTCCACAGTTGGACAAGATTATCTGCCTTGGATAGAGGAGTGTGAGACTGCAGAAGAGATGTGGGACATCCTGGCATCGCTGAGTGAATGAAGTGATGAGACGAAGGAGAACAAATTCTCACATGCATGCCAAGACTTCGACAATTTTTGTCTGAAGACAGATGAAACAATTGATCAGCTAGAGCTCCGGTTTATGGACATCCTCAGAAGAATCCAGTCCATCCGAAGAGGAAAATACACACTAAGAGAAATCAATCTCAAAGTGTTACAAGCTCTACCGGCTGAGTGGGATACTTTCACCAATATCCACGAGAGCCGAGCTGACCTTGGTGAAATGGGAACTGAAAGATTGTTCTCAATCTTAAAGGGAAATGAGTATAAGGTGAACCGAAGAAGATCTCAGTCCTCGGTTCAGACGAGTCGACTTGAGGATGTTGGTTCAGCCTCAAAGTCAGTTGCTCTCCGAGCTGACTACTCAAAATCGAGAACATCGAGGCCAACCAGATCGGCTGACATGACTGCAAAGGAGCCAAGCAGAGAGGAACTGCAACAGAACATTGCAGCTCTGTCAAAGAAACTAGCCGACATAGACACTTGGTTCGGGAAATACAAACGATTCTACAAATCAAACCGAACTCGAGACAGTTCAAAGCCTGTCACCAACGGTTGCTTTGAATGCTGAAAGGAAGGTCATTTCAAGGCTGACTGCCCAGATCTATCGAAGAAAGAGAGAGATGCGTTAAGGGCCAAACAAGCTGGAAAGAACAAGGCCATGGTTGCAGAAGAAGCAGCTGACGATATGGATATCTTCACTGACACTGAAGATGAAGATGAGCTGACTTCTACCAACAACGTCATCAGTCAGGATTAATGCCTCATGGCACTTGGAACCGACCAAGATGATATTGAGGTACAATCTAATCCTGCTCAGTTAAATTCTTCCAATACTTCTAACATACAGGAATCTCTGGACGAAGAGTTGGAACCCTCCTGGAGAGATTTTCAAGTACTCAGTGAGGAACTGCATCACCAATCGGTTGAGTTTAAGAGTCTTCAAGCTCAGTTCGCCAAACTTGAAGATTCCTTAATCGAAAAGGACGATCTGATCAAGAGCCAAATCGAGGAGATTGAGAATCTCAAGAGTCAACTGAACGAGGCTAAGGCTCCAACTGATAAAGAGTTGACAAAGCAGATCAAGGAACAACAAGATCAGTTGAAAAATCAAGAGGCTCAGATCGAGCAGCTGATAAAGAAGTCAGATGGACAAACCGAGCAGATAACTGTTCTCCTCAAGGAGTTGCAAACTGAGAAGGACAATCTAATCAAGCTGTATCAGTCATCCAAGATCATAAAGAATCTTATCAGTTACAGCAGACAGATGGATGACGTGTCAAAACTCGGTTATGATGTGATTAAAGATAGTGGAATTCCTCCAGCAACCTTCATCAAAGCTGTCGAGGTTAAAGTTGTTGAACCAAACACAGTGGAACCTGAGTCACCACAAAATATTTCAACCTCCGCTTCTCAGCAAGCTCAACCGACCAATGCAACCACAACTGAGAAGGGAAAAGGAACAGTAGATGAAGGACAGAATGTTCCATCGGTTGGGACATCAACCGAGGGGGAATGTTCCAAAAGTCAGAAGAGGAATCAGAGGCGTCGAAGACATAATCGCAACCGAACTCAGAATCAGAACCGACCTTTGCATCAACCTCAGAGTCAACAACAGAAAGAATGGAACCGACCGCGGAACCAACAAGGGTTCAATCATCTGAATCAACAGCGGTTCCATCCCCAGTTCAACCAAAGGTTCCAACCGAGTCAACCGATAAGGAACAGGTCGAACAGTTGGAGATACTCATGCCACAACATGAATCATCAACAGGGCATGAACACCTATCAACAACACTCAAAGAGCTGGAATCAGAATCAGCCACAAAGATTCCAACATGGCGTCCGACCACACAGATAAATCCAACAGGATAAGAATCGCCATCAAAACAGGGGGAAAGCCTCTCCTCCGAAAGCTCAGAATGGGAGAAATCCAACTCCTCCCAAGAAACAGAACATCTCTATTAACAACAAGTCTAAGGATAACCGAGGTGTTGTTATAGTTGATGATGAAGGAAAAGTGATCTGGAATGATAAATCCATCCGAGTATACAGGGAAAAGCGACGCACAGTTCCAGGGGGAACTGGTTCTAACCCTCCAGGACCCAACTGAAATTGGGGACCTAAGCGAGTTTCTCTTTGCAGGTACAAGAGAAACAGCTGAGGAAGAAGAAAGCGTCTACAACAAAATGGGTAATGGACAGTGGATGCTCGAAACACATGACGAATCTAAAGGATTTGCTTGGAAGTTTCGTGGAGAAAGAAGATCCCTCAGCTACTTTTGGCGATAACTTAAAAGGTTACACCAGAGGTTACGGTACCCTTGAAACCAATCTTGTTTCAATTTCTAATGTCTCTTATGTTGATGGATTGAAGCATAACTTGCTCTCCTTCAGCCAATTCTGTGATAATGGTTTCTCTGTCAAGTTTGATGCACAGGGTTGCAGGGTTAAAGATGTCGGATCAAAGCAGGTGATATTATTGGGAAATCGATCATCAACAGGGAATGTCTACTACGCTGACTGGAACAGCAGCCTCCCTGACACCTGCCTGTTATCAAAGAGCGGTTCTAATGTGAGCTGGCTGAGGCACAAAAGGCTCAACCATCTGAACTTCAAGACGATGAACCGACTCGCCAGACAAGAACATGCAAGAGGCATACCAAACTGAGTTTTTTCAACAACACACGTCTGCAGTGCATGCTAGCTGGGAAAGCTCGCTAGATCCTCCTTCCGGTTGAAGTCAACTCCCTCAACCGACCGAGTGTTACAGCTGATCCATATGGATCTCTTCGGGCCAGTTACACCAAAGAGCATGAACAGGAATGAGTATACCCTGGTTGTAACTGATGACTACTCAAGATATACGTGGACCATCTTCATGCGCCACAAGAGTGAAACCCGAGATGAGCTGCCCAAGCTGATGGATCAGATATCGAACCAACAAGAGATGAAGATCATGTCTATCCGATCAGATCATGGAACGGAGTTTCTAAATGAAACCATCATCGAATATTGCGAGAAGAATGGAATTACCCATCAGACATCAGCCGCGCGTACTCCGCAACAGAATGGAGTAGCTGAGCGAAGAAACAGAACGCTTAAGGATGCAACCACATCCATGTTAGCCAGCTCAGCTCTGCCAAAGAGATTTTGGGCTGAAGCAATCAACACTGCATGCTACACTCAAAACCGGTCTCTTCTAACCAAGCGGTTGGAAAAGACACCATATGAGCTATGGAGACGCAGAAAGCCAGATATTTCTTATTTTCGCGTTTTTGGTTCTAAGTGTTATATTCACAACAATGGGAAGACTCAGTTGTAAACTTTTGATGCCAAAGCTTCAAAGGGCATATTTCTTGGATATGCTGCTCGGATCAAAGCATATAGAGTTTTCAACAACAGCTCTCGTGTTGTGGAAATAACACCTCATGTTAGTTTTGATGAATCTACTTTTGAGTACAGGGAACAGGTCAAAGAACAACAGGCAGATATACAAGCTCCACCTGTTCTCATCAGATCGCAAGCTCTAAGGGAAAAGAACCTAGCTGAACCACTGGTTTGGGCAACTGAGGAAGATGATCCATACTCCTCTGAAGATGAATGCGAAGACCCCAGCTCATCCCAAGGGGGAACTTCAGCTGATGCTCCTCCAACTGCATCAGCATCCGAAGCCCAACCGAGTCCGGTTCAAACTAATGTCAATGTTGAGGATCCAGACTCAACAACTTATCAATCACCAGCTCTGAAGACTTCAACTCAGATTACGGAACAACCATAATTGGAAGAAGAAGGAAGACGCAACCGAAGATGGTATGAAGTTCATTCCACTGACAACATCATCGGCGATCCAACCAAGGGTGTGCGTACAAGGAGCCGAGTTGCAAATCCAGAATCAACCGAAGAAAATTCCAACACTTATGCCCAATATGCTGAGGAGTTGGCAGTTCTAGAGGAATTCGAGCAAGCTGGAGATGTTGCCATGATTTCTTGCTTTGTAGCTGATGTACCAGAACCGAAGAATGTTGGGGAAGCTCTCAACTGTGTCCACTGGACAACAGCCATGCAAGAAGAACTGAATGAGTTTCTACGCAACTGTGTATGGGAGTTGGTAGAAAGACCAAATGGTGTCAAAGTGATTGGATTGAAGTGGATTTTCAAAAACAAGAGAGACTCCATTGGATTCATTGTGAGGAATAAAGCAAGGTTGGTAGCTCAAAGATACTGCCAACAAGAAGGAATCGACTTTGAAGACTCTTTCGCACCAGTTGCAAGGCTGGAAGCCATCCGAATCTTTCTAGCTTATGCCGCACATCACAAGTTCAAAGTGTATCAGATGGATGTGAAGTGTGCATTCCTCAACGGAGATATCAAGGAGGATGTGTATGTTGAACAGCCTCCTGGTTTTGAGACTGGAGATGGAAGAGTGTACAAGTTGAAGAAAGCTATCTATGGACTAAAGCAAGCGCCAAGGGCCTGGTATGACACTCTTTGTGGTTTTCTTCTGAACTCGGGATTCAAACGAGGATCAGTTGACAAAACCCTGTTCACCATCAAAGTTGGAGATGATATACTTGTAGTGCAAATCTACGTGGATGACATCATATTCGGTTCCAAGTCAGAGGAGCTGTGCAAAAAGTTTTCAGATCTCATGAAGGAGAAGTTCGAGATGTCAATGATGGGCGAGATGAATTATTTCCTTGGGTTACAAGTGAAGCAGTCACCAGAAGGGATTTTCATCAATCAGTCTAAGTATTCAAAGGAGCTCATCACCAAGTTCGGATTGCAGACAAGTAAGACAACAAGGATCCCAATGAATACTAACTGGAAGATTGAACCTGGATCTGAAGGAAAGCTCGTGGATGCCAGCAAGTATAGAGGGATCATCGGTTCTTTGCTATATCTAACTGCCAGCCGGCCCGACATATCATACGCAGTTGGAGTGTGTGCTCGATTCCAAGTTCAACCAAGAGAAGCACACATGTTGGTAGCAAAGAACATCATCAAGTATCTGAAGGGAACTGTTAATGTTGGATTGTGGTATCCAACTGACCGGATACTTAGATGTGGACCTAGCCGGAGATCGGTTGGACATGAAGTCTACTTCTGGACACTGTCAGTTCATGGAAAGCAAGCTGGTTTCATGGTTCTCCAAAAAACAAGCATGTGTTGCTACTTCTACAACCGAATCAGAATATATGGCTGCTGGAAGCTGTTGCATGCAAGTGTTGTGGCTGAAGCAACAGCTGAGAGATTATGAAGTGGCAACTGGACAGGTTCCCATTCATTGTGATAGCTCGAGTGCCATAGCTATCTCTCTGAATCCTGTTCACCATTCTCGGACAAAGCATATCGACATCTGTCATCATTTCATCCGAGATCATATTGAGAAGAAGGATGTGTCCATGGAGAAGATCCCAACTGAGATTCAGAGGGCTGATATCTTCATTAAACCTCTAGCCGAAGCGCGGTTCAAAATGCTATGTGATCTACTTGGATTGTTAGATCCACCTGATAAGGAACCAGCTGAGGTAAAGAGACAGATATCTATCTGAGGGGGAAGCTCAGATGAAGGGGGAATGTCAGATACGGATTGCAAACTGAAGACATCAGACATCAGCTGAACAGACGAACTCGAGTCAGCTGATGGTATGCTGCAACAATGGATCAGACGTCAGCTGAACAGACGAACTCGAGTCAGCTGATGGTATGCGGCAACTGAGGAACTCAACTGAGGTATACAGCTGATATCAACATCAGCTGGCAGGTAACATTTATGACTGAAGGTGTTATGTTCTTAAATGAGAATGTTTGAAATAAATTCAAACATTCCTGAGCTAGTCAGTTACACTAAAATAGCCATCATGTCACATTAAATGTAAAGTACGGCTAAACATCCATAGCCTACTTTATAGTGCGACTGGGCTGACATGAAACTGTACACCTTCTCACGCGCTGGTTGGAACTCGGATCAAAACATCAAGTCAAAGGTAGTCAACAGTCGCGTAATCTCAGCCGTTGATGGATTCGCGCCATTTAACCCCAGCCGTCGATCTCATCCAAGTCAAAGACCTATATAAGGCGAAAAGTCAGGAAGATATCTCCTACTTTTCTCATTTGTGCTTATCAAATATAACTATTCATTGTCTTCCAGTTTTTGCCTAACCCGTTTCTGTAAAAAGATCTTCTTTCCTTTCCTATATATTCTCACATTGCAGTGATCTTAAATGGCCCCAAAAAGTAAGAAGATGGCTTCATCCGGACCTTCTCTCGTCCCCACCACTTATGAAGAATCGTTCAATATGTTAGTATCGAAGATTCACTTCGAGCAGATCCTCTCCGACGAGGATCTGGAGTCGCCGGTCCTAGCCCCGCTCGCCAACACTCTCCGTGAGAACGGACTTCTGGAATGGGCCAAGCTCTGCCCCTCCCACTTGCTCAGGCGCCAAGTCGGAGAATTCTACGTCAATCTCGTTCGCCCCCTTGACAGTTCGGAGGGAGTTTCTACGGTGGTGTCGTGCCGTCAAAGAGATGTTCCGGCAAGGACGATACGTCGTGTCTCCTTCCCCATCGACGTGTCCGATGTCCTCCAGTACATCATACCAATCAACCACACCGCCACCGAGTTCCTGGAGAATATTACCGATGAACAGGCGGATAAATTTCTACAGGATGCTTTGATCGAGCCGGAGCGGTTGAGGAGCAACATGCAACGGACAAAGCTGAAGCTGGAACACCGCCTGCTGTTCGACGCCGTGTTGAAGGTAGTGTTCGGATACAGTGGTGCGTTCGGTGACATTAGCCGACCCAAACTGAAGCAGCTAGTGGCCCTGGAGCACCAACACCAAATCAACTGGTTTCAATATTTCTTGAACCAGTTGATGGTGGAAAAGTCGAAGATCTCCGAGACTACAACCGAGTCTGGAGAGAAGCTGCTGAGTGTGAAGGGCACACTCAACTTCGGCTGCAAGATTTTCGCCCTCATCCTCCTCGCAACAAAGGACCGCAACATGGTCTGGGCTGACTGCGAGGAGATGCCGCTGAAGAAGCTGCTGCTGTTCCCGACAGCCAAGAAAGCACAGGAGGTGCTGAGGAGTGTCTACACTCCTAAGGACAAGAGAGAGTCTAGAAAACCAGCTGAGTCAACAGTTGAGGGGGAACAAGCCGCCGCTCGCCCCGCCAAATCCAAAGCTTCACGTTGCCGAGCTGACGCTGAAAAGGAGTCGACTGACGAACCTGCCCATAAAAAGTTAAGGGTAAGGTTCAAGAAGTCCACCAAGAAGGCAGCTGAGGTGCCAGCTGATGAGCCAACTGATGTTCCAGCTGATGAGTCAACTGATGAGCCAGTTGAGGTTCCAGCTGAGGAGCCAGCTGAGGAGCAAGCTCCAGCCGAGAAGGGAGCGCAGGTTAAGTCAACACCTGCTGGGGAGCGTTCCGAATCCAGCCGCTCAGCTGAGGCCGCATCATTCGAGATCGTACCTCGAGCCCCCGAAGCTGATGAGGTTGAGGGCATGGAGACGTCGGATGCATCCTCCTCATCTGAGGACCTCGAAGATGTTACCACCTCCCCCACGGCAGGAGAGAATGTCGTACCGCCCCCAGAGCCTCTTGCTCTTTCTACCCAAACCGAGCCAGAAATTCCGAGCACTCTGCTCGATGCCAACATCGTGACCGCTCTTTCGGCCGATGTTGAGGAAACAATTGAACCCTCTTCCCCAACTGAATCCCAAATTCCGAGCTCTCAGCTCGATGCCGATGTTGTGACCGACTCTTTGGCCAACATCAATGAACCTCTTGAACCAGAACCATACAATCTCACCCCCTCCCGATCAACGAAGCGGAGGACCTGCAGGCAGTTGCTGAGGAGCACGAAGGCAGGGTGGCCTACTGCTTTCAAAAGCTGTTAGGTCTGTTCCCTGCGGCTCGCGACATGCCTATCTTCGCCACTCTGGGAACCGAGCTTCTGTACCAGTTCCATCTGATCTTTAGCCACTGGTATGTCAAGGAGGACATGATCAGAGTGCAGAGCTGGGACAGGCTGAAGTCTGATGAGTCCCGCATCCGCGCCTACTTCAACTATTCCAACTTGAAGGTGGCATACAACAACCGGATCGCGCTGCTCACTCGACGGATGGACCAGAGTCTGGCTGAAGGAACGGACACGAGGGAGGCAGCTGGAAAGGAGTGTGTTGACTTCTTTGACAGCATGTTGGCAAAATCAGCTGACTTCCTTGAGGATGTTGATGCAGCAGCCGCCGCCGCGAAGGAAGAGGAAGAAGAACTGAAGCTGTACCTGGCAAACAGACAAGCCATGGTCTCCGCTCAAGCCCTTCCAGCTGCTCAGCTCGCTCCATCAACAGAACAAATCTGCGAGCTGGTAGCTGAGAGGGTCAACCAATTAAGGACTGATCTGCTCGCCAATCTCCAGCACCAACAAGATGACCAGCTGAGGGAGTTGGCAGCACAAGAGGCGAAGTACCAACAATTGGTGGAGGAGAATGCCAAACTGAAGACGAAGCTGAATGATTTCTCCTCCTCCATCAGTCAGGACATGTCGGAGCTGAAGTCCACTCTGTTGGGCTTGAAGTCGGAAGTGAATATCTTTAAGTCATTGGCTGACTCAAATTTGGCCAAGTCCCAACAGACGCATGATGCTGAATGGGAGTCCCGGTTCGAGTCGCGTTGGGCTGAGTTCATTGCCTTTCAGACAGAGGTCAACGACAACTTATCTGTCTTGAAGAAGGCCGAACAAGAGCGCCAAGACTCCGAACTGGCGAAGAAGATCGAGCTGGAGTGTGCGGTCGATGAACTCTTCAACCGTGTTCAATCCACCGAGGCCAAACTCAACTCTCTGGACGATTCAGTAGCAAGCCTTGTTGCTGATGCCAAAAAGGGGGAAGAGAAGGAGACGGAGGGTGAAGCACAGGAAGAAGAAGAGACCCAAGAAGAAGGAGTGCCAACTGCTCAACCATCCAAATCTCAGCTGAGGAGGAGGAAGTCTGCTACTGCCAAGTCAACCGAAGTCGGTGGAGCCGAAATGATTAAAGACTTGGAGCAGGCAAAGAAGATTGGAGTTTCCTACAGCTCCATAGCCGAGATCGCAGCCGAGCTGGATACTGAACTCGACGGGATAACAACCGAAGAGTGCATAGCAGCGGCCAAGGCTATGGCTGTAGAGGAGAAGGATTACATGAACCCGGACTTGATCAAAAAGTTTGCCGCCAGCCAGGCGAGGAGGGTGAACCAGTTCGAGGATGAGCTGAAGAAGGTTTCTCAGAACCTGGACCGCAACGTTTCCTCCTGCAGCCGACGCCGCATCAACAAAATCCAATCAAAGGCGAAAGCTCGGTTGAAGCAACAAAGGTTGCCTCCAAAGTCCAAGGTTGAGAGTCGGTTTAGGCATACCGACAAGTGGATGCCGACCGAGTGGAATGAGGAGTGGGAGCTGTTCAAGCAGGAGTTCGTAAACGACTTCTATTACAGGAAGGTTTACGCAACTGACGACCCAAGGAAAGCGTTCAAGGAGGCGCTGACCGAGTTGCACTCAGGTGACCCGAGCATGTTCAGTCAATTCAGGAGGGCCATGATTGACGCCAACCTGGACTTGAACACTGTTCCAGTTCCCAAGAGAGTTACTTATCGGCCACCTCTTCTCCCGGATACAAGCAACCCGAACCGCACGAAGATTGCATCTGAGGCTAGGCAGGTCTGCAAGGAGCATGGAGTGGACATCTCCAAGGAGTCACCTGCTAAGAGGGAAATTTTTGTAAGGATTTTTGGCAAGTATGGGCTTCAATACTAGCTCAGTTAGTTTTCTAGCAACTGTTGTAATCTTTTGTTTTTTTTAGCCTATCTTTTGTAACAATCAGTTGTAATGAAAACTATTCAGTTATAAGATTCACCTTTATGAACAATCCCTCATTGTCCAAGCTCTGAATCACAAAGTCTTTTAAATATCATGTTATAACTGTTCTAACCCTTTGATGTTTCATCTTATAGACTGTCTAGAATTTCAGCTGAGATTTTAGATAAGTTAGTGAGGTTTAGATCAATAGTGGTTTAAAGTTGTAAGTGGTTTTGGAATCATCAAAAATGGGGAAATTGTTGGGAAATTTATTAGTAAGAGTTTTGATGAATTCCAAAACTGACTGACCCCAACCGAGTAGATGTTGCCAGAACCTAATGTTAGAAGTTAGGCTCGCTGTTTGAGCAAAGTTAAGATTTTATCTTTACAGGTCTCCAGCTGAAGATGGCAACAAGGCATCACTCAGACAGATCAGTTGTCAAGAAATACAACTGAGAGCTCATATGATCAGATGCAAAGAGGGGGAAGTCTTCAGAACATCAGTTGTGAAGGAAAACAACTGAGCGTTCATCAGATGAGAAGCAGTAAAGGGGAAGAGAACATCAGATGAAAGAAAGCCATCTGAGCGTTCGAACCCAACTGACCAGATACAAGGAAGACAACTGAGTGTTCAGTTTCAGAACATCAGTTGTAGAACTCAACCAAGAAGATCAACAACTTGAAGACGAAGTCAGCTGAGAGTTCAACTGTTAGTGGTCAGATAGAACATCGGCTGAAGAACAAGCTAGCTGAAGATCGAAAGTCTTAACCGACCACTCCCTGTTGGAAGTATGTTGTTAAGATTTAAATTTCAAAAAGCAAGTCACGTGAGGGTTTGACCGTTCAGTCATTACCCCATTTGGCCCAACACAAGGCTATCTCAGATGGAAAGCAGAAGAGCACAGATGCCATATCAGGAAAGTCTGCAGAGATCAGAGACAAGCCATCGCTTTCAAAGAACAGAGATCAACAGCTCCTCCAACGGCTAGTTGATACTCTCCGCCTATAAATAGAGGCCTTCATTCATTCGAAGAAGATACAAGACACACACGCGAGAAGAAACCAGAAAGCAAAAGAAAGAGCAATATTCTTCACGAGCTGAACTGAAGTTAATCTCTTAGAACATCACTTGTTGAGAGTTCTAGAGTTAGTTAGTTCTGTGTCTTTAGATCGAACCTTGAGAACATCACTTAGTGAGAGTTCATAGAGAGTTAGATCATAGCTCACATCCCGTTCGAGCTTTTAGTTGGAAACACATTTTTCTTTCACCTGAAAAGGTTTAGGATCCTACTCTTCCTGCAACTGAGTAGTTAGGTCGTTTAGTACCCGTAAACTAAACTGTAAGGTTGATAAGTACCCGCAAACTTATCCATAACGGTTGCTCAGCCCGCGTAAGCTGAGTGGTTTGTCCAGAAGAACTTGGACAGAGTTGTGTGGACTCACAACTCCCCGTGGACGTAGGAGGGTTATCTCCGAACCACGTTAAATCTCTGTGTGCTAGTGTTTTTCTTTATTCAGTTATTTCTTGCATTCTTAACTGTCTGACTAACCAGCTTACAAACCTCATTTGCACATTCTCAACTGTTTTGGTTTTTGACCAACCGAGCATAAAAGCGTGAGTTGTTTTACGAGTTTAATTTCCACCACATTCCGCACAGCCTCACTCTTCCAGCTGAGGTTGCTTACTTAGCTGTGAGATTCCAACTGAGTCTTTTTACTCGGTTGAAGTATTTTTCAGGGTTAAGTTTTAAAATCCTAACTGGTGTATTCCTCTCCCCCCCATACACCAGTAACTCGTTTCGGGACCATTAAATTGTAATTAATATTTTTTATCTGCTTCTTTAATTTCGGTATATTTAATTACAACATGCCACTTCTGTAATTGTTTGCTGATGATGATTGTTGTTTGTTGTCCAAACCTGTTTCTAGAATAGAATCATGTGCGTCTCCTCTTCTGTCTAGTTATCTTTCACTCAAAATAGTTTCATTTTCTTTTCTCCATATTCTTGTGTTTCTCTTTATAAACACTGAAATTTCCTGTCCCCCGCCCCCCTCATGGATTCTTGCATTTCTCTTTGGAAATTTTTGTTTTATGATTGGGGTCTGGTTTTCTCTGGCACTATTGGATGGATTTGATGAATTTCTTGCATGGTTATGGTTTCTCCAATCTTGTGTTTTTACTTTTTTCCCATTTTCAGGCTTTGAGGTGTAAGAAACTGTATATATGTTGATAGAGATTGGATTGATTTCTGAAGTGGAAGGATAGTTGATTAGGGGTTTTTAATAAGTATGACTTTGCCTTAAAGGATTGATTTCCACACTTGGTTTTCATAAGTATGACTTTGCCTTAACGGATTACTGTTGCTAAAGTAAGACTGAGGATGTAACTTTCATGTCTATCAGTTGTATGCAGTCTTGTTTCCAATTGCTGTCTTCGTTTTTTACTATCTTTGGAGGGGAGATGTTCACGATCTTCACCATAGTGTACTAGGTAGTATAACTTCAGCTTTCTCCTTATAAACATTTTCCTTAGCTATAAACATCTAGTCTAACTACATATCAGCTTGCCCCATCATCAGGATTTAAAATATAGACATTGCTCGACCAAATTTAACTAATCTTGCTGGAAAACGATACGTGTTTGTTGATGTTTTCACAAGTTTGCAGGCATGCGCTTTCAGGGATTCGTATGAAAAATTTAAGAAAGCAGGAGCTGAGGTTATCGGGATCAGTGGTGATGATGCCTCATCCCACAAGGTAATGGAGAGTTGATATTATTTGTTTTTTTTCGTTTTTTGCATACACTCTCAACACTTTATTATCTTGAAACTAAAACTAGTAGTATCGTTTTCCTAAATGACTAAATATGAATACCATCTGATAAATGCAGCTTTTTTCTTCCATGGGAAACTCTAAAGGAATTGCATATATCAATACAACTACTTTATGATTTCCATTTCAGTTCAAGATGTGTATGAATCTTAATTGTTCTTATGTGAATCCAAGCCTATCTCCAACATATGAGACAAGGGTGCATCTTGTATTGATAAACCCAAACCAATTTTAAAATTGTTGCAGGTTCATGTCTATGACAAATCCATTTCCATTAGCTCACTGGTAATAATTTGGCATTTCTAATCATGCAAAGCAATATTTTTAAAATTCTTATCACTTGTTATACTAAAGATTCCTATATGTGCATTTGTTTTGTTTATAGTTTTCAACAAGTAATAGTTATGCTCAAGGTGAGATTGATGAGGTCCGTGACGAATGGGCTACTTGTGTGATTGAGCATCTTAGAGTTTGAGGTATATATACATTTTATTTAATGCTTTCATGTGTATTCTCTAATGTTAAGTATTTAATTAATCAGTTGAATTTGACTATATATATTTTCTTATATTAGGTACTTGAATCCGAGCTTCTTGCCATTGTGAGCATGGGAGATCATTTTGTGGTACTATGTACATTTTAGTTAGTTTTGTTGTGGACAACATACAACATATGAAGAATGTATGAAGATTATTTATTTTGATGTATCGATGACGTATTTGGATGCTTGGATGATGAATGTATGGAGATTTTAGAATATTAAATGATTTTTGAATGCTTTCATATTTTGATGCTTCGTTGATAGCAGGAAAAAAATATTATATATATATAAACTTGATAAATGATTTCTTGACGGTTGATAATTAGGCATCAAGAAAATATACATAATTAAAGATAAAAACAATATTTCTTTATGGGTGGACACGCACATACATGACAGATAATATCCGTCATGTATGTATGCTTTTTATAACGGTTGTGTACCGTCATGTATAATACACCAGTATACATTACACACAAGATAACCACGGTTGGACACGCTCATACATGACGGATAATATCCGTCATGTATGTGCATTTTTGTAGTAGTGAATGTTCTTACAAGAATCCGATAGCAAAAGTAACTGGTGGTAATGTGAAGAACAGAATCCCAAAGTAATTTTCCAGAATAAAGTTGTCGTCTGTCTCAACGAGAAAAAGAAGATGCCTTAAAAGAAATTACAAAACGGTCTTTTATATCACTGAATGAGCTCTCGCTCAACTATGCACGACAGCTCAAAACAAACACGCGAAAAAAAAAACTAACTAAAACAAATGAGCGACCACTCATTTAAAACACGGGAGCAAATGGAACGAGAAATGAGCGGCGGCTCAAATGGAAAGATAAGAATAAGCGGTGGCTCACAACAGAATGAGCAGTGGCTCAAAGGTATTGAGCGGTAGCTCAAAGACACGAACGTATGGCGGCTCAATGGAAATGAGCGGCGGCTCAATAAATTTTCGGCACCTTTTCTTCCGCTATTTCTTCCTTTTCCTATGACTCCTATTATTCTCCACTCTCTGCAAAACTACTTCCACAAATTAACAAAAGCTCACCAATTAAGCTAACAAATATATTAAAAACATCCCCAAACTTAACTCAAATAAGAACAATTATGCACAAAACAACTCCCCCACACTTAGTCTTTTGCTTGTCCTCAAGCAAAATTAAATGGATTCTTTCATAGATCAATTCCACAAGTGTTCAATTCCAACCAAACATTCAACCAACCAAATCAAGCTCTACAAATACACAGATCTCCCGAGGGTATATAGCACTCAAAATTAAAGAAGTAACATAGTCATACAGCATAATAATTCGATCAGACTCAATTCTCCGCTAGAGGTGAATTCCCTAATGTGACTGCCTTTATAAATCTTATTCAAAACTCCAAACGAATTCATCCATTTTTTTTTAATATAGATGAGTTAATTTTCGTGAGATTTAAACTTTTGGAGGTATTCCAAAGTATTCCCACGTGGTTTCCCATACTCATAGTAAAAAAACCAGAGGAGTAGAAACTCAGAGCTATCAAATTTTAAATAACAATCACTTCCCATTATATATTTCAAACTAAGATCATAGGCAATCACAATGGCCACACTCCCTCTAGCTTCTATCGGACAAATCACGACTCAAAAGTTTAATAACAAGTTACAACTAAAACTTTGAATAATTCCACCCAACAAGAAACATGCATAAATGACAGAAGAAGAAATAACCACCAACTTACACAACCCGAACATCACACTTTGAACCACATCTTCAAAAGAACCATACCAAGAATTTCAAGTTCAAGCATCAACCACGTGCAAGGGAATCATTTGACTAAGACAACACCCAAATCAACCAGCTACCCCCCCTCTCCCCCACACAAAGAAATTGCCGTGTCCTCAAGGAGAATAAAAAAGACATAACAACAAGCAATCGGGCCACCAATATAAAACATCCAATGATAAAGCCAAAATATAGGGAGTAGATACAACAAACCGTTATCACGTATTAGTCGGCGGGTCCTGTGATGGCGGGTCCTGTGGTGGTGGGTTCCGAGGCGGTGGAACATTGAGTGGCCAAGCATCCCATTGTGCTCGCAAAGCAAGAACATGAGCATCAGTGTTTCGTATCTGAGTGTGGAAAGAATCCATGCAGCCATCCCAAGTGGAGGTATACTCTCTCAAATTATCAACTGTCTCATGCACCGTGGTGAGATGGCTATACATATCATGAAGCTGACTGGAAAGGGGTGTGACGTGCTCTTCTATCCTACCCATTTGCCCCGCCATATCACTCACGTAGCGAGACATTGCATCCATACGCCCATGCAGACAAGTCATATCCCCACTAAGTTGATCAAATCGACCATAAACATCTCGGCGAAACTCACCAAAAGAAGTGTCAAAATGATTCCGGAAACCCATCAACTAATCGCTGAGTTGCTGAAAATCAACAGGCAGAGGAGGGTTGGGAATTGTCTGAGAAACAGACGCAGAAGGCATCGAATGTGGATGTGATACCCCGAGTTCTTATACCTTTAGAGAGCGTCTAATTAACCGAGTGAGTTAAAAGATGAGAATTTAGGAGTAAAATTTTTCTTTTCTAATCGAAGAGAATTGTATAAAACGTTTAAATTGCCTTGTGAATCTTGTGTGAATTTATCTGTTCTATTTATCTGAGATGATGATGATGTGATATGCTTGTTGAGTTGTTTATATGAAAATGAGTATGAATTTAAATTCCGGAAAAATCCCGAGAAGTTTGTTGATTGAGAAAACATAACGTTAATCGCCGAGAAATATATTTACGTCGACGAAACTAGAATAGAAGTGAATTAGAAGCTTCGAACCTAGAATTTCTTTTAAGATCACTGAGATAGGGTAAGAACTTATCCGAGAATTGAGAAGAGAAATGAGGCATTAGTCTTGAAAAGGATTAATAAACGGATTAATAAGCCGATTAATTTCTTTTAAGAATTAAAGGACTAAAATGATCGAAACCTTTAATCTTTTAATTTGAGACGTGAAATAGGATTGGGATGAGTTAGTGTCAAAAGTGAAACGAGAAGAGGTTAGACCCGTTAATAGAACAAAACGGAATTAATACGAATCGTTTTACCCGGAAAATCTTTACGACCGGATAATTAATACCCGTACCGACACGACGACGACACATGTCATCCACCTCTCTCCCTCTCACGCCACCTCACACCTCCTCTCCCATCATCCCTCAATTTCCAAGACTAAAACATCATGATTATGTCTTATGCATGGATTACCTAAAGTGTACATGCAAGTTAAAATCACATCACCTATCAAGTCTTGTCTTCTACAACTTCCAACAAGTACACCTTTTCCCCTTGTTGGATTTCAATTTTATTCATCTAAGACAAGAAAGGAAGACAACAATTCATCCATCACACTCCATCTCTCTCTCTCTCCATTTCGATCTCTCTCTCTAGCAAAAAAAGAAAACAATCTCTCAAACTCTCCCAAGCTCTCTCTCTCTCGGCAATCTCCCTCTCTCCCTCATACCTTGATTTTTCTTCACATGCAACCATGGATTCAAGCTCTCCATCCATTTCATCCATATTTTCAAAGAAAGGTAAGAATCTTCCAAGTTCTTGAAGTTAAATTCAAGAATCATCCAACACTTTTCTTTATTTTGATTCTTAAAACCTATGGATGATTAATCCCATGTTATTTCTTTTTCTTTGAGGATTCAAGAAGATTTCTTTCTTCTTTTCAAGATTCAAGCTTTGAAGCTACCATTTCCATCCAATTCAATCCCAAGAGCCAAGAGAAGGATTCCCATTTAATTAAGTATGAAATTCATTTGATTAGTTGTAAATATGTATGTCTATAAGTCCTAAAAGAAAGATCTATGCATGCATGTTATTTAATTTATGTTTAGGCAAACTTAGGATATGCATGTGCTAATCGAGTGAGAAGAATTCGTTAGGAGAATCGAGCATTAGATATTAATCGGTGAAATAAGAGAAGAAAAAGAAATTAAAACCCTAAAACTAAGATGAATACTGAAAATTATAAGAAAAATAGGAAAAATGTGAATCTTTGAGTTATTGTTATTTTGATGCTTGATTTGTTATTTTTATCATGTTAGTAATGAAATTATTTGCATGAAAAATTGAGAAATAAAATGCACAAAATGTGTATGTGTGTGCCGTGACTTTTGAGAAAAAATAGAGGTTTTATTTTGTTAATTTTGTTGATGAATTAAGTGTTATTTTGATCAATGGAAGGATTATATGTTATGTTAATATGATTATACATGTGTGTAAATTAAGAAAATAAGTTTGCATGTTGAAGTTTTGAAAGAAATTAATTGTAGAAATAATAAAAAAAAGATTGGATGTTTAAGTATGTATTAATGTTAATTTGAATATGGAATAAAAATAGAATTTTTGATAAAAAGACTTAAAGTTGAAAAGCTTTTAATTAAGTAAAAGATGAAAAGATGTATGAAAAGATTTATTAATTAAATGTCTTACATTAAAATTTAAAGACTTGAAATTTTACTAAAAATACAACAAAAAGATCTTTTATAATGTGATTAATAAAGTGAGTTAATTCATAAAAATGTGTATCAAAAGATAAAGAAATTATTTAGTAAGAAATGGCTTAAGTTAAAGACAAATAAAGAAGAAATTATTAAAGAAATAAACAAAAATAGAGAAAACCGAGTTTAAGAAGAATTAATCGATAAGAAATAAAAAGGAAGTTAAATTGAGTAAAGGAAAGATGCTAGACGAGTTAAGATAGATACTCGTATAAGTTGATCGAGAAAATGAGAATAAAATAAGATGTCAAGAATTAAATGGAAAGAAGATTAATTAAATAATTAATTGAGTACATTATTTCCAACCAAGCAAATAAAAAGATAAACCGAGATAATAATTAAAGGAACAATAGTCGAGATAAGAAATAAGGATCGAGTTAAAGAGGAATAAGAAAATCCTAATTTTTATACGAGTTAATAATAATTAAAGAGAAATCTTGTTAATTGAATAAAAGTTATAAAATATCTTATAAGATAACGGATGTAAAGTAAACCATTGTCTATAAATAAGAAAGCTAGAATTAATAGTTTAAGCCTCCATAAAAAGAAATGCATAATCAAGTTAGATTTTAAGATCCAAATTGAATGCATGTTAATGTGTCTTGAAGTATGTTTGATTTGTGTGATTTCATTATGTGTTTGAATAAGTGTTTAAATGCATGATAGTGTTACAATGTGAAAGATGATTGAACTATTATATGCGAGATGATTGGTTGTTAAGTTGAGAATAATTAAACCCTTTGAAAGAAAACTCAAATAATAGAATGATAATAATGAAGTTATTAATTAGAACGAGAAAAGTATACAATGTTGAGTAGTAAAGTTAACTAATTCGAATAGAGTTAATAAAATAAAGACGAGAACGTGAGATCCTTTAGAAAAGTTAGAGCGAAGAGAGAGACGACTCAAATAGAAGTCCGTCAGTTAAAGTCCAACGCCTTTGTGTCCGTCTTTCATATATCTTATCTATCGATGTCGAACTATGAAGGATCGAGCCGGACGGATCGTTAAGCGAGGACAAATAGCCCTAGACCACCTAGCTAGTTCTTCGGAAGTTAGGTGGACTTTTCTAAACCAAAACTACCGATGAAAATTAGTTATGCTATTGAGTATTATGATATGTTTTCAAATGTGATTGACTTGCCATTTTATTGAAGTTAGTATGTGTTATCATCTATTCATGTGAAGATGTGATTATCCTGTGAAAGCAGGAACCCACGTGTGGTATATGTTGAGGTGACTGTGAGCCTTGCTTCGGTTAGGCCGGTCACAGTGTTTGAGAAGGAGGCCTACTTCTCGGCACAGTGAAGTTATTGGTGATAGATGATACATGCTATTATATTATATGTTATTTGACTGCGCAGTTTGTTTTAAAAGAAAAATATTTTGACATGCACAAGTAAAACCGTTTTTAAAACTGCTTATATACTTGTGATGTTTGGCAAGGCAAGTTCAATTAATATAGCTTTAAGAAGCACCTTTATTCAAATGTTTTGGCTTGTGTTCATTGAGTACGAAGTACTCAGCCCTGCGTGTGTTTCTAAACATGCAGGTTGACTGGATGGCGATGGCGTGGATACTTGGTGGTGTGGTTTGGTTTTGTTGGTTGAGTTTAGTTGAATATCAGACTGGCATTTGTACGTCTTCATACGTGCAAGTGTTGGGTATTGATGCTAATTTCCGCTGCAATCCTTTTGAATTAATGTCTATTGATGCTAGTACTTTAATATTCATGTTTTTGATTCCGAGCGTTGTGCTCGAAGACTTTGAATGCTTGTTGAATTCGTAACCCTTTAACTTGTAATCCCGAGCGATGGGCTCGTAACTTGGTTTGGTGTTGAACATGATCCCTTATCTTGATGTACATATTCGTATGTTTCTCTTTTTCTTGGAATTCCTTTCCCATCAGTATAAATTACTTGTTTGAATTCCTTATAAAAGTGAAGTTAAGATGCTCGGTTATTAATTCATTATGCTTTTGAAAAACCAAATTCGATTGTCTTATATTCCATCTTTGTTTTCCCCCGAGCATGTTCCCTTTATTTGAGTTAGTTGTTAGTTGTTTAGGTTTGTTGTTGTTCGTAAGTCGCACCTCGAGAGTCGGGGCATGACAGTGGATGGGGTCTATGTGACGAACAAGCACCATCAGCATCTATATCCATGGCATCAGAGGGTCCGGCCTCTTGACAACATTTTTTGACAATACGGCGTTCAGAATGCTCAATTAAACGACCATCTTGGCGTCCAAAAGCTTGATACTCAGAAAAAGGCATACGAATACATAGCAGCATGCGAGTATACTGTAGTGGATCCCCATCCGCATCTATCATTTGGAAGTGCTGAGCTAAGCCGGTAGCATATTGTGACAAGGAGGGACGAGCTTTGGCATGGTTCTGAATTCTGTGAAGACTGCGCCAGAGAAACCAGATTGGACATACTTGATGCCCCTTATAAGCGGACCACAGCATAAAGAGTTCCTCTGCATTCACCTTGTTAGCCTGTTGTTTTCCTGAAATACTGTAAGCTATAAACTTATGACAAATAGCCAATGCTGGGTCAATGATAAGGCCTGCAGGTACTCCAATCCTCGTCCAATTTGTAAAACCAGATGACTCAAACCACGCACCCTTTAAATCAAACTTATCCGGTCGCTCTGTAGCCCCAGCCAAACCGAATTTAAAAACCCTATTCATAAGTTGTGGTTTAACCTCAAATGATTCATTCATCAGTCTACACGTCATAGACCTCCAATCTTTAGTAAAATCCAGGCTCACTAAAAATTCGTATGCTAATGAACAAAAACCATGAAGACACATATCAGCAAATTTATCCAAGCCCAGCAAAGACAAGTAGTGTTTCACCTGATCAGTTAAGTGAAAGGTATCAACCTCAATCCACCCAATCGTACGTGGAGTCGGAATTTCCTTTGGAGATAAACGCTGGAAAATTTTAGCTTCCACATCGGAATACAGCTGAAATGGAGCACCATAAAGAGACGTACGGGTTTGACGTTCAGTTTTCTCTCGTCGTGCAGCCGGATCAAGCTGTTTTGTTCGAGTCATAGCTGTCAATAGTGAGGTCGCACAATGAACAGCCGCTAATGAAGAAGAAACAGCCGTCGACTAGCCTTGTAGGCAGAAATGAGCGATGGCTCAATAACAGCAATGAGCCGAGGCTCAAGAAGAGCTGAGCGGCGGTGAAAAACCGACTGTGAGCAGCGGCGAAGGCGAAATTGAGGGGCGGCGAACAGAAAATGAGCGACAGCGAAGATCGGCTGAGCGACGGCGAAAGAATTGACTGCTGTTGAAGGATTCAGGAAGATGAGCGGTGGCTCAAGAAGAGCTGAGCGGCGGCTTAATAAGAACTGAGCAGCGGTGAAAAAAACTGACTGTGAGCGGCGGCAAAGGTGAAACTGAGGGGCGGCGAACAGAAATTGAGCGACGGCGATGGCGAGATGAGCGGCGGCGCTGGACCAAAAATGAGCAGCGACTATGAACAAAGAATGAGCAGCGGCTCGTCGGCGTGAGAGAGAGACGACCGGCGGAAAAGGAGATGAAAATGGAGAAAGTAGCAATGGAGATGTGGTGTGAAGTGAGTAACTTAGACATGGGCGGAGGGCTAAAAATCCCGCTTAGGGTTTCAGATTTTTTTTATTTTTTATTTTATTTATTATTTTTTTTTTAATATGAGCGGTGGCGAAGACAAATGAGCGGCCGCATGCTTAAACTTCGGCATTCTTGCCACAATAAACATGAGCGAGCGCGAATCGTTGAGCCGGGGCTCATTCCTTCTGCTGCATTCCTCGAGAAAAATAATATGCGCGGTCGCATAAATATGAGCGAGCTCTCACTTCCACTGCGGCAATCTTTCAAAAGATTTTAAGCGGCCGCTATTCATTGAGCCAGCGCTCATATCTTCAGCGGCAGCATGCACCCACTTGCAAAAATAACAAAAGTGAAATCAGTACTATAATAAATTAGAGTACCAATTAACACAAAAGAAGAGACATACTAAAACAAAGGAATTGAAAAAGAAGATAAAAAGAAAAATATGGGTTGCCTCCCATGAAGCGCTCTAGTTAAGGTCGAGAGCTCGACACCAGAGGACTCTTAAGATGTCGGATCGTGGAGTTTTTGAGACTCCACCACAATAGGCGCAACACTAAATTCCAAATATGGCTTCACCCTATGACCATTCACAGTAAAATTTTCTTCGGAATTTTCTTTGCCCAAAACCACTGCTTCATGATTCAACACTTCTTTAAGAATAAAAGGGCCACTCCATGAGACTTCAGCTTGCCCGGGAATAACTTCAACCTAGAGTTGAATAAAAGAACCTTCATCCCTGGACGAAGCTCTTTATGCGAAGTACGGCTATCATGGAGCCGTTTCACCTTGTCCTTATAAATTCGGGCATTTTCATACGCCTCGTTGCGTAGCTCATCCAATTCTTCCATTTGCAACATACGCTGCTTCACTGCGGTATCGAGATTGCAATTTTTTGTGGTTTTAATGGCCCAATATGCTCAATGCTCAATCTCCACAGGCAAATGGCACGCTTTTCCATAAATAAGGTGATACAGACTCATTCCGAGCACTCCTTTATAAGCTGTTCTATACGCCCATAACGCGTCATTGAGCTTCAAAGACCAATCCTTACGCTATGGCTGAACCGTTTTTTCCAAGATTTCTTTAATTTGTCTGTTGCTTGTCTCAGCTTGGCTGAAAGTCTGAGGATGATAAGGTATAGCTACCTTATGTGTGATACCATTCTTTGCCATAAGTTTAGCAAACAACTTATTACAGAAATGCTTGCCACCATCACTAATAATGGCTTTTGGAAAACCAAACCTGCAAAGAATGTTTTCCTGCACAAACTTCAACACCACATTAGCATCACTTGTCCGTGTGGGGATTGCCTCGACCCACTTGGACACGTAAACAACCTCAAGCAGAATATACTCATAACTGTAAGAGACAGGAAAAGGACCCATAAAATCTATGCCTCACACATCGAAAATTTCTACTACTAGAATATTGGTGAGAGGCATCTCATTCTTACGTCCAATCGTTCCTACTCTTTGACATCTATCACATGCAAGGTAAAAAGTATGTGCATCTTTAAACAGAGAAGGCCAGAATAAACCAGATTGGAGAACTTTATGGGCCGTTTTCTGCCCACCAAAATGTCCACCACAGTGAGCCGCATGGCACAAACTTAGAACTTGCTGTTGCTCCTCTGCTGGTACACATCTTCGAATGACCTCATCTTTCCCTAACTTGAACAGATATGGGTCTTCCCAGTAATAGTGCCTGCACATAGCAAGAAATCTTTTCCTCTCCTGGGACGTTAGATCGGGTCTTAACTCTCCACATGCCAGATAGTTCACAACATCAGCATACCACGACACAGAGGTAAGTTCATATGCATGCTCAAAAGGAAAAGAATCAGGAATAACACTATGACTAGATTCAACCACATTATGTTCCAATCTAGATAAATGATCAGCCACAGAGTTTTCACTCCTTTTCCTGTCCTTAATTTCCACATCAAATTCTTGTAACAACAAAATCTAGCGAATAAGATGTGGTTTTGCTTGATCCTTGGTCAACAGATACCTCAGGGCAGCATGATCACTATGGACAATTACTTTAGAACCAATAATATAAGCACGAAATTTATCTAAAGCAAATACCACAGCAAGCAATTCTTTTTCAGTTGTGGTGTAATTTATTTGAGCATTGTCCAGTGTCAAACTAGCATAATAAATCACACGCAACATTTTATCCATACGTTGACCAAGCACTACTCCTACCGCAGAATTAGAAGCATCACACATTATCTCAAACGACATAGACCAATCAGGTGCAACCACAACGAGAGTAGCTCAATTTCAACTTTAACAAGTCAAAAGCATGTAGACAAGAGTCATCAAAATGAAAAGGAACATTCTGGGCAAGCAATCTACACAGAGGTTGGCTAATCTTAGAGAAATCCTTAATGAAACGCCGGTAAAAACCAGCATGATCTAAGAAACTCCTAACACCTTTCACATCTATAGGAGGAGGTAATTTTTCAATAACCCCTACTTTAGCCCTATCAACCTCTATACCATTTTTAGAGACTACATGACCCAACATAATGCCACTCGTCACCATAAAGTGACTCTTTTCCCAACTCAATGGCAAACCACTCTCAATGCATCTGTTCAAAACTAAATCAATCTTGCCTAAACAATCATTGGAAGAATTACCAAATACGGAGAAATCATCCATAAAAATTTCAACAAAATTACCTATCATCTTCGAAAAGATCGTCATCATGCACCGTTGGAAAGTCCCTGGCGCATTGTACAACCCAAATGGCATCCTCTTGCAGCCAAACGTGCCAAACAGAGTGGTAAAAGCCGTCTTGTCTTGATCTTCAGGCGCAATAGCAATCTGGTAATAACCTGACAAACCATCAAGAAAACAATAAAATTCATGCCCAGCCAATCTATCTAACATTTGATCGATAAAGGAAGAGGGAAATGATCCTTTTTGGTGGCAACATTCAGTTTCCTATAGTCAATGCACATACGCCATCCTGTAACAGGATGGGTCGGCACCAATTCATTCCGGTCATTGAGTATGACCGTGATTCCACCCTTTTTAGGTACAACGTACACTGGGCTCACCCACTCGCTATCAGCAATAGAAAAAATAATTCCCTCTGCTAATAGCTTAAGTAATTCTTTACAAACCACCTCCATAAGAACGGGGTTTAATCTTCTTTGACCATCTCTCTTGGGTCTCACCCCCTCTTCCAAGTGAATCCTATGCATGCACGTAGCTGGGCTTATTCCTCGAATGTCGGCTAAGCTCCATCCAAAGACCAATTTGTTCCTCTTCAAAACGACAATCAAAGCTGCCTCTTGCTCAAATGTGAGCTTGCTAGATATGATCACTGGCTTCCCCTCATCATCTTCCAAAAACACATACTTAAGATTTTTGGGGAGCTCCTTAAGTTCCAGCTTTGGTTTCTCGTTCTTCATGATATCCTCAGGCACCATGGGCTCATCAATAGGGAATTTAACTGTGAATTCCCTTTCTCCGTTCTCAGCTTCCCTAGCAAACTCTTCCATATCCGCCGACCCTGCAAAAACTTCAATACATTCTTGTTCCTGCACAAAAACTATCTTGACCAAGCTGTCAATAGCATCTATATAAGAACATTCATTAGTAAGATCAGATGAAGGCATAGCACGACTATGATGCACAGAAAAAGACACAGACTCTCTTAATACGGTCATTTTTATGGTTCTATTTTTCACATCGATTAACGTATTAGTAGTAGCCATAAATGGTCTTCCTAACAACAAAATATGTTCTTTTCCATTTTCATGCACTTCACCTATTTCTAACACAACAAAGTCAACTGGGACAATCAATCCCCCCACCTTAACCAAAATATCCTCAACTACCCCACGAGGATACCTAACAGATCTGTCTGCCAGCTGTAAACACATACGAGTGGGATTCAAATTACCTAACTCTAATTGTTTAAAAATTGAGTAAGGCATCAAATTAATCCCAGCCCCCAAATCTAACATACCCAAGGCTTCCTTACCATTTCCCAAAGCAATATTGATAACAAAGCTACCTGGATCACGTTGCTTGGGCGGTAGAGGTTGTTGCATGATAGAATTTGCAACTTCGAACACAAGAATCTTCTCATTATCCTCAAACCTCCGTTTCTTGGAGGCCAACTCCTTGAAGAATTTCACATAAGCCGGAACATTCCGAATTACATCTAGTAGAGGCAAGTTCACATTAACCTTAGCTAACAAATTATAGAATCAGTGAACTTGTTGATCTTGCTTCTCATTCCGCAACCTGCTAGGATATGGCACCGGTGGCCTATATGGCTTGGAAGCCTTGTGGAACATCACCTCAGATTCCTCATCCTGTGATTTCTCCTATTCCCGTGGTGTAGGCTTCTCCTTAGCTTGTTTCTCCACACTAACTTCCTTAGGTTGCTCCACAACAGGCATTTCTACCTTGTTATCAACCATCATTCCACTACGAAGAACGGTAACAACTTGAGCTTGGTGAGGCTGCAACCCTTGCCCATGAAGTTTTCCTGGTTGTTGCTGCTGTTGCATCTGATTTAACGTACCAGAAAGTTGCCCAATAGTAGTCTCAAGGCGCTTAATGGTAGCTGTCTGAGAATCCATGTTCTGCTTGCTCATCTCCATAAAAGACTGCATCGTCTCTTCCAATGATGGCTTCGGGGGAGTTTGCTTCTGATACTGTTGTTGTTGTTGCTACTGAAAATTCCCTTGTTGCATGGGAATCTGTGGATATTGCTGAAACTGCTGTGAGTTCTGCTGAAACTGTTGTGGATATTGCTGATTGAAACTCTGCTGCTGTGGGGATGGGAATTGCTGCTGAGGCGGGTAGAACTATTGTTGGTTTGAATAACCTATCTGCTGTGGAGGTCGGCGAAACTGATTGCCTTGACTCGATCCCGCCCCTTGATTAGGGCCCTGATTCCTCCATCCTGAATTCTGTTGACCTCTCCAACCAGAATTTGAACCTTGGTTATACACAGGTCGTTGTTCGAACTGAGGTCTCCCGGAGTACCCCTGAGCAGAATAAACTTCAACTTCCCCCTCTGGTGTGTACTCTCTCATCCTATGACACTCATTGGCTCCATGCCCATAATCTCCACAAATACCACAAGTCTCGGTATTTGGTTGACGATGTGGAGGAGTTAGGGTTTCCACCTGGCTCATTTTGAGCTGCTGCAACTCTCTCATCATACCTGCTACCTGCTTCTGAAGCTCATAGTTAGGTGTCACTGCACTCGCCTCAACCCTTCGTCCTCGGGTCGACTTTTGTTGGGAGCTCTCAGCTAGAGTCTGAAAAATCTCATTGAGCTCAGTAGTAGTCTTCTTAGCAATATTACCCCCTGCAGTGTTGTCCACCATAAATTGAGTTGTTTGAAGCAACTCATCATAGAAGAACTGGCTCACCATAATCAGCCCCAGCTGATGTTGTGGGCATTGCCTAAGCAACTCTTGAAATCTTTCCCATGCCTCGTGGAATGGCTCGTCCGCACCTTGCGTGAAATTCATAATCTGAGTTCTAATCTCCTGAGTCTTGTGATTGGGATAAAATTTCAGCATAAACTTCTCGCAAGCGTCAGTCCATATGTTTATAGAATTTGAAGGCAATGATAAGAGCCATGTCCAAGTCCGATCTTTCAAAGTGTACGGAAGACACTTGAGCTTTAACTAGTCCTCCGTGAGATCTAACAGAGGGAAAGACTGCACCACCGAACAAAATTCACGCAGAAATTTAAGTATGTCTTCATTGGGCATGTCGTAGAAGGACGGAAGCATGCTTAAGTAGTTAGAAGCACAATTGCTGACGTTGTGGCCTCAATAATAGGCCTGGAATAAGTTCCCATAAGCTGCGTTTCCTCTCCAGCCATATCTTCTTGATCGTGGTTAGAATGCATTTCTTCTTCACGATCACTTCCGTTTACCAACGATTCGTTGGATTCAACAGAATTATCGTCCGCAAAATTCTCCAAGTTTGAATTGGAAACTATTCTTTCCTGAAGCTCAGATTCCACACAAATAGTAGAACTCGACTCGAACTCTTCCTCCAAGCTAGACAAAACCTCTCGAGGTCGGTTGATATTGTCGAAATAAGGTGCTAGCTGAATTTTCAAGCTTCGGCGACCTTGCATACACAACACTTAACAAACAGATCAAACGCACCGAAAGAAGAAAAATAACCATGCCAAAAGAAAGAAATAAAATAAACACAAAAAACAAATAGCACAATCAAAACACCTAAAGCCTTCCCCGGCAACGGCGCCAAAATTTGACTCAACCCAAAACACCTATGAATTGACTCGTAATCGCACGAGGTCACTCTAGTGTGATAAGCTAACCCAAGTCGTATCTCAAAGAAGGCTAAGCAGGGCGATTACTCATGCTATGCACAGAAAACAATAAATCCTATACACTCTAATCAATTGGTTGGGTCTGACACTCTCATTCCTCATTATCTAGGCAGAATTTAAATACTAAAGTAACACAATAACAGAGACAAAATCAAATAAATATAAATCTATCAACTTATAAACCCTAGCTACGAAAATTCGAGTCTAACAATTGCAACTAAAATAAATGAGCACAAAGTCTAAACATAAAAGAAATGCCAATGATAAATCATCTTAATAATATGAAACAAAGATAAGCACAAACGAAGATGGAATCTGGAAAAATTAAAATAGCAATTACGACTAAACAATATTGAAATGCAATGTTCTTACAAGAATCCGATAGCAAAAGTAACTGGTAATATGAAGAACATAATCCCAAAGTAATTTTCCAGAATAAAATTGTCGTCTGTCTCAACGAGAAAAAGAAGATGCCTTAAAAGAAATTACAAAACGGTCTTTTATATCACTGAATGAGCTCTCGCTCAACTATGCACGACCGCTCAAAACAAACACACACAAAAAAAAACTAACTAAAACAAATGAGTGACCACTCATTCAAAACACGGGATCAAATGGAACGAGAAATGAGCGGCTCAAATGGAAAGATAAGAATGAGCGGCGGCTCACAACAGAATGAGCGGTGGCTCAAAGGTATTGAGCGGTAGCTCAAAGACACAAACGAGCGGCGGCTCAATGGAAATGAGCGGCGGCTCAATGGATTTTCGGCACTTTTTCTTCTGCTATTTCTTCCTTTTCCTTTGACTCTTATTATTCTCCACTCTCTGCAAAACTACTTCCACAAATTAACAAAAGCTCACCAATTAAGCTAACAAATATATTAAAAACATCCCCAATAAGAACAATTATGCACAAAACAAAGATTATGGAATTGAAGCAAAGGGATTCACTCTCTACTGTGATAACAAGAGTGCCATCGACATATCCAAGAACCCAGTCAACCACTCTAAGACCAAACATATTGACATTCGTCATCATTTCATAAGAGAGTTGGTTGAAGACAAAACTCTTAATTTAGAGTTTGTAACTACGGAGAAACAATTAGCTAATGTGTTCACAAAGGCTCTAGATGGTTCGAGATTCGAATCATTAAGAATGGCCTTGGGAATTTATTCCCTCTGATTTATTTTCAGGGGGAGACCCTACTCTTGGGGTTCTGGATGGCAAGCATGGTGTAAGGTGGATTTCTTTGGTATTCTGGTTTTTCTTTTTGTTTTTTGGATAAAGCTACAACGGTCATCTCATGCAGAGCCTCTGCGTATTCCGGCTCACTTTTCAGCAAAATTGATTTTTTTCTGGCCGTTGGGATATATTTGAATTCAAATATTGATGTTTATCCCATTCCTATTCTCAAGGGATTTGATTTTATCCCTTAAGAGAGAAGATATATCCTTCCATATATATTTTTTTCTCTTCGGCTTATTTGAGGGTTAATCTTATCTTCAAAACCCTAGCTGCTATAATCCTTCTCTCTCTGAAATTTCGATCCTCTCCTATAATTGATTGCTCCATGGCGTCTCAACGATCTTCGCAATCACCTCCCTCTCAACAATTCTCCGATGAATCTCATGGTGGAGACACATTCGTTCTCGATCTTGGACCACCTCCCGCTTCTCATCCAAAGTCGAGGAGGAAATTAGTGCTTTACAACGAGACACCGAAAGCTTCACCGGAACCCTCTCCGGTGAAAACACTGTCGCTCACGGCGGTGGCTGACTCGGAGAAAGAAGCAGAGACGGTGGGAGAAGAGACCTTGAACTCTCCTCTTATTAAGTTCAAGGAAAGAGCAATCGCGAAGGCCAAAGCAAGGAGGACTCGACATGGGGATACCCCCTACCCCACGCCTCGAAAAGAAGGCTCCTTATTCCGAAAACCCGCCGCATCCACTGGCGGATCGCAAAGAGAAACTTCTTCTGTTAACAAGGATGGAAGAGATCAAGAGGAGGAGCTTCAGAATGATGAGGTTGATCAACAGAGAGTTCCTGCTGCTGTTGCTCGAAGAAGAAGGCAGCCAAAACTGCTGAGGCAAAGAAGAAGGCAGATGTTGCTGATGCATCCAAAAAGAAGCCTGTGAAGGAAGGCGAAAAGAAAAAGCCCTTCAAGGACGCAAAGAAGAAGAAGCCGGTCGAAAAGCCAAAGAAGAAGGTGACGGTCAAGGAGACCGCACAAAAGAAAAGGGGAGCTGCTCTGCCACCTTTGACCATCAACGAGCCCAACCCTGCCATGCATACACGGGCTCAGTTGAGAAAACAGGCAGAAGAAGCTGGTGCTGCCTTGGGGAAAAGAAAAGGGAAGATGTACGAGGCTCAAGGCAAGAGAAAGAGAGGACATGATCCAGTACTCAAAGAGCCTATTGATATCGATTCCGGCTCAGACAATGCCTTTCACAGCGATGCTGGGAACTCAAGGCATGACTCTCCCAAGTCTACAGGGGAGGCTTCTAAGGCTCCAAGAAGTCGTCATCCTGCTATAGTGGATGTTTTGAAGTTTAAGACTGATAAGCACCAAGAGAGGTGGGGCACGGTGCTGCAAAAAAAGTTTGTGGTGGAGAAGTTCGTGAAGCCTCAATCTTTAGAGGCTACTGGTTTGCTAAAATTGCTAAAGGATGCAAGGTGGGATCAGACTATCCTTCCTGTGCGACGGTTCATGCCATCAATCATCTTGGAGTTCTACTGCAATCTCTCCAAGAGTATCAAGAATCCCACCTCCAGTAAGTGCTTCAAAGCTTATGTGAGAGGTCAATACATTGATTTTTCTCCGGGTATTATCAATGCATTTGTGAATCGTGATGACTATGATGATGAGGATGTGGAAATATCTATTGATAATGTTGCTAAGGGTTTGACTGGTGGGTTTTATCGGCGATGGCCTACCAACAGTGATAGCATAAGTAGGATTCATCTCACTATGAAATTTGTTGTGTTGCATAAGATTGCTGTGTTTAATTGGCTTCCCTGTGGTCATACCTTTACGGTGGGAAAATATCTTGCTACGATTCTGTACAAGATTGGGCAATTCAAGAATTTCAATTTTGGAAAGATTGTGTTTGAGCATGTGACAAACCATGCGGAGGAGTTGGAGAAAGAAAGATGCTTGGGATATCCTGGATTGATCTTTGCGATAATCCAATCCCAAATGCATGAGGTGGTTCGTGATGGTGATATCTGGGCCAAGGATCCAAGCCCCTTCATCTTTAACAACAAGTTGTTCAATGAGGTGTATCACTTTCGTGATATTGAGGGCCCTGTTCAGAAGTTGAAGACTCGATACAAGGCAACTGTGCCAATTACTGAGCTTTCCCATGCTCGAGTACATGCCTTGTCTGCCAGAATGCATCGTGAGCTGACCAGAGAACACAGGTCTTTGGACAAGATCATCAAGTCTCTTCAGATGAGACAAGCCTCCATAGCATCACTGTTGTATGATGCTTCTGCTCCAGCTACTGAGGTTGGTGAGCCTTCTGGAACGAAGACTGTTGAGGCTGAGCAAGACTCAAACCCTCATGCTCAGTTTGATGATGAGCTTGAGAAAATGCAGAAAGAAGTGGAGGATTTTAATGATTGTGTAGAAGAAGAAGAGGCTGAAGAAGAGGATGAAGAGGAAGAAGATGAGAAAGAAGACTCAGCTGCTAACAGCTTGGAGCGCAATGCAAAGCATCACAAGAAGGATAGATCCAAATCTCCTTCTATCTAGCTGCTCCCGTTGATATTATATCCCTCCTTTTGTCAATTTGGCATTCATGTGAGACAAAAAGGGGGAGTAGTAGCTGTTTTTGGTCTTCTTGGCTTTCTGGTTTTATTTTTTTTAGGTTAATATTATGATGTTTCCGCTGCTATAAGGAGTTTCTATCTCTTTAATGAAATGAAGTTATTTTGAAGATTCCCTATTGTTTGAGTTAAGGGAGTTAATTTCCAAGCAATTTCCCAAGTTCAGTTTGAGAGGGAGTTACAATTCTGGAAGCTTTTTCGTAGTCCTAAGGTCAGTTTAAGAGGGAGCTTCCATATCATCTTCGATTGTGCTTGATTGTTTGATGATAAGCTTGAAGATGATTTATACTCTGATTTTTATTGAATGCTTGGATTATAGTTTTGTCTACATAAATGCCAAAGGGAGAGATTGTTAGATTCGAGCATGCAGCTAAATCAAGTTGGCAAGTTTATGTAGAAGATGATCAGATTGAATTGTTATACGAAGTGCTGACACAGAATGAAGTTTCTGTTCTTCAGTCTGAGCTAGAATATTGTGGAACAGGTTGGAACAGATTCGAAAGATTCTTTCCATATTTGAGAGGATTTTGCGGAGATCTTTTCCTTATCCAGTATTGACGCGGAGAAGATCATATCTGGTGAAGATATTGTTTGTTCCATAAGATAAGCCTCCAAAGGAAGTTTCTATACAAGGAAACTAGGGCAAATCATTGAAGATCTTATCTAGGATTTCTCAAGACCTATATAAGTCGACTTCAACATCATTTGGAGGCTGCCGCTACATTAGCTATATTTCGTGTTTTCATAGCTAGTATACTTCTCGTGAGAGAGTATTTTTCATATTGTACTTGAGATATTCATATTGTACTTGAGAGGTGAGCGTTGGGTTGCGACTCAAGCTAGATTGTTCGAGTGTGTCTTGAACATTCATTGGTTCACGCGGGTTGGGAAGTGTGTGAGTTAAGAGACTTCATATGGTTGACGAACTATATGTGTAAGAGTCTGTAACTACAACTTACAATAGTGGATTGATTCTCTCTTGGGCAGGAAGCCCCCCAGACGTAGGCTGATTAACCGAACTGGGTTACCACGTTTGTGTGTTCTTATCTTAGCATACTTATTGCTTTCTGTACTAATCCCTGTGCTAAGTTTTGCAGCAATGAAATACAATTTACATGCATAAATTGTTGGACTAAATATTTCATCAAGGATCAAATTCTAAGAATGGAGCATGAACATCTGGTATAAACAAGGAAATCGATGAACCGGTACTTTGTGAGAATCTCGAGCTTGTTGGAATTTCAGTGGCAGTCGATACAAACGAGGAGCATAGTGATTCGGAGCTCGAGGATGATGGGGAGCTGAAAGAAACGGAGAAAATCCTCAGATCCGACCTACAAATGAAGTTATGAAATTAAATTATATTGCTCCGACTCTTAAAGACTGGGATCCAGTGGCTTGCCTTGAGAAAGAGGATATTGAGATTGAGATTAGAAAATGGAAAAATGTTGTGATTCTAATACAATACTATGTGTTGATGACAAATTTAAAGGAAATCCAGTTAGTGGATCAGATGTTAAGGATTTTAGTGAGTTTATGGAGACTAATGTATTGCATCAAGGCAGAATTGTTAGTGGGAAATATTCTTGGTGCAATAATCAAAATGGTAAAGATAGCATATTATCCTTGATTGATAAAAGCATAGCTAATTCATCTGGGTGTAATTTATTTAGTTCTATTGTGGTTGAGCTAAAAGAGTCTTTGATCATTATCCTCAACTTATTCATTTTGGTGTGGATAATGTGACTAGAAACCCTTCTTTTAGATTTCCAAATGTTTTTGCTGAGCATGCAGATTTTAAGTCTATTGTGGAGGGAATTTGGGCTACATTTTTTGCATGATAACAAGTTTCATGATATTTGGTAAAATCTGAAAAATCTCAAAATCCCTTTTAAGCAGCTGAATACTAGTCAGTATAAGAACATCTTCTCCAGACTTGAAGAGTTAAAAGAAGAACTCAAGATAATTCAACAAGATCTTGTTCAACACCCTCTACATGAAGAGCTTACAAGGGATGAGAAATTCATTTAGAGGAACTAGAAAAGTGGAGCAAAATTAGAGTATTTCGAACATAAATTCACTGTGGATTGAATTACTTTGGGAGAATCTAATACCTGATTTTTTTTCATGCTTTTGCTAAAGCAAGAATATCTAGTAAGGCCATTAAGCAATTAGTTCAGAGTGATGGTACAAGATGTACAACTGAAGTGCAAATAAAAGATAAAGTTAGGGCCTTTTATTTAGGCCTTGTGGGCAGTGTTGCAACAAGTTTGCCCGTGGTAAAAAGACATATTGTAGGCAGAGGTGCAATTTTTAATCATTATCATCAAATTCAATTGTGCAAAGAGTTCACAGATCAAGAAATTACTAAAGAATTCTTCAGCATGAATTCTCAAAAGGCACATGAACTTGATGGCGACAATATTCTATCTATTCTTCAAGAAAGCATGAGAGGTGATTGGCAAAGACGTGATTGCAGCATTAAAACAATTTCATTTCATCCTTAGAACCATTAACACTGCTAATTACTCTCTTACCAAAAACAGCAAATGCTTGCACATTTAGAGAATTTAGACCAATAGCTTGATTTTCTGTTCTACATAAAGTTGTGTGTAAAGTCTTGGCTAATAGGCTCCAATTTGTTCTTGATGATATCATAAGTGTGAACCTATCAGCTTTTGTGAAGGGTAGGGTGATCTTTGATAATATACTTCTTAGCCATGAGTTAATAAAATGATATAACAAGAAGGGTATTTCACCAACATGCATGGTGAAAATTAATATACAAAAAGCATATGATTAAGTTGAATGACCATTCTTGAAGTTTATGATGTTGGAGTTAGGTTTTCCCTTTCAATTTGTTAACTAGATTATGCAATGTCTCACAACAGTTAGCTATTCCGTGAGCATTAATGGGGAAGTAACAGAACCTTTTGAGGCAAATTAAGAAGGGGCTTAGATAAGGGGACCCTATATCCCTTTATCTATTTGTTATATGTATGGAATACATGCATAAATGCTTGTTGGAGTTAAGGACAAATAAGGACTTCTAGAATTATCCAAGATGCAAGAAATTTGGATTTATACAGATGTGTTTTGCTAATAACCTGTTATTGTTTGCATGAAGTGATGTGGGATTTGTTCAACAATTGATGAAGGCCTTTCAACAATTTTCAAATACACCTGGTCTTAAAGCCAATAAAGCCAAGAGTAGTATTAACTTTGGTGATGTTTCAAATGCTCAGTAGGAAGTGATTTTGAGGACTTTTGGCATGCTAAAACGAGGGTTGTCGTTTAAGTAATTGGGGGTGCCATTTTCTAGAAAAAAATTGTCTATCCTGTGTCAACCTCTTAGAACTAAGATCATGGCCAGGATTAATTGTTTGGGCATCAAAGTTATTATCCTATACAGACAAACTACAATTAATCAAGGTTGTTCTCTTTAGCTTACAGACTTATTGGTGTCAAATTTTTCTATTACCTCAAAAGCTGATCAAGATAATACAGTCAGCCTAGAGGTCATTCTTATGGTTTGGAAGTGGAGAGATTTCTAAATGGGCCTTAGTAGCTTGGGAGTATGTTTGCTTGCCTAAAATAGCAGGAGGATGAAATGTTGCAAATATGCAAATTTGGAATACGACTGCTTTTTGTAAGCTTCTGTGGAATTTGGCTCATAAGAAAGAGAAGTTATGGAACCAATGGGTGCATGGTTACTATATTAAGGATAAGGATCTCTCATATGAGCATTCTTACTCAAACTTCATGGGTGGTGAGAAAAATAATACTCCCTCCGTCCCGTTCTACCTGTTCCATTTTCCTATTTTAGGTGTCCCACTCTACTCGTCTCATTTCCTTTTTTGGAAATAATTATGCTCACTAACCCACTTATTAGGCCCAAAAATCAGGCCCACCCACTTCCCTTATCTGCTAATCCAACCCTATTAACCCTAGCCTATTCTTTCATTTTCCTTTCACCCTCCGCCTCATCATTGTTCTCTTTGCAACTCCACTTCTCACTATTCATTCTTCTTCTCTATCTCTGCATCGTCTCTATTTGTCGCGCCAATTCTCCGGCCAAGCTCTGCCTCATTTCCTTATCCTCGTCGTGATGATGTTGTTCTTTGAAGAATCAGTTTGCCCTAATTCGTCTATTTAGAATGATTCCAAAAACTTCACCGATATTGTGGTTCCAGAAATACCACCATCATCTTCACCTCCACTTACTACTTCTCCAGCCAATTTGGTGGTGGATCTGAGCGGGACGGTGGCTTCGAACACCACACCCTCATTTTCACCCCCACTGACTACTGCTCTGGTTGATTTCATGATGGATTTAAGCGGAGAAGTTGTTTTCAACACTGAAGATCAGGCTGATGTCGCCGATGCGTAGATTGGCGCGACGGATGTCAAAGACATGTACACATTCCAGCGAAGCTATACCTAGCCAACACCGATTATTCGTAGCCCCCTTGCCGCCGTGATGAAACGCCGACGAGCTAAGAATCTGAGCCATGGGTTGGTGGCAGAAAGGTCCTCTGACGGCGGCGGCGGTTGTGAAATGCTCGGAATCTTCCTTCCTTGATTGTTCAGGGTGAGATCCTTCTTTTGACTGTTCCATTTCTGTAAATATATGTGTGGTTTAATTCTGGTGGTTGCCTTGCAAGAGTACAGTGTGTGGTTGGGTTAATTTTGGTTCTGAAATGATAGAATTTTCCTCATTGTGTGCTTGAGTGATGGATTATTTACATCTATGATACAATGACTTGTATAAGATGTTAACCATGACAGCTTCCATTGAAATTGCATATGCATGTAAGTAGTCAAACTTACAATGTCATATAATCTATTTACACCTAAAACATGATTAAAAAAGACTGCATGCATGTTTTCAAGGCATAATCACAAAAAAAAAAACAAAAACCCTATGCACTCTTCCAAATGATTTCCTTCTACCCTGTATTCTGCCCCATTCCCAATTGTTGTAGTAGTTCTTCAATTCCATCAACTGCCTCTTGCTCTTTGAGATAATCAAGCACTCTCTTACTAAATCATCTAGAGCTTCCAATGTCAATAGAAGCATGTTTTACCTTGCTGCAACATCATTCTTATTGTGAGAAATCTTGTATGCATTATGCCCTTCAACCTCATGACTTCAAGCATGAAACTTTGCAATGTTAAGAATACTTTATTGAGTTTTGAAGGTTCCAAATTCTGAAATGATTGTATGACTGCTTGTACTAGTTGTGGAGTGTTCAGAGAAATTGATTTTTATTGCAATGATTGTATTGCTGTGAACCACCCTAGATCATTGATATTCATGTCTGGAGAATTGGTTGGTTGATGTATGATTCTGATATCAATGCCATCAGAGCTTGCAACAGCTCTGAATTCAAGGTCTGAATCTTTGATACGAGGTCTTGCATTGTCCTGTTGAATATAAATTACTTTATTGGCACATCCAGGCCAATTTGCTTTGATGGCTGGAACAATCTGTTGCAATAAATGTTGTTTCTTGCAATAAATGATGCTTCTGTCAACTTAAATGCATTTGATAATAAATAAACATTACCTGGTTTATGAAGTTATTCTTTATTATTGGCATGTTAATGCTCTGAAATTGCCTTCTCCTCCATAGTACCTGCAGGTCTGTTTTTGAAATTTCTTTTGGCCGGAATCATTTCAGTGAATGGGAATATTCCGATCTTCCCATCAAATAAGACACTACCATTTGCATGAAAAATAGGTCTAGCTACTGTAGATATAAACATTACCTTGTCTATATGGCTTTTGGATTGACAGGTTCTTTGTGGCTCAGCCTCACCACATGTTAAGTAGAATCTGCGGTTTGTTTTTGTGTGAGGTTTGATTAGCCCTTGAGAAATCCATCTACCAACTGTGCTCTTCTTACATTCAATGCCATCTGCTAGATATATGATTGATGATCTTTGTATAAGTGGCAAAGCTATAATCCTTTCTAGATCTTGATGGGCTAAGATTCTGATTGGTTTGCTTTTTCTTTTGGCTATTGAATGAATTACTCCAGCTGATTCTTTCTGTTTCTTTACATCAGTCCAGAATCGATTGATTGTTCTCCTAGAGACTCCAAATTTGGCCACTGCTCCATTCATTATCCCATATGTCGTATCTTCCCATCACTGCTGCCTTGAAGAAGAAATTGCACTATCTCATTCTTTTCTCTGTGGAGTAATCTTTCCCTCCAATTTTTGTGTAGTGGTTGTTGTGGATAGAATTCTGAATGTTTGTAGTGATAGGAGTATTTATAGACTGTTTCTGTAATCTATTTTGTGAGAAATATGCATGGTTTGAATTGTACTTTGAATTTTATACGCCACATTTGTAATTTTGGCAAATTCATTTGGCTCCAAGTTTGAATCAATTGAGAATTTACTCATTTTGCTTTATCTGCTTTATTTTATTCATTAAGTATAATGTGATAGTTTTTTATGCTTTATTCAACAATAAATTCTCATTCAACTCACTATATCATTAACAATTAAATACTCTCCACAAAATACATTAAACACACTATTTACCCTCTAATACCCTTTTTCTTAGTCTCCGTGCCGATCTCAAATGGGACAAGTAGAACGGGACGGAGGGAGTAGGAGCCAAAGAATATGTGAGTGATGAAGGGAGAAATTTACTTGCTCGGTCTACTTTCTCCATCAAGAAAATGTATTGTGTGCTAAGAGGAGTTGTGAAGAAAGTGTCTTGGTACAAGATGCTATGCAGCAATGATGCTCCTCCAAAATGTGTTTTCAGTGTGTGGTGTGGCTCGTCATTCTTAATAGATTGGTGACAAGTGATAATTAGTTAAAGATTGGAATTCATGTGGATCAAGAGTGCAGTTCGTGTGGGAATGCAGCTGAAAGTATTAATCATCTTTATTTTTCGAATGTGATTTTTTTGCAACTGTTGGCAGGGAAGGAAACATTGGTGTGGACTACAAGGAGCTGGTGACTGGGAGATTGAGGAGTTGTTAGTCACTCACTGTGGTTCCAAAACTAGTAAGCAAAGACTTTACAGATTGATGTTTACTGTTGTAGTGCATTACTTGTGAAGATAAAGGAATCATAGGAGATTTCAAGCTCATTTGATTGTGCAAGTGTTTTGAAACAATGTCAATTCACAGCAACTTTGACATGTAGAAGAAGAGATCATAGATTAGCCCGTTTTATTTTGAACTAGTTGTTTAGCTAGTCTGCTGTGGTTTGGTGTTTGAGAGTTTGGAAAGTTAATACTTTCAAGCCTATTTTGGTGAAATAAAGAACTTCTACTATTTACCAAAAAAAAAAAAAAGATGACACTCGTACATTCACTTCGTTTGAAAACTGTAGATACCATATTAGAAAAAAAAAAAGCACCTCAACAATGTCAATGAGCAAGTGAGCATGAAATTGTATTTTTAAGCGAAAATTGAGTTACAGAAGCAGCAGCTTTCATGGCGCGATGGAAAACCTTTTGAAAATTAATCCATACCCCACACCCACTGCCACACGTTTATCGTACAAAACAGAAGCTACTTCAAGCATTAATGAAGCTTCTTCTACCTAGGCTGGCTACGAAGCAAAAACCTTAAACCTTCTCTTCAAAATCATAATATGCTACCTTCAAATTTAACAACTACTGTAATCCCTAAAAGCTTACCATGTCAGACCAAGATCAGTTTACACCAACGCATGAGAGATGAATTAACAGCTGCTGCTACGGTTAATATCATTAGTACCGTTGCTCTATGTTGTTAATACGACTGGTGAGGCCAAATGAAGAACTCCGGCGGCGATTGCAGCGGATTCATCGGACCCGACCCTGATGCATCCAACGCGCTGCGGTTTCCAGAACTGAGGTGGTGGTGGAAGAGGTTGTGATGGTAGAATGGAGCCGTCGTGTCGAAGGGGACTCTGCATGGTACGGTGGAAGACGGTTGGATGGCTGAGAAGTTGATGCTGCTACTGCTGCTGTTATATTGATTGCTCAAAGCTAATTTCTCTTCAGCTTCGACACAGAGTTTCATGCGTTTAGCAGAACCACCGATTGGGAGGGGGCTCGTGGCGATGGCTTCAACGTCGTACCGGTTCATCTCGAAGTTGGTCACTGCGTTTAATCCTCTGAACTTGATTGCAGCGATGTCGTATGCCTCTGCTGCTTCCTCCTCCGTTGCTGCATATATAGTTGTACGAGAAATTGGTTATTATTAGCCCAAAAGGAGCATAAAAACGGACTGAAATTATTCTTTTACAAATGATGAATCAAATATGTTGTACCAAATGTTCCGAGATACAAGTCCTTGTTCCCAGCAACACGGCCGATTCTTGCTTGCCACCGGCCTTGTTGATGGTGCCTGCATTATTTGATCATAATTTGATTGGACACAACATTATAACAAAGGAACTATGCGATCTGTAGTAATTCTTATAAGAGTCCTAACCTTGTTACACCTCTGTAAATCGAAGCGCCCCTTGAGAAACCGCTACTTTTCCTAAAGAAAGTCGAGAATAAGTTGGTGTGAACACCTCTCAATCGGCCAGCTATATGAATTAAGCAAGTAATGTTGGAGCATAGTAGTTTAGTATAAACATACCTTCTAAGTGAGGCTATGAATTCTTGCTTAGTTGCATGCTTCATCTCTTCCAATTCTTTGGAGTAATTTGTGATCTACACGGAGAATTCTCCTGGTTATACCTCAGTGACAACACGACGACTCGTGCGAATCCAAATTCAATAGTTACGATTCCAGTTAACAATGGTTTACCGGGAAGTTGGTTGTTGCAGTCGGACCCCAGTATTTGAGCGCAGCCAAATCATACGACCTTGCCGCCTTGTCTTCCTTGTCATATCCACCTGAGAATACAATTAATTCCAAGGTGTAAACATAATGAACCATCATTTGTGTTAGCAAAGAAAGCTGCAAAGGAGAGTGCGTTTCTTTACCTAAATACACTGCACAAGATAGTAGATGTCGAGCAACATAATCCCCGGACATGCAAGAACAGTAGAAGCAATGAGAATGCCGCCCAAATTTAAATTGATTTAGTAATTAATGAATAAACTTACTACTGACTAATTATAAACAAAAATCCAAACAGTGTAGCCAGATGCAATTCCTACTAACTAATTATTCAATCTCTTTAATTTGAGTTAGTTGTCTGATAGTGTGTTCTATTTCATAGCAGTACATCACAAGAGGGAAAAAAAATTACAAAAAATATTTAAGATTTTAAATTTCGATTCCAAGAAAATTCAATCCAAGCGGGGCAATACATCTCTCAATGTCTCTTATTATGGTCAGACACTATTCCGAGATAATGTGACATACTGGAATATAATTAAATGAAATGCAAATGAATTAATTGTACAATATATACGATCGAGTATATAAATAAAATAGGAAATCAAAAGTGAGTCCAGAAAAAAAGGTAGGCAGCAGATAATATAGCATGGGGTGGGAGTTGGGTGGTGTGGTGTGGTCAAGGTCAAACCATTGAGGGTTGAAGTTGAAAGGAAAAGCTAAAGTTAAAATTAAAGCATCAATCTCTTCTCTTCTCTTCTCTTCTCTTCTCTGATGAAATTCAGGCACTAGTTTCCAAAGCAGTGGTTGTTAGGTCAGTCATTAAAAAACCAGAATATAAGGAATTAAACTCAAGGACAAAATCTCCATCTATGAACCTACCTGGAGATGAAGAATCTATACAACAATTCAACCACAATTCAACAGAATAGAAAAAGCAGTCATTCACAGTCTTGCAGAAACAATGAAGCCAAATGGAAATGCGGCCCATCTGAACAAATCAGCCAAAGATTGAACCAAATCAAATCAATGAGAGAGAGAGAGAGAGAGAGAGAGAGAGAGAGAGAGAGAGAGATTTACAGTCCATCATCAATCATTCATCATTAAAGCCTGATTGAAACTAGGCCACCACACCACATAGCCATGAAAAGAACTTCTCTACCTGAACCTACCACTGCGACGCCATTAATGTGTTTCTATGCATGCAATGCAATGCAACCAATCACATTTCATTTTCTCCCATTCCCATCTACTATCTAGCCTAGGCTACTAAGAGAGAATAGGGTTTCGTTTCATCTAGTATTTACTTTTGACATGAATCATAGTTTAGAATACAGAAATCTTAAATGCTTTTTCTCGATTTCATAAAGTAAAACTTTGAGAAGAAATGGGCCGGGGTGGGGTTGTACCTTGACGCCCTTTTCTTGCTTGACCTTCTCTTCTGCAGCTGTTATCCCATAGATGCGCTTCATATCTACCCGTCCATCTATGTCTGCAAAAATTAAACAAAATTCAATTCAATAAAAATAAATACTACTGTAATGATTTAAGTTGTTGAAAGGAAAAAAAAATAAAAATAAAAATAAAAATAAAAAAATAATTGTACCTAGTGACCCCTCTGTAAATGGAAGTCCTTTGGCCGAAGGTATCGGCGATTTTCTTGCAACTCACTGATTCAACCCGAGCAACGACTGAGTTCTTGCTATCGTTCTCACCGGAAAGGGTATTGCTGTCATTAATTCCAAGAGATAGAGCATTGATAGTTGTGGCAGCAGCAACGGTGCTCTGAGAATAGGCCATCAACTCCCTCCCAGACTCGACCGGCGACTGAGTCTGCCCGCCGAAAGGTGGGTCATCCACCTCGGAGCCCGAGTTCGCTTGAAACCCATTGAGATCTTGATGCTTGCCGCCGCTGAAGTAGGTGGCGCCGGTCTGGTGGTGGTCATACAAGTGAGTCGAGGACGAGTCCTGCGTCTCCGTCGAGTCTCCGTCGGCGAAGAAATCCTCGAGCTTCGGCGGCTGCATGAAGGAGGTGTACACGCCGTGTTGTTTCAGTTGATGGCTTTCCGCTTCGGTATACATGGATTGAGCTTTCTGATTATTAGGCCAACCTTAAAATAAAAAATAAAAAAAGGAAACAAAATTGGCGTAAAAATGAGAGGGATCCGAGTTGTCAATCAAATGACTCAGCTGTATTGAATGGAAAATTGGCAAGAAACAACCGAATGAAGTATAAAGAGTGCAAATATATTATTGGAATGAATGAAAATGAATGGGTATATATATATATACGTGTATAGGGTTCTTGAAGTAACAGAAATGGAAGAATACACGGGCGCATTTTCTTGTCTTTTTCTCACTTTTTTCAAACTTGGTTTGCTCAGCAAAATAAACGGAAACATGGAGGTGAGTTCGTGTTCGTGTTCGTGCGAAATTTTATTTTAATAAAATAAAAATCCGATAAATAAAGCAACTACACACACAATATATATATTTAAGGAGAGGACCGACATGTGTATAGTACATGTAAAAACACAGAGATACAAGTGTGTGTGTGTGCGTGTTTACCATTGGCATAGAAGTTATCGGCAAAAGGGTAGAAATGGTGAGAATCATCATCACATGAGGTGGAGTGCAGCTGGGAAGAAGCTGGGTTGAGCTCCATTTCTACTGAAGATAGTGAGAATGAAAGCCAGTTGTTATCTGGAGCCATTTTTTTAATTTCCTCAAACTTGTCAAATCTTCAGACGACTGACGTTCAAATTTCAACACAAATATCTTCAATCAGACTTCGCCCCTAAAACAACACGAATAAATCCTTTTTCCTTATCAGCCAAATATATATACCCACTCACTGAAAATCTTAATCACGAAATCATTACTAACCGTTGCTAGTCATGGAAAATTAACAATCCAAAAACTAAACCCCAAAAAAGTCGAAAACCAAGAAAATCTTTTTTCTCTTTTTGATTACTGCTGTAGATGACAGATCAAACAGAATGCCCAAAAGGTGATGATTACAAAACTTATTCAAAGTCTTAAGGGTGAAGAAGAGTAGAAGAAGAGCACATGCAAATGAAAGTTGGAGAAGAAGAAGAGAAATTACTCAACGAAAACTGACACGCAAAACAAAAGAGGCAAGACGGTTCGTGTCCATATATATAATAAAATAAAGTAAAAAAGGAGAGAGAAGAAAGAAGTTCCTACTATAGCTAACTAGCTAGCAAACAAAACTTGTGTTATGTAAGCGATGGAAGAGAGAGAGAGAATGAGGAGAGAGAGGGAGGCAAATGGAGGAATATAATGGGAGAAAGAGGCGGTTCAGTCTGCCATTCGGCGTAAAATCAGAGGGGAAATTCAGGCCCTTTTTTTATGTTAAGTTAATCTGCTTTTCTTCAGCTTCAGGAGGGTTATTTGATTTTGAAAGAGGTAGAGAATTAATTAATTAATTAATTAAGTGAGAAAGTAGGAAAAGAAGAGAGCGAAAATATGTGGGGAGGGGGAGATGAAATTTTGTCTGCACTCTGCAGCAAAGCAAAGTCGCTTGAGATCCGGAGAGGAGAGCGCAGGAGAGGAGAGGGGTGCGCTCTTACTTTTACTAATACTATGGTATGGTATGGTATAGTAGAGTAGTGAGTGAAATCAAATGGAATGAATTTCACAAACGACTTTTTATTCCTTTTCTCTGCCGCTTCCATTTCGGATTTGTTCCCCAGTGTAGTACGCGCGGTTACTTTTCATTTTCTTTGACTAGGTTGGTAAATACTCAGGCTTTCTCAATTAACGTAATATTTTAGTTTATTTGAATTAATATTATTTCTATAAATATAATTTTTTGAATTAATTTAATGAAAATGTAGAATTGTTTAAGTTAGAGACAGTTTAGAGATATTTAAGTATCTTCAAGGTGTCTCCATCTCCACTTTCTGCACTAGAGATAGTTTAGAGATACCTACTCCTGCAACCAACTTGCTCTAAGTTGTCTCTAACTTTAATATTAAACAATTCCTCATTTCCACTAAATTAATTCAAAAAATTACATTAATAAAAATAATATAATTTATTATATTAATTCAAATAAAATAAAATATTACTACATTAATTGAAATAAAAAATTACATTAATTAAAATATGGACTACTCGTGTAGAGATTCAAATCGGCGCCAAAGGTGCTCGATGAGATCATTGGTAAGCCGATGGTGCTTTCGTTGATCTCTCAAGTCGGCTTCTCGTTTGAGATAATTCTCAAAGGCGACCGGAGTGGCCCTCTGGGATACACTGCTAGTGGACGCCGCATCGGAGTCATCTCTCTAATTCTCCGCATCCTCTCGCTCGTCTTCAATTATCATATTGTGCAAAATAATGCACGTGAACATGATATCTCAGAGATGCCTCGTATACGAGCACCGAGCCAGATTCCGAATTATTCTCCATCAGATTTGGAGAAATTCAAAAGCCCTCTATATGTCCTTTCTCGTCGCTTCCTGCATCTTCTTGAACCTCGCCGTCTTTGGGTCAGTTTTAACCTTAGGAGCCTTGATCAGTGTTGGCCAATAAGGGTAGATCCCGTCGGTCAAATAATACCCCTTTTCATACTGTCGACCCATGATGGTGAAGTTGTACTCCGGAGCCTTACTCTCAAGCACGTCGGCGAACAAGGGCGACTAGTTGAGGACGTTGATGTCATTGTTGGAGTTGGCACACCCAAAAAAGGCATGTCAGATCCACAAATCCTGCGACGTCACCGGCTCCAAAATTAAGGTTGGCTCGCCCTGATCGCCGCGCGTGTAGGCAGCCGCTCACCCTTTTGTGCAGTTCCTTCATGCCCAGTGCATGCAATCCAGGCTCCCGAGCATCCCCGGAAACCCATGTCGCGCCTCGTGCATTTGGAGCAGGCGAGCAGTGTCAGCAGTGTTTGGCTTCCTCAAGTATCTCTCGCCGAATTGCTCAATGACTGCTCGGCAAAATTTTTTGAGGCAACTACGGTCGGTGCTATCTCCAATCTTCAAGTACTCATCGAACACATCCACAGCACCACCGATGGCCAATTGTTGCACTGCCATCGTGCATTTCTGCACCGACATCAGCCTTCATCGTCCCAGTGCATCTTGTCGATGCTTGAAGAAGCGGACGTTGTCCTCCAACGTCTTGCAAATGCGCAAAAAAAGATGTTTATGCATCCGAAAACGGTGTCGGAAAAAGTACTCGTCGTAAGTGGGGTTGTTGGCGAAGTAGTCGGCGTGTAGCATGTCACATGCCGCTTCACAGTCGCGGTAGACGAAGGACCTCGGCCTCTTCTTCTTCTTCTTCTTCTTCTTCTTCTTCTTCTTCTTCTTCTTCTTCTTTTGCGCCTCTACGTGTGCACGGACGGCACGTTCCACGTTCGCCATCATCTCCAGGACCTCGTCATCGGTGCTATGAGATTCATATTTCACCGAGGAAATTGAAGTGCTCGATGAAGAAGACATCTTTGAGATATTAATTTGAGAATGGAAATGAGAAATGAATTTGTTGTGGGATGAAATGAGGGAAGAAAGTGTATTTATAGTGTAAAATTTGAATTAAAAAAAAAAAAGATAAATCGGCTAAATAGCCGTAGCCGCACAACGTTCGATTTTTCATTTTTTTTCGGTTAGGCGCATGTAAAACACGTGCCTCTATTTTTTTATTTTGTTTTCTAGATGGGGTGCATGTAAAACACGCGCTGGCTCGAACCGGTATCGCGAGTTCGAGCCAGTCTAGAGCCTGCCCCATCCGCAACGCACCCGTCTCCATCGCCCCCCGTCTCGAGCCCCCTTTGAGACAGTCTCTTAAGCCTGCAACGGTAATGTTTTTATGTGATGTAAACAACATTCACTTCGAGATAGCCTCTTAAGCCTCCTAATATCGTAAGATGTATGTCTATATTAATCTCATGATGTGATGATTTGTTGTTCACTATTTATGAACTCTCTTTTTAGAGTACTAGCAAAAATAACGTGCACGTGCACGTAAAAATAATGATTTTAATAAAGATTTTTGGTGAGATTATTTTATAGTTCATTTTATTTTTATAATATTATTAATAACTTTGAACATAGAAATTAAAACTTGAGACGAAGTGAGTATTATATATTTTAATGAATATTATGCGATATTCCAAAATTTCAAATATAATTAACTAATAACAATTTAAACTGAAGAATAGCCAAAATATATAATTGCAAAGAGCATTCTCGATTTATTTTCTACACCCTCCATCCACAATAACGTTTTACTGGACAGTGAGTGCGTGGATTAATAACTTTTTCTTTGATAGTTAAAATATAAACTGAAATTAACATAGAAAATTCAGATATGAATTTAGACATCAATTTTTAGCAATGAAAACCTAGATTCTTGCAGCATCAATCACCACTCAAACTAATAACTTGATTTCACAATCTAGAAACTTTTTACTTTTTTATTTTTTTGTAGAGGAATAAATGATCAAGCAGAATTTAGAAACTTATTGTTGAGAAACGTACATGAACAAAGGACGACAAGTTCCAATTTGATGTCCTCCCTCTCTAATTCAATAAAATCAGGGATGCAACAATTCCTCAAGATAATTAACAAATTATAATACACTTAAATCACATATTTTAATCATGAGAGCATGTGACTTAGAGAATTCAACTTTAAGCATAGACCTGAACACAATATTCTTGATCGTTATTAAGGTGTTCATGCTCTGCTTATTCTAAAATTTTACAATGAATTTTTTTTTTTGATGAATCTCTAAAATTTCACAATGAAAAAAAAAATTGATGAATCCAAGCTCATAATTAAAGAGAGTAATTGATAAATAAAGTATAATTTTTTTAAAGCCCGTAATAAAATATTCAATGAATCCTAACTCATAATTTAAGAGAATAATTTATAAATAAGGTAAACTTTATTTTTTCAATATATAAGTTAATGCTAATGATTAATTATATTTGTTATAAATATAATACTCCCTCCGTCCAAACTTAAATGCCCCATTTGAGTGGAGGCACGGAATTTAAGGAATGCTGAAAAAGTGTAGTTGGTGGAGGAAAAAATATTTGAGGGGTAGTGGGATAGTGTGCAATTAGTTTCTTAATTTTTGGATTAACAAAAGCAAGAGAGAGAAAGGTAGTTGGTGGTTTCATTTTTTATTTATCCTTGGTGAAATCCTGTTTTTTTTAATTAGTTGCTGGATTTTTTTTTACTTACACCTCTGTTTTTTTTTTCATCTGATTTTGTAACCTGTTTTTTTTTTCTAGCTGACATGCGATAAAATGAAAAGAAGAAATTTAAACTCTTCAAATTGAAATACCAACTGGACAGTAATGAAATGAGAGGGAAATTGATCAACTTTGGAGCCAAAACTACACATTTCATTGAATAAATAATTGTAAAAGTACATTGATGATAAAAGTGATTTGATCCAAAACATGGAGGGAAATTTGAACAGCTATTAAACCCAAGAAAACTCTCCTATAAATAGAAGAGAAGCAGTCAGCATTCAATGTATTTTCACCCACCCAAAACTACAAAAACTACAAATACAGAAAAACTGCAGAGATGGTAGATGGAAGGAAAACACATGAGTTCAACAGTGAGCAGCTCAACACCATTGCTCAGTGGCTTCTCCAACGCAGCAGCGAAGGAAAACTGGAACATGGAGCCAAAAAAGCAGATGCAGATTAGTTCCATTGCAATGTCAAGACCGTATGGTCCATCTGGTCCAGGGTCAGCGCTCAACTTCAACAGGGGGTTCCGATAAGTCTCCAAAGCAAGAAAATAGGGTCAGTGCACAAGAAAAGCAAGCCATATGATGCAGAAAAAATCAAAAACCTGTCAGTACTTCACAGGACATCATTCAGGAGTATGGCAGAACATTTAGATGTTAGTAAGTGCATGTGTCATCTCTGGTACAAAGATCAAGAGTTGCAGGCTCACACCAATGCAATAAAGCCATTTCTAACCCTAGAAAATAAGTTATGCAGATTGAATTGGAGCATGAGTCAGCTAGGAAACATCATTCATGGTGGGAAGATAAAGTTTCAGCAGATGCACAATGTAGTTCACATAGATGAGAAATTGTTTTATCACCAAAGAAAAGGACAGATACTACCTTGCCAAGGGTGAGAAAAGACCACATAGGCAGCTTCAATCTAAGTCTCACATCTTAAAGATAATGTTCAGTTGTGCCATAGCTAGGCCAATCATAGATAAAGAGGAAACCGTCATCTTTGATGGAAAACTGGGAATATTTCCATTTATCACAGAAGAGCCTGCTCAAAGGAACAGCAAGAACAAAATCAAAGGCACAATGGAGCTCAAACCAATGCAGTCAGTTAAAAGAGAAGTAGCCAAACAACAACTACTCACTGAGGTAACCAATGCAATCAATTCATCAAGTATGGCATCAGCAGGGGCATAGCATCATTTGCACAATCAGGAATCAAGACATAGTATCTACTGTCTTATCATACACATACACAAGAAGCAAGCATCAGCAGGGACATAACATCATTTGCACAATCAGGAATCAAGTATAGTATCTGCATTCCTATCATAGATATACACAGGAAGCAAGCATCAGCATGATCATAGGGTCATAAGCACAATCAGGAATCAAGTATAGCATCTGCATTCTTATCATAGATATACACACGAAGCAAGCATCAGCATGATCATAGGGTCATAAGCACAATCAGGAATCAAGTATAGTATATGCATTCTTATCATAGCATCATGCATACTTCTCATGAAAGTGAACATACAGATGGTACCAGCAATTAAAAGCAACTGGCCAGAATGTCTAGGCAAAGAAATATGGATACAGCAAGATAATGTCAAACCACACATAAAGGACAGTGATCCAGACTTTCAAGCTATTGCACATACATATGGATTCCACGTCCATCTGATAAATCAACCAGCAAACAGTCTAGACACCAACATAAATGACTTGGGGTTTTTTAGGAGCATACAGTCACTGAAGGATAAGAAAGGTGTATCAAATGCAGATAAGTTGCTCAGAAATGTCAAGGAAGCATATGCAAATTACCCTCCCTGGAAGATTAACAAGATTTTCCTACAACTGCAAATGTGCTATGCAGAAATCATGAAAGTGAAGGGGAGTATTGACTACACTATGCCTCATATGGGAAAAGACAGTATGATCAAAGATGGAGTCTTACCAGACTGTATTGAAATTGATGTACAGCTTGTGAGAGAGAGTTTGGACTATTTAAAGTTACATGGCATGGGGGAAGACAAATTCTACAACTTAGATGAATTAACAGAGGCATTAGATAGTGTGGGGCTAGAGAACTGAAGGCATGGAAGGGAATAATAGTAGTACTCAGTGAGCTGGTTTACAGGGACAAACAAAGTGCATGTTTTTGTTTTTTGTCTTGTTTGGAATGTAAACTAAACCATGATGCAGTAATGGTAAATGTTTTTTTGGTTTGGCTTATGCACTATCACAAGCATCATCACAAAAGATAGAAGAGGAGCAGTATGATATTCAATCAATAGCATCACAGTGGATTGAGCCTCATAAACTAGGTCATTGTTGACCTAGTGGTTGCATCAATACACAGAAACACATTAAGGCAACAAATACAGTCAACATAGAATGTATTTTCAACCACCAAAAACTACAAACACAGAAAAACTGCATAGATGGTTTAGATGAATCAATGTCATCAATCAATTAAGGCAACATGTCATCACATTCTTATCAGTTCCATAGGCAGTAAGCAACAGCAGGGGCATAGCATCATTTGCATCAATCAACTAAGGCAACAATACAGGGACTCATATAGCATACATAGCATCATTTACATCAATCAATTAAGGCAACATGTCATCACATTCTTATCAGTTCGAGCAAATAAGGGCATCACCAGCCTCAACCCAACAATAAAAGGCATCACCAGCCTAAAAACACCAATAAAAGGCATCACCAGCCATCACCAACCCGAGTATTTAAGAAAGAAATAACCTCAGTGTCCGAATCCGATCCGAACTCAGCATGATCCTTGCCATCACGGCAGTATAGCTGATATGGATCCAAACCACAGTCAGAGTCGGACTCATATGGATCCTTGCCATCCTTTCCATCCAACGCAACGGCAGGCTCCTCCGCCTCAACGGGAAGCACAGATTCCGACACGGGGGCAATGGCAGGCTCCTCTGCCACCTCAGGAAACACAGATTCCGGCACCACCTCAGACCAATGCATCTCCGGATCTTCGGTAACTGGAGAGGGCTCCCAGCCTGGTGGAATCCACAGATCCTCCGGGAAATCCGGCGAATTAGAAAAGGGAGGTGGTACCCACGAGAGGGAGGGACGGGGTGGTATCGACGAATCGGAGGGAGGGGTCGATCTCCACCCTCGTGAAGCCTTGAAGTCCTTTATCGAGGCTAGGGTTTGAGATGGGAGGAGTCTGTATTCAGACAAAGGCCGTGGCGGCGGGGAGAGAGAGTGAGAGTAGATCTAGGGTTGCAGAGAAAGAGAACGGAGGGGAAGGGAGCGCCGTCACGGGAGAGAGAGTGAGAGTAGATCTAGGGTTGCAGAGAAAGAGAACGGAGGGAAAGGGAGCGCCGTCACGGCAGAGAGGGTGAGAGTAGATCTAGGGTTGCAGAGAAAGAGAACGGAGGGGAAGGGAGCGTCGTCGCAGCGGAGGGAGTGAGAGTAGATCTAGGGTTATAGAGAAAGAGAACGGAGAGGAAGGGAGCGCCGTCACGGCGGAGAGAGTGAGGGTTGCAGAGAATAGAGAGTGAGAGAGATGGATGCTTTGAGAGAAATGAGAGAGAGAGAGAGAGGTCCACACAGATCGATGAAATGAGAGAGAGTGCATCAATTATTGGGTTGTTGGGGTGGGTTAATTAGGGTGGGTAATTAGGAATGTTTAATTTATTAATTAAAATGGTAATTAGTTAATTATGGTAAAGGGTAGTAATAAAGCAAAAATAATGAGGGTATATGGGTCAATTTGTCCAAATGGGGCATTTTAAGTTTGGACACTTTTTTTAGGCCAAATGAGGCATTTAAGTTTGGACGGAGGGAGTATATACTATTACATTAATATCCTTAAAATAAATATATAATAGGGATAAAATAGGCAAATCAAATTTTGTAAAACAAGATTCTTTTTATATTAGCATAGATAGTTGATTTTTATTCCATATCATCAAGTACTTATTTTATTTACTTTCTAATACTGTAGTTTTTTTTTCCAAATATCTAAAAATTTATTATCAAGATCGTTGATTTCACAAATTATTTATTGAAGTCTGATTTAAAGTTAGAAAAAAAAAGTGTAAAACGGACATCGATTTTCACATAAAATTTACTCCCTTCAACGCACGGAGATTAACAACACGAAGAAAAAAATAGAAAGTGAATAAATTCCAAATCACTTACTATGAGTTATGAATGATCTTAAAGAATTGAAACTTTTCTTATTTGGATAATAACAATACGAGTGAGCCACATGTATAAAGAAAGAATGACAATTTTAATGGGTGGAGGTGTTAATTATAAATGAAACTAGAAGTTTTTTAGGTTTAAGAGCATCCTCAACGGATGGTCTAATCCACGGATGATCATCTGCCACACTGGTCGGGCTCATTAACAGGCTCATACGAATAAGTTTCCAAATTTTAACATTTTTAGATTTTTAATTTAAATTTAAAAATTGCATTAATTGAAATGAAATAAGATTATATACATAAACATTAATAAAAAAAATACACGATTACGAAAAAAAAAATCACTCGATTTGTCCGAATCGAGTCCAAAGGTGCTCGATCATGATATTTATAAGATATTTTAAATACAATGGGCGTGTCGGAGATCTAATGATTCCCCACTAAGCCTAGAACACTTCGAATGCACGTTCGACGTCCTTTCTTGCTACTTCTTGCATGATCTTTAACCTTGCTTCCTTCTCGTTTGCCGCCGCTGGTGGAGCCTTCACAAATGTTGGTCATTCTGGATAGATACCATCAACAAAATAATAGCCCATCCATAGTATCGATGGCTGGCCAGAAAACTCACTGTCATAGTCGTTCCGTCTAAAACATCGGCAAACAAAGGTGACTGTTTTAGTACGTTGATGTCGTTGTTTGACCCGGCCACCCCAAAAATAGCATGCCAAATCCACATACCATGAGAAGACACCGCCTCGAGAATGATCGTGGGTTAGCCGTGATCACCTCGTATATACGCTCCGTGCCACGCTTTTGGACAATTCTTTCACGCCCAATGCATGCAGTCGAGGCTCCCCACCATCCCTGGAAAGTTGTGTTTCGCTTGGTGCATTTGAATAAGTCGATCAACGTCGTCGGGTCTCGGGCGTCGGAGGTAGTCGTCGTTGAACGTCTTGATAACTATCTTACAGAAGCGCTTGAGGCATTTTCGGCCCGTGGTGTCTGTGATGCTAAGGTACTCGTCGAACGTATCTGCCGACACACTGGTTGCTAATTGTCGGATTACCATTGTACATCTCTGCAACTGTAAGAGTGAGTCTCGGCCACAGGCATCGGTCTCCGACTTGAAATACGAATCAACCATGTTACGCCCTCCACGATGCGCAAGAACAAACTCTTTTGCATCCGAAAACAGCGTCGGAAAAAAGTGGGGCTGTACACCGGGTTGTCATCGAAATAATCTTGCACTAGACGAGAATAGGCGGCTTCACGGTTGCGAAACACAAAGCCCCTCGTAGATGGCGCTTTTTAGGGTCGTTGGCCCAAAAAATATCGGGCGATGGCCGTTTGAGCATTTTGAACAACTTGGACAGTATTGTCGCTCTGCTCATCGAATGATGAGAAGACGAGCTTGGAGAATAAAAGGAAGCCATTTTGGAGTAGGAAATGGAAATAAATCGGAGTGGAGAAATTAGAAATGAAGATGAATTGGAGATGATTGATGTAGAAAAAATGAAGTGGAGAAATGTATTTATACAGAAAAAAGCTGGAATTAGCATATATATATATATATATGACCGTTTGCTAGCACCGGCGACGGCGGCGCCGTCGAGAAGTAGCCGTTGGATGCAATTTACACGCCATACAAAAAACGGATGAGGTGAGCTCGAGCCCCTTAGGCTCGACATCGGGCGGCTCGTCGCTAAATGCCGCTCGAGCCCAGCAAACGAGCCACCGATATGGATGCTCTAAGTGGACCCAGCAATTGTTCAAGTGTCCGCTACAGCTTGCAAATATTACATGGTACTAAATGACCCGATTACCTGCATAATATATTGTTGTGGGGGGGAATGCGTGATTTTATATGTAAAAAATTGCACCTTGGATGAACAAAGCAGTAACTAAACTTACCCCATGCAATTATGAAGCATTAAATTAAAATCCGAATATATTAAAATGATACTACATCATACGGTTTTTTTTCTATTTAATCTCTATCCTATATATATATATATATATATATATATATATATATATATAAAAGATTCACGTAAAAAATTATTATACAGTGAAATGTAAAAACTTTTATACACCATTGAATAATATATAATTAATGGTAAAAGATAGTGACATGTGTCAATATATTACATGATTTCCATTTTATTTGTACTAGTTTTACGGATAGGAGTCAGTTTAGAAAAACTGGAAGGAACTAAAATCCAATTTTGGCGAGATTTATGGGATTCAATAGAATCTCACTGCATTTTTTTAATTTCTTTTTTTTTACTGTTATTAAATTTTAATTGAAAGTGATGATACAATAATTGAATTTGTTGGTGTTATTTTTGAACCAACATTTTTTTAATAATTAATTAGTTAATTATTATGATTTTGTTTTGTCTTTCTTTTATTAACTTTGTGCTAAAAAGGTAGAATGTGGGTAGATGGATAAACTTGAAGACCTAGTCAAGTGTTTTATAAAGAGAATGGGAGGAAAACGTGTTGATGACCAAGTCCAAGGAATGAGTCAGCAAGGTTGTTATTAGTGGAAGCAGTAGCTATTTTCGTGTGAGTGGAAGTTGGAGTCTAGTGAGATAAATCAGGGAAGTGGTTCAGGAAGTCGTGGGCACTGCTGATGGAAATCATGGGCTGAGATCATGAATTATGCGAATTATAAAGAGTGCAGCCCAAGTTTGTGATCCTCTGTAAATAGAGATCAAATGTAACAAGAAAGTGAGGGTTCCAAGATGTAGACTACGAGTATAGATTAGAAATATTTTCCGTAGTATTTTTGTAGAGTTTTTACCTTCGAGGATAGCAGTTATAGCTTTAGTCACTACCCTTTGTGATAAAGCTTTACTCGTTTTCGTGACCCTCTTTACTCGAAGTGTTTTTGTAATTAACATTTTCTAGTGAAGTTTTTGCCCTGAGGCACTTCGCGAGATTATTAATTGATAATCTCGTGAAAATTTTATTCATTGTGTTCGTTTATTTTCCGCTGCCTTTTGTTCAAAGTTGTGAGCACTTCTGTCACAACTTTGTTCACAACTCTGAGTGTGAATCTAGTACCTACAGAATTAAATAGTACACACTTAATATTTATTGATTATGCATATGTATAATACAAATGATGCATAATTAAGAAAAAAAAAAAGAGATTGTGGTGCTTATGCGTTAATAGTATTATTATTATGCATTATCAATTTACATTTACAACAAATGATTTTACATGCATGTAATTAAGGTTAATTATATACTTATAAGATTTGTTTTTTTAGTTCACGCAATGCATATTTTTGTTTATGCATGTACAGATTCATAAGTATGCATAACTGAAAGTGTAGAATACATGCTTTTGTTGCCCAATGTGTATTAACAGGAATACTACTTATGCATTAACAAGAATATATTTATGCATAATCAAAATTGATTAATTAATTATAAACAACTATGCTCACAAGTCATATTGGATGACACTAATACAAAAAAAAAATAATGGATTTGAAGAGTGAGAGATGAAACAAAAAAGAAAAGAAAAATAGACTAGAAAAGAAGATGTGACTGGACTGCCAAAAAGAAAAAACAAAAATAATCAAAAGATTTATATATAAATCCTACAATCAAGCGATTGGCGGTTACAGAAAATAATAAAAGTTGTTTACGTCAAATAATGTGAAAAAAATAAATGAAAAAATTTACTAATCTATAACCATTGATTGATTAATAATCTACGGTATTAAAAAGTTTCTATATTCTACGGGGGAATTAGTTTTCATTTGAACTATAGGTGAGAACCACTCCTTATATGAGAAATAAGAACTAATCCTAACCACTTATTTGTAAAAAATGTGTAGTCGATATTAAATCTAAAATTTGACCCAAATTATTAAAAAAAGAGGGGAGGGTATACGGGTAAATAATGAACTAAATCCCTTACACCAAAAACATAAATTGATTTGTTGTCTCTCTCTCTCCTCCCTCACGCACGTTTTTTGTTTTACATTCTTCTTCTGTGCAAATCACCATCATCAAACTCTTTAAATTATTTCTGACTCTCAAATCCACAACCATAGTTGTCTCTATTCATATCTCTCGACATTATCCAACCCGCCGCCATTCCTCACGTTCGTATATGTTTCTCACTCGCTCTTTTATTTCTCTCTTCACCATTACCCCCGTCGGTGATACCGTAGCCGCCGCCACCACCACTGGACATCGTCGACAATATTCTTCTTCTTCTTCTTCTCTCTCTCTCTCTCTCTCTCTCTCTCTCTCTATTTTTTTCAGATTTTTCGCTACCCACTTACCCCATCAATTTCATTGTGTTCTCTGTCACCGCTATTCCGCTCATTGGATTTACGGAGCAGATTAAATTCGAATTCGATGAAAAAATCTTGCTACGTTTGAAGTGTGCAGGAAATTCAGCATATTGGAGAGAGATTCGATTTATTTGATGGCTCAATTTGGAGTTTTTTTATATGAGTTTTTGTTGATATTGAATCAAACAATGGTGGTTGTCTACTGGCATATTTGGGGGATTGTTGGGAGGTGGTTTAGATTGTAGAACGAAATTCATTAAATTTGTATCTTTTGCGAAATTTATTAAGTTATTTGAGCAAAAGTGTGGTATACATGCATCACGTTATACTACTAATGCATTACATTAATATTGTTCGTGCATTATAAACCGATGCACTGAAGTATCAAAAAATACACAACATATATAATGCATAATTATATACAATCTGATGCAAAAATTTTATATATGTAATGCATTAATTATTGTTGTGAAATTTAGTAAAGTTTTGATTGATTCCAAAACCAACTTACCCCAACCGAGTAGATGTTGTCATATCCTAACGTTAGTATTTAGGCTCGCTGTTTGAGCAATGTTGAGATTTTATCTTTACAGGTCTCCAGCTGAAGACGGCAACACGGCATTACTCGGATAGAACTACAGATGGAAATTAGGATGTGTAACATCAGTTGTAAGAAAGACAACTGAGCGTTCAAGATATAGAACATCAGAAGTAAGAAAGACAACTGAGCATTCAAGCCAACTGTTCAGATGGAACATCAGTTGCAAGAATCAATCCGATAGATCGACAACATGAAGTTCAAGGCAGTTGAGGGTTCAACTGTTCCTATTCAGACAGAAGGTCAGATGAAGTTATCGATCAGATGGAACATCAGCTGAAGACCACTCGGATAAAGATCAAAATTTCTCACCCGACTAAACAAGGTTGAAAGACTAAGGTTGAAATTTGAAATTCAAAAAGGAAGTCACGTGAAGGTTTGACATTCTGTCATTACCTCATTTGGCCCAACACAAGGTTATCTCAGAAGGAAAGCAGAAGTTCACAGTTGCCAAATCGGAAAAATCTGCAGAGATGAGAGACAAGCCATCGCTTTCACAGAACAGAGATCAACGGCTCATCCAACGGCTAGTTGATTCTCTCCGCCTATAAATAGAGGCATTCATTCATTCATCAAGACAGAAGATAGAGTAGAGAGATATACGAGCGAAAAAATGACGATATACTACACAAGCCAAATTGCAATTAATCTCTAAGAACATCACCAGTTGAGAGTTCATAGCGTGTTAGAATCTGTCTTGGTGTTTTCGATCTTAGTTTGAATCATCATTTGTTCAAGCTTAGATCCTAGCTCACTTCTTTGTTAGAGCTAGTAGTTGGAAACCCCACCCTCATATACATCCCCTAAAAAGGTTGTTAGGATCATGCTCTTCTCGAAATTGAGTAGATAGGTTGATAAGTACCCGTAAACTTATCTGTAAGGTTGATAAGTACCCGCAAACTTATCTAGAACGGTTGCAAAGCCCGCGTAAGCTTTGTGGTAGCTGTCCTAAAGAATTTGGACTGAGTTGTGTGGACTCACAACTCCCCGTGGACGTAGGAGTTATCTCCGAACCACGTAAATCCTTTGTGTGTTTGTGTTTACTGTTCAGTTACTTTTTGCATATCCAACTGACCATCTAACCAGCACTCAAAACTGCATATTTACATTTCAACTGTTTTGGTTATTGACCAACCTTGCATCTGAGAGTGAGTTATTTTATACGAGTTAGTTTTTGTATCCACCACATTCCGCACAGCACCACACTTCCAGCTGAGTATTCTTACTCAGTTGTGATTCCAGCTGAGTCGACTTACTCAGTTGTGATAATTTTTCAGGGGTTGTTTTTAAAATTCTTAACTGGTGTATTTCCCCCCCCCCCATACACCAGAACTCGTATCGGGACCATCAAGTGGTATCAGAGTAGTGGTTCAAAAGACCGCTGTCTCTGTTTCACGAGGTGTGATTCGAGGTGTTTTTCTTCAGTGGTCAACTGAATAGATCTTTTTCACGCTAGTGCATTTCAGCTTGCATTTGTTGTGTGCAGATGGATGTTAAAGACAAGATTGTTATCATGTTCTCGGTTGTGAAATATACATCCTGGAAAACTCGGATGAAGAAGATTCTACTGTCCAAGCATCATCGAATGCAACAAGTGATTACATCCGGACCGATCACCATCATGGAAAAAGTTATTCGCGCTCCTACAAATCCCAATGATGGGGATGCAACTGAGGTGATGGTTGAGAAAAAGCCAGAAGACTTCACTCCTGAGAAAGCAAAAGTGAGCCAACTGGATATCTGGGCTCAGAGCACTATCATGTCCACAGTTGGACAAGACTATCTTCCATGGATAGAAGAGTGCAACACAGCTAAGGAGATGTGGGATATTTTGGCATCTCTTAGTGAAGGGAGTGACGAAACCAAGGAGAACAAATTCTCCCATGCTTGTCAAGATTTTGACAACTTCTGTCTAAGAGCTGATGAAACCATTGATCAGCTGGAGCTTCGGTTCATGGATATCATCCGGAGGATTCAGTCTATCCGACGAGGGAAATATACTTTGAGAGAGATCAACCTCAAAGTATTACAAGCCCTACCAGCTGAGTGGGACACCTTCACCAACATTCATGAAAGCCGAGCTGATCTTGGAGAAATGGGAACTGACAGACTGTTCTCAATTCTGAAAGGAAACGAGTAAAAGGTGAACCGACGAAGATCAACTCAGCCCTCGGTGCAGACGAGTCGACTTGAGGATGTTGGTTTCGGAACAAAGACATTAGCACTTCGAGCTGACTATTCCAAGCCGCGAACATCAAGGGCAATAAGATCTGCAGACACAGCTTCGAAGGAACCGAGCAGAGAAGAGCTGCAACAGAGTATAGCCGCCTTGTCAAAGAAGCTAGTTGACATGGATACTCAGTTCGGAAAATATAAGCGGTTTTATAAATCCAACCGAACTCGAGATAACTCAAAGCTTGTGACCAACAGTTGCTTTGAATGCGGCAAAGAGGGACACTTCAAAGCTGATTGTCCAGATCTGTCGAAGAAAGATAGAGAAGCGTTGAGGGCCAAGCAAAATGCAAAGAACAAGGCCATGGTTGCAGAAGAAGCAGCTGATGGCATGGACATCTTCACTGACACCGAAGATGAGGACGAGCTGACTTCCACCAACAACGCTATCGGACAGGATCAATGTCTCATGGCATTTGGAACCGACCAGGATGATACTGAGGTACATTCTAATCCAGTTAATTTAAATTCTTCCAATGCTACTAACTTGCAGAAAACAGTAGATGAAGAGTTGGAACCCTCTTGGGGTGACTTCCTAGAACTCAGTGAGGAATTGCATCAGCAATCGGTTGAGTTTAAGAATCTTCAAGAACAGTTTGCCAGACTTGAAGAATCCTTAATCGAAAAGGACGATCTAATTAAAAGTCAAACCGAAGAGATTGATAATCTCAAAAGTCAACTGAATGAGGCCAATCAAACTAAAGCTCCAACCGATGAGGAGTTGAAGGAGCAGATCAAGGAGCAGCATGATCAGTTGAACAAGCAAGAGGCACAGATCGACCAACTGATGAAGATGTCAGACGCACATACTGAGCATATAGCTGTTCTTCTCAAGGATCTACAAACTGAGAAGGACAACCTGATAAAGCTATATCAATCATCCAAAATCATCGAAAATCTTATCAGTTACCGTAGACAAATGGATGACGTGTCTGGACTCGGTTACGACATGGTCAAGGACACTGGAATTCCACCCGCAACCTTTATCAAGGTTGTGGATGTGACGGTTGCCAAACAAAATCCGGTTGAGTCTGCAACTCCCCAAATTAATCCAACCTCCACGTCACAGCAAGCACAACCAGCTAAGGAAACTGCAGCTGAGAAAGGAAAAGGAGCTGTGGTTGGAGAACTGAAGAATCCATCGGTTGGGACAACGACCGAGGGAGAATGTTCCAGGACTCAGAAGAGGAACCAGAGACGTCAGAGATACAATCAGAACCGACCTCTGAACCGACCTCTGAACCGACCTCAGAAGGGATGGAATCAACAGAACCAACAGGGATTCAACCATCAGAATCAACATCAGTTCCATCATCAGAACAACCAGAGATTCCATCAGAGTCAACCAATGTGGAACAGTTCCAACAGATGTAGATATTCATGCCAGAACATGAATCAACAATAGGGCATGAACAGCTATCGTCAACAGTCAGGAAAATGGAATCAGACTCAGCCACAAAGATTCCAAAATGACGTCCGACCTCATAGGCAAAACTAAAAGGGTAAGAAACTGCAACAAAACAGGGGGAACGCCTTTCCTCCTAAAGCTCAAAATGGGAGAAATTAATCTCCTCCCAAGAAACAGAACATCAACAATAACAACAAGCCTAAGGATGACCGAGGTGTTGTTATAGTCGATGGAGAAGGAAAGATAATTTGGAATGATAAATCTATCCGAATCTACAGGGAAAAGCGACTCACAGTTCAAGGAGGAACTGGTTCTAACCCTCCAGGACCCAACTAAAATTGGGGACCTTAAGCGTGTCTGTGCATGAGCAGGAGGAACAGCTGAGGAAGAATAAAGCATCACATACCATGTGGGTGATGGACAGTGGATGCTCGAAACACATGACAAATCTGAAGGACTTGCTCTCCATCAGCCAATTCTGTGATAATGGTTTCTCTGTCAAGTTTGATGCACAGGGCTGCAGGGTTAAAAATGTTGAAACAAAGCAAGTCATATTGTTGGGAAATCGATCCCCAATCGGGAATGTCTACTATGCAGATTGTTACAGTAGTCCTCCTGAAACCTGTCTGTTATCGAAGAGCAGTTCAGATGTGAGCTGGCTGTGGCACAAAAGGCTCAACCATCTGAATTTCAAGACAATGAACCGACTTGCGAGACAGGAACATGCAAAGGGCATTCCGAACCGTGTGTTTTCAACAACACATATCTGCAGTGCGTGTCAGCTGGGAAAGCTCACTAGATCCTCCTTCCGGTTGAAAACGATTCTATCAACCGACTGAGTATTGCAGCTGATCCATATGGATCTCTTCGGGCCTCTTACTCCTAAGAGCATGAATGGTAACGAGTATACACTTGTTGTTACTGATGATTTCTCTAGGTACATGTGGACCATTTTCATGCGTCACAAAAGTGAAACCCGAGATGAGCTACGCAAGCTGATGGATCGGATATCAAACCAACAGGAGATGAAAATCATTTCTATCCGATCAGACCGTGGAACTGAGTTCCTCAATGAAACCATCATTGAATACTGTGAGAAGCACGGAATCACTCATTCAAACATCGGCTGCGCGCACTCCACAACAGAATGGAGTAGCTGAGCGAAAGAACCGAACGCTGAAGGATGCTGCTACATCCATGTTGACAAGCTCAGCTCTGCCAAAGAGATTTTGGGCTGAGGCAATCAACACAGCTTGCTACACCCAGAACCGGTCTCTTCTGACCAAGCGGTTGGGAAAGACACCATATGAACTATGGAGACGCAGGAAGCCTGATATTTCATATTTTCGCGTTTTTGGTTCTAAGTGTTATATTCACAACAATGGGAAGACTCAGTTGAAAACTTTTGACGCCAAGGCTTCGAAGGGCATATTTCTTGGATATGCCGCTCGGATCAAGGCTTATATAGTTTTTAACAACAGCTCTCGTGTTGTGGAGATAACACCTCATGTTAGTTTTGATGAATCTACTTTTGAGTGCAGGGAACAGGCTAAAGGACAACAAGCTGATCCACATGTTCCACCAGTTCTCACCAGATCGCAGGTTCTAAGGCAGAAGAATCTAGCTGAACCATTGATATGGGCAACCGAGGATGATGATCCTTGTTCCTCTGAAGATGAATGTGAGGACCCCAGCTCATCTCAAGGGGGAACTTCAGTTGATGTCACTCCAACTACATCAGCATCTGAAGCCCAACCGAGCCCGGTTCAAAATATTGTCCATGTTGAGGATCCAGACTCAACAACTGATAAATCACCAGTTCTGAAGATCCTAGTATCTCCCACAGCTCAGGTTATCCCATCAATTGAAATCACGGAACAACCACTGTTGGAAGAAGAAGGAAGACGCAACAAGAGATGGTATGAAGATCACTCCAAGGACAACATCATCGGAGATCCAACCAAGGGTGTGCGCACTAGGAGTAGAGTTGCAAATCCAGACTCAGCTGAGAAAGATTCAAGCACTTACGCCCAATATGCTGAGGAGTTGGCAGTTCTTGAGGAATTCGAACAAGCAGGAGATGTTGCCATGATTTCATGTTTCGTAGCTGATGTGCCAGAGCCGAAGCATGTTAAGGAAGCTCTCAACTGTGTTCATTGGACAACAGCCATGCAAGAAGAGCTGAATGAATTTCTACGCAACTGTGTATGGGAGTTGGTAGAAAGACCAAATGGTGTCAAAGTCATTGGATTAAAGCTGATTTTCAAGAACAAGAGAGACGCCATTGGATTCATTGTGAGAAACAAGGCAAGATTGGTAGCTCAGGGATATTGCCAACAAGAAGGAATTGATTTCAAGGATTCTTTCGCGCCTGTTGCAAGGTTGGAAGCTATCAGAATATTTCTAGCCTATGCCGCATTTCACAAATTCAAGGTTTATCAGATGGATGTGAAGTGTGCCTTCCTCAACGATGATATTAAGGAAGATGTTTATGTTGAACAGCCTCCCGGTTTTGAGACTGGAGATGGAAGAGTGTATAAGTTGAAGAAAGCTATCTATGGCTTGAAGCAAGCACCTAGGGCATGGTATGACACTCTCTGTAGTTTTCTTCTAAACTCGGGGTTCAAACGAGGGTCAGTTGACAAAACACTGTTCACCATAAAAGTTGGAGAAGACATACTTGTTGTGCAAATCTATGTTGACGACATCATATTCGATTCCAAGTCAGAGGAGCTGTGCGAGAAATTCTCAACTCTCATGAAGGAGAAATTCGAGATGTCGATGATGGGCGAGATGAATTATTTTCTTGGGCTACAGTTGAAGCAGTCATCCAAAGGGATTTTTATTAATCAGTCCAAATATACCAAGGAGCTTATCGCAAAGTTCGGATTGCAGACAAGTAAAACCACAAGGATCCCGATGAATACTAACTGGAAGATTGAACCCGGATCTGAGGGAAAACTCGTGGATGCCAGTAAGTATAGAGGGATTATTGGTTCTTTGCTATATCTAACCGCCAGTCGGCCAGATATATCTTACTCGGTTGGAGTGTGTGCTCGGTTCCAAGTTCAGCCAAGGGAAGCACACATATTGGCAGCAAAGAACATCATTAGGTATCTGAAGGGTACTATTAATGTTGGGTTGTGGTACCCAGCTGACGACAATATCCAACTGTCCGGATACTCAAATGCGGATCTAGTCAGAGATTGGTTGGACAGGAAGTCCACATCTGGAGATTGTCAGTTCATGGGAAGCAAGCTAGTCTCATGGTTTTCCAAGAAACAAGCATGTGTTGCCACTTCTACAACCGAGTCAGAATATATAGCTGCTGGCAGTTGTTGCATGCAAGTGTTGTAGCTCAAGCAACAATTTTGAGAGATTACGAAGTTGCAACTGGACAAGTTCCCATCCATTGTGATAGCTCAAGTGCCATTGCTATCTCTTTGAATCTTGTTCACCATTCTCGGACGAAGCACATCGACATCCGACATCATTTTATCCGAGATCATATTGAGAAGAAGGATGTATCTGTGGAGAAGATTCCAACTGAGATTCAGAGAGCCGATATATTCACCAAACCTCTAGCCGAAGCATGTTTCAAGATGTTATGCGATCTCCTTGGATTGTTGGATCCATCAGATGAGGAATCAGCCGAGGTGAAGAGATAGATATCCATTTGAGGGGGAAGCTCAGATGAAGGGGGAATCTCAGATGCGGATCGCCAACCGAAGACATCAGACGTCAGCTGAACAGACGAACTCGAGTCAGCTGATGGTATGACGCAACATTGGAACACAGTTGATTCCGACATCAGCTGGCAGGTATCATTTATGGCTGAAAGTGTTTGTATCTTAAATGAGAATGTTTGAAATAAATTCAAACATTCCTGAGCATGTCAGTTAGATTAAAATAGCCATCATAGCGCATTTAATGTAAAGTACGGCTGAACATCAATAGCCTTACTTTATAGTGCGACTGGGCTGACATTAAAAACAGTTCACCTTCTCATGCGCGTGTTGGAACTCAGAATTCAACGTCAGTCAAAGCTAGTCAACAGTCGCGAGATCTCAGCCGTTGATGGATTCGCGCCATTCAACCCTGGCCGTCGATTTCAAACGACCCTATAACCTATAAAAGGCGAAAAATCAGAAAGTGATTTCTTACCTTCTACATTTGTGTTTATCTGCAGTAACTGTTCATCTTCGTCTCCGATTCTGTCTCACCATTTTCTGCAAGTTCTTTGTTTTCTTCTCTCTATATATTATCTTCACAGCAACTCTAAATGGCACCAAAAGCTTCTTCGCAAGGAAAGAAAATGGCATCATCGGGACCAGCTCTAGTCCCTTCGTCATATGAGGAATCCTTCGACATGATGCTCTCCAAAATTCACTTCGAGCAGATTCTGTCAGAAGACGCTCTGGAGTCGCCGGTATTATCTCCCCTCGCTGATCTTCTCAGGGAGAATGGTCTTCTGGATTGGGCGATGCTCTTCCCCACTCACCTTCTCAGGCGACAGGTCGGAGAATTCTACCTGAACCTGAAATCACCTATCGACAGCCGAGATGGCCTCGTTTCAGAAGTCTCCTGTCGACAGCGAGACGTCCTTGCCAGAACCATCCGCCGTGTCACCGTCCCCATACCGGTCTTCGATTTGCTACGCTCCATTATTCCACCAAATCTCACCGCCACGGACACCATCGAGATCATCACCGATGCAGATGCCGATCAATTTCTGGAGAATGCTCTCATTACAGCAGAAATATTGAGGAGCAACATGCATCAAACGAAGTTGAAGCCCGAGCATCGACTTCTGTTCGATGTTGTATCCAAGGTTGTCTTCGGATACAGCGGAGCCTTTGGAGACATCAGCCGACTAATGCTCAAGCAGCTGATTGCTTTGGAGCACAGGCACAAGCACAACATCAACTAGTTTAAATACTTCGAACACCAGTTGATAATGGAGAAGCAGAAGATTACAGAAACCACAGCTGACTCTGGAGAGAAGTTGTTGAGTGTCAAGGGAACTCTCATCTTTGGAGTTAAGATTTCTGCCCTGATCCTTCTCACAACAAAGGATCAGAACATGGTGTGGGAAGACTGTGAGAAGACTCCAGTCAAGAGGCAGATGCTCTTCCCAACAGCCAAGAAGGCTCTGGATGTGATTCGGAGTGTATATACTCCCAAAGAGAAACGGGAAGCTGTGAAAACAACTGAGGAAAAAGATACAGCTGAGGAGCTGCCTCCAGCTGCCGGCCGCACTTCCAAATCGACAGTTGCTCGCCGACTCAGAGATGAGTCAGATAAGGAGAAAGAGGACGAGCCAGCTAAGAAGAAGTTAAGGCTTCGTATCAAGAAGAAGTCAGTTGCAAAACCAGCTGAGGAGGAACCATCTGAGTCGAGTCACTCAGTTGACAAGAATGCGTTTGAAATTTTTTTTTCGTGAAAGTGGAACTGGGAAGGAGAGGTCTCCCCATCAAGATGTGATGGAAGGGATGGAAACTGATCCAGAAGATGAGCCGAACATCACCTCGGATGCATCTTCTTCATCCACGGAATCCAAAGATGTTCCAACATCCCCACGGCAGGAGCTGATGCCGTACAGCCCAAAGAGGTTCTCACAACCGACACTCAGCCAGAAATTCCGAGCTCCCGCTCGATGCCAATATTGTAACCACTTCTTCGGCCAATGTTGAGGAACCTCTCGATACCAACATCCCCACACGGTCAGAAATTTCGAGCTCCCCGCTCGATGCCAATATTGAGTCCACTTCTTTGGCCAATGTTGAGGAAACCTTTGAACCGATTCCATATGAAAATCTATCTCTCTCCCCCATCGACGAAGAAGCTGATCGTCGAGCCGTCGCTTTGGAACATGAAGGCAAGTTGGCCTACTGCTTTCAGAAGCTGATTGGAATGTTCCCCGAGGCGCGCGACATGCCCACTTTTGCCACGCTGGGAACTGAGCTATTGTATCAATTCAACATCATATTCAGCTACTGGTATGTCAAGGAAGATACCATCCGAATACACAGCTGGAACCAGCTCAAGGCCGACGAGTCGCGTATAACGGAATACTTCAACTACACCAACCTTGAAGTTGCGTGCAACAACAAGGTTGCACTGCTGACTCGCCGTCTGGACTTTAGCAAGGCTGAAGGAAGAGATACAAGAGAGACAGCCGAACAAGATCGTGTCGCCTTCCTTGACAACATGCTGGTCAAGTCTGCTGATTTCATCGATAACCTTGACGCAGCCGCCGCAGCAGCCAAGTAGGAAGAGGAAGAGCTTCAACAGTACCTGGCCAATCGCCAAGCCATGCTCACTGTTGAACAACCAGCACCTTCTGACCAACCACCACCAGCTGATCAGCAAGCTCCCTCCTCGGATGAAATTTGTGAGCTGATCGCTGAGAGGGTCAATCAGCTGAGGAAGGAGATGCTTGCCAACATCCAGCTCAACAAAGAAGAACAGCTGAGGATGATGGAAGCTCAGAATGAGAAGCACAAGAAGTTGCTGGAAGACAATGATGCGCTGAAGATAAAGCTGGATGATCTTTCAACATCCACCAGCAAGGACATCACAGACCTGAAGACAACAATTCTTGGCATCAAATCCGAACTGAACGTGTTCAAGTCCATATCTGACTCAAATTTTGCCAAATCTCAACAGACTCAGGACGAAGAATGGGATTCTCGGTTCGAATCCAGATGGGCTGAGTTTGTCGCTTTCCAAACCGAAGTCACTGAAACCTTCGGTGCAATGCAGAAAGTTGATCAAGAGCGCCGCAATAAGGAATTGGCAAAGAAGGTTGAGGTGGAATGTGCAGTTGATGAGCTCTTCAACTGGATTCAGCAAGCTGAACAGCAACTCACTTCTCTAGATGGCTCAGTCGCAAGCCTTGTTGCTAATGCCAAAAAGGGAGAAGATGAGATTGGGAAAGATGAGACCCGGGAAGATGAGACTCAAGAAGATATGCCAGCCGGGAAGGAATCTCAGCTGAAGAAGAAGACAGCTTAGAAGAAAAAGTCCGCTCCGAAGCCAACCGACAAGAAACAACAACAGCTGAAATCCATTGTTGTCGGCGGAGAAGAAATGGCGAAGGACATGGAGCAGGCAAAGGAGTATGGAGTTTCCTACAACTCCATAGCCGAGATTGCAGCCGAGCTCGATGCTGAACTCGACGGTATTACAACCGAAGAGTGTATTGCTGCTGCTAAGGCTATGGATGTTCCGGAGAAGGACTATATGAATCCAGAGTGGATCAAGAAATTTGTTGCCAATCAAGCTACAAGAGTCAACAAATTTGAGGAAGAACTTGCCAAGGTTACCAACAACTTGGACAGGAATATTGCCTCCCACAGCCGACGACGAATAGAGAAACATCAGGTGAAGGCTGAAGCAAGGATGAAACAGCAGAGACTGCCAGGGAAGATCAAGCTCCAAAGTCGCTTCAAGCATGTCGACAGATAGATGCCAGTTGAATGGAATGACGATTGAGAATCATTCAAGCAAGAGTTTGTGAATGATTTCTATTATAGGAAGGTGTACACAACTGAGGACCCGAGGAAAGCCTTCAAAGAAGCCCTGACCGAGCTACACTCTGGGGATCCGGGCATGTTCAACCAGTTCAGGCAAGCAATGATTGATGCAAAGCTGGATATGAACACCGTCCCCGTCCCTCAGAAGGTCACATATCATCCTCCATTTATCCCAGACACAAGAAATCCTAACTGAAAGAAGATTGCAGCTGAGGCAAGAAGAGTGTGTCAGGAACATGGAGTGGATATTTCAAAGGAGTCAGATGCAAAAAGAGATATTTTTGTCAGGATTTTTGGAAAGTATGGGCTGAAGTACTAGCCAAGTTAGAGTTTTTGAGCAACTGATGTATTTTGATTTTTTTGTGCACATCTGTGTAAACATCAGTTGTAATGAAAACTTTCATCATATCCGATTCACCTTGACGTACAATCTCTAGTTGTCCAAACTCTGAATCGCAAAGTTATTTCAATACCATGTTATAACTGTGCTAACCCTTTGATATTTAATCTTATAGACTGTCTAGAATTTCAGCTGAGATTTTAGATAGGTCAGTAGGGTTTAGATCAGTAGGGTTTTGGCATCATCAAAAAGGGGGAAATTGTTGGGAAATTTAGTAAAGTTTTGATTGATTCCAAAACCAACTTACCCCAACCGAGTAGATGTTGTCATATCCTAATGTTAGTATTTAGGCTCGCTGTTTGAGCAATGTTGAGATTTTATCTTTACAGATCTCCAGCTGAAGACGGCAACACGGCATTACTCGGATAGAACTACAGATGGAAATTCGGATGTGTAACATCAGTTGTAAGAAAGACAACTGAGCGTTCAAGATACATAACATCAGAAGTAAGAAAGACAACTAAGCATTCAAGCCAACTGTTCAGATGAAACATCAGTTGCAAGACTCAATCCGATAGATCGACAACATGAAGTTCAAGGCAGCTGAGGGTTCAACTGTTTCTATTCAGACAGAAGGTCAGATGAAGATATCGATCAGATGGAACATCAGCTGAAGACCACTCGGATAAAGATCAAAATTTCTCAACCGACTAAACAAGGTTGAAAGACTAAGGTTGAAATTTGAAATTCAAAAAGGAAGTCACGTGAAGGTTTGACGTTCTGTCATTACCTCATTTGGCCCAACACAAGGTTGTCTCAGAAGGAAAGCAGAAGTTCACAGTTGTCAAATCGGGAAAATCTGCAGAGATGAGAGACAAGCCATCGCTTTCACAGAACAGAGATCAACGGCTCATCCAACGGCTAGTTGATTCTCTCCGCCTATAAATAGAGGCCTTCATTCATTCATCAAGACAGAAGACGGAGTAGAGAGATATACGAGCGAAAGAACGACGATATACTACACAAGCCAAACTGCAATTAATCTCTAAGAACATCACCAGTTGAGAGTTCATAGCGTGTTAGAATCTGTCTTGGTGTTTTCGATCTTAGTTTGAATCATCATTTGTTCACGCTTAGATCCTAGCTCACTTCTTTGTTAGAGCTAGTAGTTGGAAACCCCACCCTCATACACATCCCCTAAAAAGGTTGTTAGGATCCTGCTCTTCCCGAAATTGAGTAGATAGGTTGATAAGTACCCGTAAACTTATCTGTAAGGTTGATAAGTACCCGCAAACTTATCTGAACGGTTGCAAAGCCCGCGTAAGCTTTGTGGTAGTTGTCCTAAAGAATTTGGACTGAGTTGTGTGGACTCACAACTCCCCGTGGACGTAGGAGTTATCTCCGAACCACGTAAATCCTTTGTGTGTTTGTGTTTACTGTTCAGTTACTTTTTGCATATCCAACTGACCATCTGACCATCTAACCAGCACTCAAAACTGCATATTTACATTTCAACTGTTTTGGTTATTGACCAACCTTGCATCTGAGAGTGAGTTATTTTATACGAGTTAGTTTTTGTATCCACCACATTCCGCATAGCACAACACTTCCAGCTGAGTATTCTTACTCAGTTGTGATTCCAGCTGAGTCGACTTACTCAGTTGTGATAATTTTTCGGGGGTTGTTTTTAAAATTCTTAACTGGTGTATCCCCCACCCCCATACACCAGAACTCGTATCGGGACCATCAATTATGGTAATCAGTCCTTTCCTATTTTGTGCATTTACAGAATCATATTGATGCATCACGTAAGTTGTGTTAATGCATCATGAAATTGTTCTCAAAACATCAAATAATAAATATGAAAAATAATGTACATAATGCATTAATTATGATATCATATACGAATATAAATACGAATACGATATACGTAATGTATTAATTGTATAAGTACACACTTTTAAAAAATTTATTTGTTCTTTATAAACAATATGCATTTATGCATCACTTTGCATTACTTTATGCATCACTTTATACTATTTAATGCATCACGATTTTGCACTGCATAAATGACGAAAATTACTATTCTAACCCTACTTAAGTAAAAGACACGGGATTGATAAAAAAAAAATGAATTTAACCAGTTAATTAAAAAATTAAATCATATTCATTGATCTTATAGGATGAATGACTTAAATTGGTTCATAATTCTCATAGGTAACTTAAATAAAACGAAACAATAAATAAAGTGGAAGTAAGAAATTTGTGAGGCGACAGTTCTGTGATTCCATATGGAGTATAAGAGAATGGAACTTTTGGATTCATGCAAAGAATACAATCCCATGAGTATAGATATTTTTGCATGAAAATTAATGTTACTAGTATATATCTACACGTACAGACGCATCTACTTAGACAAACGTTCTTCATTTGTAGCAATGGCGGTGCAATCCGTTCATTTCCTAATTTCTTACATATCCACCTACCTACATCACTCCAATCCTCACTTTAATTCATTTAATTTGTTTTCTACTAGTATATGTACCGATACCTCTTAAGCCTAATCTTAATTAATTAGAATTGGAAACCTTTATTAATCTTGTAGTTGTTACTTGAGAAAAATAAATTAGACTCCCCTCATTAAAAGCTTTGACTCCATCACTCTTTGTATGTGTGCATATTGTAGTATACTCGACTCGAGTCGAATCGTTTCCTGATGTAGCATTAATTAAGAATTAATCTCAATCATTCAATGTAACAATTTGGGTAGCTGATAATAATAGATAGGATCAACGGCATTATCATAAATTAATTTCAACAACTTAAAAATTGTGGTGATCTATTTTTGTAAATACATGGGGCAAAATAGTCTTAATAATATTAGAAATTGCAACGTATCTCCCAAAACTCAAGAAAATAAAATAAAAGAACAACATGAAATATTCGAATAATGTACCTCCTTCGTCCTGTAACATGATACTCATTTTCAAGTAAGGAAAAAATTATCCTTTGGGCTATAACATGAGACTCGTTTTCAAGTAAGAAAAGAATTATTCTTTAAAAAACGTGGAACGTACCATCTTAATCACTTTTTATTTTTTGTCTTATTCATACTAGTTATTTTAAAAATTGTAAAATAGTTATTTTGAAATTTAATGAAAATAATTGATGCCATATCGAACTCGACAGGTGGGAGATAGGTCCCATTTGCTCTTAGAAGGAATTTGCTTTTTTGATACCGCAATTCATACTAACTATTAAGCTAATTTTGTAAGATTAATATTCTTGTCATCTTTTTGCTCTTCGACAACCTATCTTTGAATTGATAGAGACAGGAAGTCAGCACTCAGCAATCATAATCAACACATTTCGATTGTTCTTACATTAAAATTATAATGACGCACAATTAACACGACAAAACATGTGCCATACACACTACATTAAATTAATTATAATTAATTAAACGTCTTCACGTGAAATAGGGAAGGTTGCTGCAGCAACGGAAAGGATTTTTACATAGATATGCAGTCCTACTTTGCAGGCACGGCTAAATTAATTAGCACTGCTATCAATTATTTCTCTGTAGTTCGTAAAGGTCATAGTTGAAGACGACAGAATAAGGTTTCAATAATTTTGTGTATGCATGTGAAACTAATCAGAGAAAGATGAAAAGAAAATAGTTTGCATATAATCATAACTCATGGTTTTCAAATTTGATCATTTAAAGTGTCTTTCAATCAGGTATCTAGCTCAAAATCGTATGTACGTAACTTGATTAAATCTCAAGGGAGATGCATCTAACATTTACGAGCCACGCGCGCCCACCTAAGGTATAGATTCTAATTCATCTCTTTATTTATTTATTTTTCTTTTTACAAAAATATGACATCAAGATACATAAAATATACTCGTATTTACATACTTAAATTTATATTTAATGACATATTTATAATCGTTCAGTAACATGATTTACTGATGTACGAGTACGACCATATTTGAATTTGAGTATGAGTTTTGTGTAACAAATGTAAATACTCCCTCCGTCCAAATATAAATGTCCCATTTGGTCTGAGCACGGAAATTAAGAAAACTGAAAAAGGTGTTTTGAGTGGTGAAAAAGTTAAGGAGTAGGGGTAGTAGTAATACAATAATTAGTGAGTTAATCTTTGTTGACTTTTATATGCCATTTTTGTTTTGTTTTTCATTTGCTCAAAGTAACTAGTCAAGAAGCCGGCAACTTCAATTGGTATTAAATCGATTTAGATCGCAGCAGTAGAGAGAGAAATAACTAATACGTGAGCGGCCATAGACAAAAACAAGCAAAAATGACCAATCAATTTCTAAATTGTAAATCGAATTGAAGGAGACGGGAAAGTGATTCAAGTGAGATGTGAGTATAAGAAAATGGGAAGAAGAAGGGGGAGTCGGACCTTGGTATCCAGCACGACGGCGCAGAGGATGTCGGTGTTCTCCATGGCCTTGCGGAGATTGTCAAGGGTCTCCTGGTGGTATTCGTAAGATCCGTGAGAGAAATTGAAGCGGGCAACGTTCATGCCGGCACGCAGAAGCTTCTCGACCATGGGAATGGAACGAGAAGCAGGGCCCAAGGTGCACACGATCTTCGTCTTCGGCCGCTTAACGTCGACCTGATTTTCTCCTCCATTGCCGACGAAGTAGTTAGTCATGATTCCTCTCTCGGACTCTCTCTCTCTCCCTCTCTCTCTCTCTCTCTCTCTCTCTCTCTCTCTCTCACAGAGTGTGTGTGTGTGTGAGCGGCGACGCCACAGCCTGCGCCGAGCTCGACACCGCGCTTGTCGGTGAAGTTTAAGAGGCGGCGTGGGGGTTGTCGACAGCGGCGCATGTTATTGGGTTGGGTAATTAGTGATTTAATTAGGGATGTTAATTAGGTTGGGTTAGTTGTTAGGTGTGGGTCCAAAATGGTAAAGGGTAGTAATTATAGGAAAAAGAGAAGGTATTTTTTGTCCAAAAAGTAAAATAGGATATTTACATTTAGACAAGTAAAAAGGATAAGTAGGACACTTACATTTGGACGGAGGGAGTATATATTTTCTTCGTCCCGTTATTCTTATTTTATTTCTTTTGGATACGGTATTAAGGAGAAAGGATTTAAAGATAGAAAATTCGTTGATAAAGTTTTTTATTGAATATTTAATATGGTACAAATAGTAAAGTAAAATGGGTTTTACTTTTAATATAAGGAAATAAAGTGATTGAGAGAGTGAATAGTGAGTTGCACATAAAATGAGGGAATAATAGTGAAAAGTGAATTAATTAGAAGAAATCACATTAGCAATTTAAATAGGTACTTAATAACCCTTAATTTAATTTAAAAAGAGAAACATGACAAAAATAATGAAATATATAAAAAAAGAATAACGGGACATAGAAATTTAAGTGCATAAGCATCAGTTTGCTCATCCGTCGGCTCGAGCTAGCTTTTGGATGAGCCAAACCAATAATGCGCCAAATGCGGATGAGTCTGGCTCATCCTACTGTGCCCGCTCAAGAGGGAAAAATGGAGAGCACGGCATTGCACTTGCAATAATTATTAAAAAAAAACTAACGAAAGTTTTCTAAAATTAAGCCATGGCCTAATGGTTAAGTCATCATTTGTTAAGGTCGATGATGGCAAGGGTTTGAAACCCATTAGTCTCACCTTTTTTTTTTTTTTTTTTAATATCATCTTCCTTTTTTTCTACTGTCTTTCTTAACTGTTTTTGTTCTTTACATTTCCTTTTTTTTTATCTCCATTCACTCTCTGTTTTTCGTTTTCTTGATGGTTTTTTCTTTCTTTTCCTTAATTTTTTTTCTTTCTTTTTAAATTAATATAATTATCTTATGCTTAATGTAATTTTTTTTTCATTTAATGTCCTATTTTTATAATTTATGTTTAATATAATTTCATTTCATTTTAATAATATATAATTTTTTAATTTAAATTAAATTAAAATTCCAAAAATCAAAACTAATTCATAGCAGGATAAGTCTTTCCAATATATAGTTGGCTCATAAATTGGCCCGCAACATGATTGAGCCAAATGTTAATGCTCTAAGATCCAGTACTAACTTCCTATTTAACTTTTTATTTCTATGTTAATTACCTTGGTATATACAGTGTTATTTTTTAAGTTAAACACATATACATGACTTGAACCTTTAATTTCATAAAAAGGGAAGCATCTGACCAACAATTATGTTTGGCGGTTGAATAAATAGAATAGAAATAAAAGCTAAATTGGAGGAGAAGGGATGCATCGGGTCGCTTTAAAGAATATGTGTGTCCACTCCTCGGGTTTGGTATAAGGACCGACCCTGCCCGACCAACTTACTCTTTTTACGCTCATTTGGATTCCAACCCACTGATTTCTTAATCTACGCTTTTCCCAATTCATCCTTTTGACTAGCATCATTGTCGCCATGTGAGACCACACGTGCAATACCACTCAGATTTTATCAGAGTAATGCTATTAAGTCTTACTTAACCTTATCAATAAATATAAGGTAAATTGCATGTAAAATCAAAACATTTCGCCAAATTCGTAAATTACATATGTTTTTAAAAAATCGTTTTGTAAAATCAAAACGTTTTAATTTTTTGCAATTGAAGTCCGATGATCGGTTTCCCCCAACTTAAATCTTGCGTGGCAGACGGAGTTGACACGCTGGACTCACCGGACGTCAAAACGACGTCGATTTTCAAATTTAATAAATAAAAAATAAAAAAATATATTTTTTTACCACCTCACCACCCTTCTCCCCTATCTCATCCCTCTCTCTCTATCGTCATCCCCATCTCCCTCCTCTCCATCTCCTCCTCCACCACTCTCCCCCATATCCGAAAGCAAAGAAAGAAATAAGAGACGAAGACCCCGACTCCACAATCCTCCGGTGAAACGCCCCCTCGCCGACGAAGACCCCGACTCCACCGCCGCAAGCAGCGGCGAATCCACCACCCTCCGCCGCCGTTCTTCGACCATTTGTCTGCCTATCTACAGCTCCACCAAAACACGAACAACTCGTCGCTCTTGAATCCAAATATATCCTGGCCCAGAGCCTCCACCCCGCCGCCGCTAAGATCCGACCCGAATCTGATGGCTCACGAGGGAGGCCCCTCCCCCTCCATGTTCCCCACCTCGAACCCCTTCATGTCGTGCTTCCAACCCATGGCGCTGAAGAATAGCGGCGTCGGCAACGGCTCCAACGCGGTGGCGTCGCTGCTGAATCAGAGTTAGGGCCAAGCGGCTCGCAACCCGAAGAAGCGGTCGAGAGCGTCGAGGCAGGCGCCAACCACCGTGCTGACTACCGACACCAGCAATTTCAGAGCCATGGTGCAGGAATTTACCACAGGGTTTCAGGTGGGGAGAGTGGTGGAGGAGGAAATGGGGAAGAGGGAGATGGGGACGACAATAGAGAGAGAGCCAGAGAGGGATGAGATGGGGAGAAGGGTGGTGAGGTGGAAAAAAAAATTATTTTTTGTTTTTTTTTTATTAAATTTGAAACGACGTCGTTTTGGCTTCCGGTGAGTCCAGCGTGTCAATTCCGTCTGCCACGCAAGATTTAAGTTGGGGAAAACTGATCACCGGACTTCAATTGCAAAAAATTAAAACGTTTTGATTTTACAAAACGTTTTTTTAAAAACATGTGCAATTTGCGAATTTGGCGAAACGTTTTGATTTTACATGCAATTTACCCATAAATATATGCAATTAGATTATGCCTAGCTATAATTTAATTCAAATAGAAAAAAGATTTCAATTTATTTATAATTTTAAATTTTAAATAATTTCTAATAGTTTAAATTTTTTATCATACAAATTTATATTGAAGTATTTGAATTTGGAGGCAACAAAAATCTCCATATAGATAATAGAGTGAATACAAAACTTTTTGTCGAAAAAATAAAAGAGTTTATATATTTACACTAACGATGACAAAATTGAAGTCAAGAATATAATAATAACATAAAATATATATTTGTACTTTTAAAATAAATCAAAAATTTAACTAAATCGATCTATTTTCACATAATTGACCAAATTATGGCTAGCTACATTATGGTTAAATAGCCGGACTGACGGGCCCGAACCGGAACCGGCCCGCTGATCAACGGTTTTTAACCAGACCGGCGGTCAACGAGCCCGAACCGGAACTGGCTAGGGGAGGGCCGGTTACGGGCTCCAAATATGTTGAATCGTAATTGGCGGTTAACCGCTGGTTTGCGTATTTAAAAAAAATTACCGTTAAAAATTGGTGGACTCAATAGTCGAACCGTCAAAATCGGCGGGCCCGCTAAAACCGCCGGTTCCAACAGAAACTGGGTAGTGGCTGTGTAGAGAAGCATCAACTTCAAATGGCTAAAAAAATAGTCGTTTGCTTCCTTTCTTTCACCCTATAAATACTCACCTTCTCCATTTCATTCCTCACGCCAATTCTTTCATCTCTTAATTTCTTGCAAATTTAAGATCTATTTTGTTATATTTTTTGTGAATTTGTATCACCATTTCCACCGCCACTCTCCACCATCGCCTCCACCTCCACCGCCGCTACTCTCCACCACTGCCACTCTCTCCACCATCAAGTCGTCCTCATCTCGTGTCGACAAGGGCAAGGCTCCCGCCCAAAATCAAGGAGACAATGCTCCACCTCGTCGAGGAATATCGAGAAAACAATCTCGTGCAATGGCGGCGAAAGAAATTCTTAGGGCCTATGCCGAACAACATCAAGCACAAGAAAAAGAAGAATTTTATGATGAAGTTCGTAGGCAAGAGAAGATGTTGAACCGACAATCTCAACAACAATCCAACGACGGAGACGAAGAAGAAGTGCAAGCACCAAGTCGAGTTCACACCTCGGATATCTTCCTTAAGCACTTCAAGAAAGTGCCAAGACCGGTGGACTCCACAATCTCAAGCAACGATCCCGCCGCCGACAACCGACCAAAGTACAACGCATTTTGCAACTATTGCAAAAACGTCTACAAATGGACACATGGAGGAGGCTACGGCACACTAAGGCGACACATGGAGACTTGCCATCCGACATAATACGGAATTCCAACAAGCCAAACGCAAATTCGTGGAACAACAACTTTTTCGGTGACGAGTACGCCTTCTAATCTCTTATTTAAGTATGATCATAATCATGCCGGAAATGTTATGGCTAGATATTGTGCTATGGAAAAATAACCTTTTAGTTATGTCGATAGAATAACGTATGAAACATCTATAAAAGATGCATATTGGCCCCTCCCCGTCCCCCTCCCCCCGCTAAAAAAAAATTAGTAGAAGTAATATGGTAAGGCCAATTAGGAGACAGTCTTTTGATTAAAAAAACAAGAGCTAATGAAATATTTGGTACGTTTAGATCATAAAGTTTGTATTTGTGCGGATATTTAGACGGATTGTTATCATAAAAATAATTATATGGGAATTACATGTCATTGGGTTGATGATAAATAAATGTTGCAAAAGCGTTTGATTGTATTTAGGGAGTTCAATGATCCACACACGGCTAATTATATTGTTTTAATAATTATTACCATTTGAAAATTTTGTTGCTTAGATTGTCTTAATATATGTATATACAACATATAATTGCAAAAAAAATAACAAAAAAATAAATTAAAAAACCCAAAAAAAAATGCCTAGAAACACCAAAATTCACTGCCCAAAACCGCCGGTTTTTAACAAACCCTACATTCTATCTATAAATACTCCCCCTCCCCCACCCCCATTACCACTTCTCCATCCGCGCCTCTCTCTTTTTTTTTCCTCACTTTTTTTTTTTCATTTTCTTCTTCTCTCAATTTTCTTTTCTTCTCTTATTTTCTTCTTCTTCTTCTTCTTATCTTCAAAGTATTCATTTTTCAATTCATCATTTCAACTCTAATGCCTCCAAGAAGATCCACTCTTCATGAGCTCTTCACCAAATAGTACACCCGTGGTGAGCCATTGTCCAACTATTAAAGGCCAACCTATCGTGTGTGTGTGTTAGCCTAGTGGTAGTGAGGTTAATGCCCGGGCCAAAGGTCACGGGTTCGAGTCCTCAGTCAGGTGGTATTTAAATTTCCTTGCAATATTGTTCAAAAAAAAAAAGGCCAACCTATCATGTTCGTTGCAATTATTGCAATTGCATTTTTAGGTGGATAATCGGTGGAGGTTGTGGTTCGCTACTTTGTCACATTCAAGTGAAACATCCAAATAAACTTGACAACCGTGAAATGGGTAATTGAGATTTTAGTGTAATATTTGTAGTGTTTATTTTCAATTTCATCTTTCAATTCAAGTTACTTGTTTGTTTGCAATGTATTATGTGCAATGTGTATTGTGTAATCTTTATTTCAATTTTCAATTACTTGTTTTTTGTAATTTCTTGGTAATGTTCACTTCAATTCAAGATTCTATTATTTATGTTTCATTTTCCTACAATTGAGGTGAAATAATCGAAAAAAAGTGGCGGTTAAAATCAGAACTGACCGGTTTTACCCGTACCGGAACCAGCAGTTACAAAGCTCGGCCCAGAACCGACTACAGTGTTGTCGGGCCGGTTAAGGTTCAAGGTTCAACGAACCATGAACCGGCAGTTCAAGGCCCGGAATCGGCGGGCCTTGAACCGTGAACACAACTACTTGTAGCAACCAACGAGCCATGTTATTTAGCCATAATGTTGCTAACCATAATTTGGTCAATTATGTGAAATAGATCGATTTAGTTAATTTTTTTATTTATTTTAAGAAGTACAAACATATATTTTATGTTACTAGTATAAGCAACGTGCATTCACACGTAAACATAATTATTCAAACAAATAAATTTTGTACATTTCGTAGTTCATTTTTTTTTTAAGTTAATATCTAGAATTTTATTATACTTTTTGATTGAACTTATAGCTTATTCTGAGTGGCGGCAAGCTCTTTCCAAAGCTCTCTATTTATTGAAATTGATTATTAATTCATCATTAACTGACGGTAGAGCATTTTTATCAAATGTTACAATTAAATGCGTTCATTATGGACACAAGTAGAAGTCATGAAGAGAAAAAGACAATAAGCACTCCACTGAAAAATTGCATATCACATGGGTTACTATATGTTATTGCTAACATAAGAAGCACATATACAATACAAGACCGTGCAATCAATTTTTGATAACATGATAAATAATTAAATATACAATTACTAATGTAATAAGTTCTGGATAGACAAAAAAAATCACAAATGCATGCAAAGACCCAAAAGAAATTTAATTAAATAAAGCATATTAAGATAGCACTAAAAAGTTCAACATAAGGCATGTTATTCTAACTTAATCTTAGTGGACAAATGATTTGAAAATAGTCGCACTTTCGCTATAAATAAGCACATATTCAATAGCATAAAGTAATATATCCAACCCACCATTTGAAAATAATCGAGCTTTCACTATAAATAAGTAACATTTTATTGTAACTCCCGACATCTTTTGACCTATTTTTTCTTGTTTAAGTACTCTAAGTATATACGGATTAATTAAAGACACATTATGAAAATAATTTCATGAGAACATACACAAACCTTTGAGTTGTTTTAGCATATTTACTTGCAATTCTCAAACACAATCCCCATTCTTCATAAAACAATACTACTATAATCTAATAAACATTTTAAAACTATTAAAGTGTAATGAATATAAGAGTATCTACTTTCATCACTGTGTAGTCCACCTCTGATGAACGATTATGGAAAAAATTCGCAATTGGCCTCACATAATAATCCTTAATTTTTTTTTTGCTTTCTATGTTTCAAAGTTGAACAAAAAGGGAACAATATTTGGTGCTCTATCATCAAGCTTTAAGCTGAAAAAAATAAAATAAATAAATAAGCTGCAGCCACAATATTTGGTACTCTATCATTAAACTTTAAGCTGATACAACTGATATCAACATAACGAAGCGGTGGAGAGAAACTAACTGTTTGTAGGAAAAAAAAACTTGATCAATTGAAGATAATGTATAATGAGATAATTACTATAATAATTAACAAATTATTGATGTGGTAAGAAATAAAATTGTTGATATGAATGGGCCTGTAAGCTTTTTCATCAATTACTTTAATGGTAAGAAATAAATTATTGAGTAATGATATTCGGACACACTGTGGCCAGCTACATACGTGAAAAAAAGGAAAGTTGACCGTAAAAATGGAAATAATTACATTTCCCCCTAGGGTTTATGCTTCCCAATTAGGGTATATTTCTATTTTCAAACCCTATATTACCATTTTTAGCGCGTGTAGCTAGCCACAGTGTGTCTGAATATCATTACTCTAAATTATTATAAGGCTAAATTCGATTCCCCATTAATTATAACCAAATTATATTATATTACACTAATGCCCTTAATTTAGATAATATAATAAGGATAATTTAGGCGAATCAAAAAGTTTTGTATTCACTTTATTTTTGTATCTAGATGTTTGTTGCTTCCCAATTCAAATATATCAATATAAATTTGTATAAACTAAGAGTTTAAACTATTAGAAGTTATTTAGAACTTAAAATTATAAATAAATTAATTTTTTTTCCTATTTAAACCAAATTATGGCGAGCATGAATGTGTCTGACCATAAATTAGTCTAAATAGGAAAAAACTTTGATCGGTTTAAAATTTCCGGTTTTAATTGACTTTTAATAGTTTATATTTTAAAATTTATACAAATTTATCTTGATATATTTAAATTTGGAGGTAAAATAAATATCGATAAAAATAATATTAAAAGGGATACAAAGTTTTTTCAAAAAACATAATGAAAGAAATATATATATTAACTAATCATGTCATAATTTAAGTCAAAAATATAATAATAACATAAAATATATACTTAAATTCTTATCAAAATATCATCATTAAATCGGCTTATTTTCATATAAAGATAATTGACAAAATAGCATCACAATAACTTTAGTCATGTTGCAATGTATCATGACTTTTATAATAAGAAAAAAAAATACAGACTAATAGTTCAATTCTCTATTCTCTTGGAAAAATGTTTTGAACTATCGATATTTGTCAAAGTATTCAAATTATTAATTATTTAATAGAAAAAGAAAATTTAAATTTCCAGCATAGGAAAGTTGAGATAGATCATTGGATGTTGAAGTTAATTTTTGACTTATTATTCCCTCCGACCTGTTGATAATGTTCATCTTTCCTATTTCGTCCGTCCCATTTTTTATAAATAAAAATATTTAATTCTTAAAAAATGATGGGCTTACTATTTTCTATTTTTCTACCTTTGCTCCTTAGTAAACCGTACCCAAAAAATAAGGAACATTATCAATACTAACATTGATAAAAAATGACATAATTAATTTTCAATACTCCCAAATCTCATTCGACAATATGTGAAGACAATTTTTTACTAAAATTAATAGCCTTGATCAAAACCACGTAATTTTGTACAACCTCATTTAATAGTATGTAAAGAGTAAAGACTTCTTTTACAATTAAAATAGAACTCCAGTTCACGTTATTTTGAATAAAATTAAGACAAAAATCGATGTCGGAGTTGGATGATCCACCTAAGCTACAATTCGTAAACAAGTATATTTTTGGAACAACATTCGGAATGCAAACACTTATTGCATTTGCAACGGGGAGATCGACTCCCCTCGATGGACCTCGCGGGGAAGATTGACTCCCCTCGATCGAGGGGAAGATCGACTCCCCTCGATGGACCTCGCAGTTCCTATTGCAGTTGGGGTCTATAGGTGGTGTTGATGGTGGTGTCGAAAGATAGACACCACTCTCGACTCACTTCTTCTCCCTTTTTAAAAAAAAAAAATTCCAACGCTTTATTTTTCCATATTTCCTATAAATACCACATCTTCACCTCATTTCACACCCCAATCCTACTTCAATTCTATACTCTTCTATCTCAATTCCACTTTAATTTCCGCAAAAAAAAATACTATGATAGGGGTTCGGTTTTCAATTTGAATGAGGAAGAGGAGCAACGTCAAAGAAATATCGAGTTAGGTCGACGAGTCATTCAACTAGTATTTGGAGTCTTGGACACGTTTCAATTTGGATGAGGACGAGGAGCAACAGTGATTGAAGAAATTTGGACATGTTTTGGTCCGCTCAACTTCTTTTTTCAATAAATTTGTTCGGTTCATGTTTTTATTTTAATTCAATAAAATTGTTTGTTTTTAATTTTTTTTATTTAATTTAAGTATTCTTATTATAATTTATTTCAGTACAAATAAAAAAAAATTATTCAATCATTGTTAATGATTGGACAAACCTAAGTCTATATATCAACCACATTATTAAATTTTCTACTTTCAATCATTGGGACCCCACCAAAATCACCAAAACCAAGGATGAACCAAGGTCTATCTTTATTACCACTGTGAATGCTCTTGGGGGGGGGGGGGGGGTGTATTCATTAAGAGCATCCACAATGGTAAAAAGATAGGCCTACCATCCTCGGTTTTGGTAATTTTGATGAGGTTCCAATGATTGGATAGATTTAGGTAGAAAATTTGATAATGGGGTTGATATATAGACTTAGGTCTATCCAATGATTGGCAATGATTGTTTTTTTTTGTATTTCTAATAAGTAAGTTTTGCCATTTTTGACTGTCCACGAAAAAGTTGTCATTTCTATATTTGGTAAGTTTTCTTCTAATATTTACCCTCCACTTTATCTTATTAACTCATTTGTCATTGTTGACCCACACAATTTACTTTATTTTAATCAGCCACTCAACTCAAATGGGACATTTATTCTATTCACTTCACACACAAACCATTATTTAAACAATTTAAAGGCAATTAATATATAGTAAGTGGGACCCTTACTCAACTCACACCACACTCCATCAGAATTATTACACGTCGTGCCGAAATGAAATTGGTAACCTTTTGATTGATGGAGGGAGTAATAAGAATACTTAAATTAAATAGAAAAATTTAAAAACGAACAATTTTATTGAATGAAAATAAAAAAGATACAATAATTAAAATTAAAAAAAAATACAACAATTACTCCCAACCAGATTTTTTGGCGAGCCCTGCTCAAACTTTTTGGTGCACCTCCAATTCTGCTGGAGTCATACCGTTCGTGTCTCGCATAATTATCTCGTACGCGAACCTCATACCGTTGGTTATTAAAATTGATTTAATTTTTTTATTGTCAGAAATTAAAAAAGAAATATATCGACGAATGGGAATACGCCACGTGTCTCCAAAGGCAGCCGGAGGTGAGTCGAGCGTGGTGTCGATGGAACGACACCAACTATGACTATTTTAACACACTTTTTACTATATTAACCTAAATTTAAAGTTAAAATTGATTTTGAGTGAAACGGTGGGACTGCTCTAAGATAATGCCTCCAAATTTAGAGTGGACGTGTGTTTCTATAACTAGCAAGTTATAATTATAAATTCTACCTATATCGAGGATTCTCTTGTGTTGTTTATTTGTGGCAGTATTTCAGTATGGTCACTCTTTTGCTTAATTATTGTATCTGTCGTTTTTAACTTTAAGAGCCCACTCAAAAGAAAAAAGAAAAATTAAATTAAATTAAGAGCCCTAAAAATACTTTTCTCTAATTCATTCATTTGTTGGTGTAACTATAAGGGATTTTTAATTTTTATACAATGTTTAATGGTTGATCTTACAATGAAGTAGATGAATTTAACAAAACTGCAACTGAGAAATTACGATATGAAAATAAAAATAGTCATATAAGTTGGACGGTCAACGAGTCAAGCTACTCACGAGCTATTCGATGTTCGACTTAATAAAAGTTCGATCGCTAATTAAATGAGCTGCTCGTTTTGCTAAACGAGTCAAGCTTGAGTATGACGATACTGAAGTCGTTGACTCATGAACAAGCTCATTATATGATTTATCTTAAAAACATAAAATTATTAATTAAATGTCTTATATTTTATAGTACTATAATTAGTAATTTTGGATTTCTAGTCATACTCAACTCAACTCAATTAAGTTCGGCTCTGCACTCGACTCGATCAAATGTCCCACTATTAACTCATTCGATAATTAAAATGAGAAGCTCGATTAAACGAATTAATTTTGAGCAAGGCACTATTCGGCTCGATTATACCCCTACATATAGAAGATACTTGTAGTTGGATTAGTCGCAATTATTCGCACTAAATGTCCCACTAAAAATAATACTTCCATATTCTTTTTAAAATATTTGTCATCTTTTCTCATTAACCATCGGATCAGGTTGCACTTGGGCTAAATCTAGTGCAGGTGAATAGTGTTGCAATAAATTTAGGTAATAATGTCATTATTGATTGAGCGATGAGTAGGTGATCGTTTCCGATTACTCGTTAATTGCATACACATTAAATGCTCACGTATATGATTTACTTAATTCTCTAAATGTAGCATGTACAGTACAGAACCAACAGTCAAAAAAGATGATATAACTACTACACCTAAAATGATTTCAAAACTCCATTATACAGTTTCTGCTTCCAACACAGAGAAGGAACAGCGCAAGAGTTCCGAAATTTCAGAATATGTGACGAAGATTTTTTAACTTCATTAGCCTGTGGCATATTTACTATTTTCTTGATATATCCCAGTACTCAGTATAACCTTGATTCATGATGTCCTAACATGGGTTCTTGCATGGCTTTTTCTTTGCGTTATCGAACACCCAAGCATTTCGCCCAACGACAACATCGAGAGACTTTACCTGGGAGGTCATAATCTGAAAGTGCAGATGGATCTGTAGCTAAATCTTCAGCATTTGACCATATGTAGACTCCTCGTTCTTGCCTGCTTCCAGGAACTGTGTTGTCCAGTAGAAATGCTATCAAGAACGCCACGGCCATGTTCAGTGACAGAAGAGCATTTATTGCAAAATCGAGCTGAAAGAAGGCAGAGTGATGATCAAGCAATCATTAGTAATGAGTTATTTTATCATTTCCTTCTGCTGGTCGTCAGCTATTAGATTTGCTCTTGATTCTAACACATTTGGGTCAAACGTAGGCCCTCGTATCATTATTTATTTTGATGATTCAACTCCCATTGATACTGGTGAACAAGAAATGCAAATTTGAATCTAAAATGAAATGAAGCAAACAGGGAATTGATCTCTTACTTGTTTGCTTCCAGTGTGGACTGGTCCATCAGAAGCCGCTGAGTAGGGTATAAGATAACTAGGTAGCATCAGATTCGACTCGGGTAGGTACTGCTGAAAATACGCAGGGATGGATAAACCAAGGAATAACGAAACACCAACTATTGTTATGTTTCTAAAACTAGCTGTTTGAGTATATTGCAGTGTCGAGAGACCTAAAGCCACAACCAGAGCCCACACAAAGCAAAGAACGGCTGCTGCTAAAGCTTGTGGTATTGAAGCAAGAATTGCACCAACTTTCCCTAACAAAAGGAACAGGTCATAAAGATCAATAATGGTTATGAAGATCCCAGGGTGAATGAAAAAGGTCGGGCAATTTATAATAGACTCAAATGGGAAAAAAAAATGTCATTTGAGTCATCTCTCTTCAAAGCCACAGCAAGAAAGTGTCTTCCAACCGAAGTGTCGCAAACAAATGATAAATTCCATAATAAAAGTATTCGGAGTATATTATTACCTATAAATGAGAAGACAATCAAGAAAAGTGCTCCAACTTCCACAACTTTTCGGCTTGCAACCTTAGTTATATCAAGAGTATGCACGTTTTCAGTCAATGTAGTTGATCCGGTCCCTGAGCCCCAGAGTCCAGCCAATACACTGCAAAAGCCTTCTAACCCAATTCCTCGACTAACAATGCCAGGGGTTGGAGCCTTTGTGTTGATTTTCATGGATACAGTGTGATACGTCCCGACCTGCATAGTTTAATTCAATTTTAAACCTTTACACACTTTAAGATAATCTAGAAGACTTGAGAATTGAGTGTCTTGCTCAAGCAATAGTAATTAAAATGTCAAAACACATAGGAATCGCTCTCTTATGATGTACTAGGTCTAATGCTATTACCGGCCTACTTATATACGACGCAAGAGCATTTTTATTGAATATATTTGCATGGCTCCTGTGGATAACTTTTGAGCAAGAACCTGCGTCACTATAAGAATTTGGTGTGCAATAAAACTGGAAGGAAGGTTACTAACCGAGTCGACTGAAGCAACAAGTGAAACGAAAATCATGAGGAGTGAAGTTCGCAACCGGAAGATTGGAATGCCCCACTGTAAAGGGTATGGGATCCTAACCCATGCGGCTGTTCTCATTGCATCAGAAACATCAGTCCGGCAATGCTTCATGGTGTATGCATGCTTTCTACAAGCATCAATAAGAATATTTGAACTAGGTATGTCCACACTGCAGCCTTTGTAGTTATAAGCCCCACCAGCTGTCAGAAAAAACGCGTATGCCCATATAATCATGACACTTAGAGGAACCTGCAATGATCGATTTCTTGAAAGTCATAACAAAGATGATAAGATTCAAAAGAACAACGATTTCATAATTATACAGACATTCATCGCATATGTATTTGCAAAAGTGCAATTACTCACAGCATATATTCGGAAAACTCTGTTGCCAAAAATAGATACTCCTCTTAGGTACTGCATATAAAAAGAGAATATTTACCATTTGCCAATTCAAAGTAGCATAGAATCTGAACCTTGCGTGAAAATTGTATATCCTAGTTTGTATTCGTACATTCTGATGAAATGCTCACCAAGGTAAACACAAGAACCAATAAGATCTCTGGAACGCTAATTTCCACGCAAGCACCGGCCTGAGGAAATCCAAAGCTGAAAAATGCTAAACCCAATGCCGTAACTGTTGGTGCAACCACAACAGGGTTTATGAACCTGCAGAATATTAAATAAATAAACTTAGATTTTCCTTTCTCCCAACTATTCTTGAAATTTAAAATGAAGTTATCCTTCTTCACTCAGATTGATGGTTTTCAAACCAAGAATCCAGCTGGAGAAGAATACAAATAGTCACGTAAAGTTCCTAAGGATTCTGAAAGGAGATGACTGTTCATATGAGATCAGACATGAATAACCATGAGCACTATCTCAGCTATTTCCACCATCAGAAGATAGGCTAAAGAAAATAAAAAATCCTCCCCACTCTGCACTACTAGTATCCTCCCAAAATAAGAAAAAGGAAACTTAAGATCACAATAACATAGGTAGCCTCTTCAAGATTTACCTTAAGAATAGAGACATCAACCCACTGAAACCCATCATGCACTGGAAAACTGAACCCACGATTATAGCCCCCTGTAATTCCCTCATGGTGTGCCTGAATCTCTGTATACAATAGAAGATGCACAGCAACTCATAATATCAATGTCACAAACCAGATAGAACTTTTTTGACTAAAGTATCTTTTGGCACAGGATTCATGTCTATGTTAAACTTTCAACTTTCTGACTAGATACGATGTTTTTCTTTATAATATACATGTATATTAGTATATATATTAAGAGACTTCATAATATTTTCATCCATTAATATGTAATGATGCTAAAGAAAAACAGGAACAATACACTGCTAATTCAATTAGAATGAAGATGTCTTTGAGAGAACCTAACTAGAAAAACAGACTGTAGTTTATGGAGTTCACACCTAAGAGCATACACAGAGTAAATATTCTTGCAGTAATTTTAGGTGATTTAGATAGCAACTGAATATATTTTTTCCTCGTCCAAGAACCCTCAGTTTTGTTACAACTTCAAATTTAAACTGATAGATATATATAGAAGATAAGTTCTCGATATATTGGTAATAGTATGCTCCCATTGCCAGCGCTTACATTTTCAGTCAGATTCCGGAACTCTCGTGAATTCATGATAGCTAATGCAGGAGCCAGATAAACAAATGAACTGCCTTGAACCAAGGGAAGGCGAGTACCAAAGTATGAATGCAGTATTGTTGTGATACCAGAAAGCAGCAGCATAGTGGAAATCACTGTGGCAGTATCCTTCTGTCAACATTACAGGAAACTATGAGGAACAGATAATTAAATTCGGTGGTATCCTTTTTCCGAATTCTAGGACCATATGCTTACATCTGTTCCACCCATTGCAGGTATAATGATCTGAGGAATGAAAATAAGAGAACCAGCCAAGGACAGATAGTGTTGCAAACCATAGAATATAATAGGCACTGCAGTATAAAAGAGATTTGGAAGTGAATAACAGGCTTTTGAGTTTTAAAATAAATAAGGAAGGCATCGAATGTGTAGTTAATCAGCTCTTTAACACATATTTATTATCACTTATGATATTGATAAAAAAAAATCAACTGAGGCAGGATGAGGGAGCACAGCCGTTAGGACCTAGATGAAGCTGAATGTACGGCATAAAGTCCATATGATGAATTTTCATCTAGGTCTACTGCCTAGCAAATATCAAGGAGAATATAAACTGATTGTTTAGCATTTAGACATGGATCAAGAAGCAAAAGCAAAGAGACAATATGATATATAATAGGAACCTTTTATGCCAACACAGGATCAGCCTATAACTTTGTAATTTGGGAAGAATAGGCAATTAACATCGTAATAATTCATGTCAAACGTGCAGCATTTGTCCTTTATTCAAGGAACAACCAGCGCTAACGAACCTCTCGTATGCAGTGACCAATAGGTCTAAATCGAATGCAAATCAAAATGGTTATGGGAACTCTCTATAACATATTACCAGCAAGCATTCAATGAGAATAGGCTTCATGTAATGCTTATAAGGACTAGAACATTTTTGTTTTGACATCGTGACTTTCAGTCACCTGCAGAAAAGTCCTAGTGGCATGTTGGAGATTTCTACAATCCTCGAGCTTAAGTAATCAATAGTCTACCTCTGTTGATCTAATAGATTTTCTTGCAATCTTAAATAATCATCTAATATGCAATTTAAGTATTGACTTCAATATTTAGAAATGAACCAGACAGTTACAGCTTCGTGAAATAAACAAAGCAATGCAACTTCAAGAATCCAACATCAAAGCCAAATGCAGTGGAATATTTACTGCAGACATATGGAATCACTATTACTAATGATCAAATTATCAGCAAAGTTACATATATCAATCAAAACGAACCATAACCGGGATTATCCTTGATTCCGAAAATCATTTTTGGCGACGGATGCCATCCTCCATCACCCAAATCCTCTCCATCCGGATACATATAAACAACATCACTACTCTTAGGCTCTATAGCCGGAGCATTTCCCCCATTCCCAATCGCCGCGCCACCCTCATTCCCATTCGCTTCCGCCACCACATTCCTCCTCACCTCAATATCGCCTCTCTCCTCTCCATCGTTAAACCCCAAAACCCCACGTCTCTCCCTTGCATTGCCACCCCCTCTAATTGGCTCAATTTCAGGCCCTCTGTTCCTAGTCCTCCCCAAAATAGGATCAATTTCAATCTTCGGAGAAATCGAGTCGTTCTTGTCGAAAACACCCCTCTCCCTATCAACATAACCAGTATCACCATTGTTCCTCACCTCGTTCAAGTTCGTCCTGCCACTCACACTTCTCTCAGTCTCACCGGAAAAAGTTGACACAAAACCAGTCTTCTTAGCCCAAGATCTCAGTTCATTCGGGTCGTACCCTTTTCTTGGCACAAATGGCTCAACCCTGGGCAACACGGATCCCAGTTTTTCACCCTTTTTCCTAGCATCATTATTTTCTCTCTCTGGCCTCGACCCACCTTCCATCTCAACTTCCTCTCAAATGGTACTCAGCTTTTTCAAGAAAACTAGCCAAAGAACGAATTTCTCCCTCACTCGCTCACTCTCCAACTATTTCAACAAGAAGAAGAGAGAGAAAACCGCCTCCACTTGCAAAGCGAAGTGCGGCAGAGATTCTAGTGTGAGAAACTGATTCGGGTGAGGAGTTGGAACTCAACTAAAGCTGAGAGAAAGCCACCTTTTTTTTTTTTTTTTTTTCTGCGCTGCCGCTCGAAAGCTGCCATCAGCTCGATATGGAGTTACGAGAATACCCTTGTCGTCGACCGTTAGAGACGTGGATTGGCGATTATGCCCCTACTGTAATGAAATTTTCTTAGTCTTGAAGCGCTCTCTGTGATCATTGCGATTTGCGAAGGCACTAAAAGGGACCACTGAGTCGATTCGGTTATTGGCTTTAAGTGATTCACTTTTCCCACTACTATTATGTTATACTACTATGTAACACATGAAATTCTTGAATAAGCTAATCCTCATGTAATAATATTTTAATATTATAATTTTTAATAAATATATTTGGGTATATTATGTTGGAAAATAATCAGTTCCATCAAGTTAAAAATTAATTTTATATAAATTTTTAATTAATATTTTTTTATTAATTTCGACAATTTATGAATGTACAATAATATTTTTTTCGAATTTTAATTAGAAAAAAAGAGAAGATGTTTATGTTGATGAAATATGATCTTAATAAATACAATTTTAATTAGGAAGAGATATTTTTAGGGGATGGAATGGAAATTTTTGAGGGGAAGTGAATGTGGGGGAATACCGCCGGTTTTTTCTTGGTCGAACCGGTCATATCCAGACATACTATGTCCGAATAGTATCGCCCATACTTTTATAATAGTAAAATATTATCATGTGAGGGGTGGATCTCATGTAAAAATTTCTCTAGAGAAAAGAAAACGATGTGCGTGCTTTTGTTACACGACCTAATGACTAATTTTTTTTCTAAGGATGTGTTTACTTTGATGGAAAAGAGTGAAAAATAAATAGAGTTGGAAATCGTTTCGGTTATATGATAATCACACCGATAACCGTTCATCAAGATTTTGCCGATTGTTAACCGAACCGAAAAAAATTCGGTTAACCAATAACCGCTTCGATTATCTCGATTCGTTTAACGGTTAACCAAAATAACCGTAAATTAATTAAAATATTAAAAATAAATTTGTAATAATTAAAATTTGTGTACTCTTCTCAAAATTAATTAATAATTAATAAGTGCAAGACAATACTATTATTAACAACTCATCCCCTTCTTCTTTCATTTCTTTCATTTCCGATGTGGCAAGAAAAAGTGAGAGGAGAGGGTGAGTTTGAAGAGAAGATTGATTTAATATATTCCCACATCGAAAGGAAAAAGAAAGAGGAAAGAGAGTTGGCTCAACATTTCAATAACCAATTAAATGTTTCATAAAATAATTAACAATTAATGGATAGAATTGAATTCTAATAGTTATAAATATAGCTATAAATTATAATTGTATAATAATTCGGTTAACCAATTCGGTTACCGATTATAATCGACAAGCGCTCCAACATAAATTATGCTACTGCAAATCGAACTGTAACCGTCGGCGGCGGTTATCGATGCACCGCTAACCGGAAGGTTAGCGGTTTAATCGGTTACTTACCACTAACCGCAACCGTATTTCCACCCCTAAAAATAAATTTTTTCACATGTTTATTAGAGTTATTAATTTTACATCTTTTTCATCATTTCCCATCCTTTTCATTCCAATGGTGGAAAATATTAACATGAAGGGAGATGTGTGAAAATGAGCAATTGTTCACTTTTCTCACATGATTAACGGGTAGCGACTTATTCCAATTGTTCATTTTGAAATTGTTCTGACTTATTCGGTTACAATTTAAAATTGAGGATGCGACTTGTGTTTGTTGCTGAACATATACATTTGAAAGGAAAAAAAACAGAACAATTTCAAAATGAGTAATTGTTCACTTTTCTCACATGATTTCAGTCTTACTTGAGCAGTTGCCGGCGAATAAGGAGGTCAAACAGTGGGTAGCGGAAGGCGGTAGTTGGAATGGAATGGTGGCGGGCTCACGGAGCGGCGGAGGAGAGCCGAGGGAGACCGGCTGACCGCAGCCCGCATTGTCACGCGCAGAGAAAGAATGAGAGAGATTGAGAGATTGAGACTTGAGAGAGAGACCGGAGATGAAAACTGTACTCAGGTCTCAGACTCTCAGGCGGGGGATTCGTCGGGGAAGACCGGAGACGGAGATAATTAGATGAAAGATGAAAAATTGAAGATGAAGATTGAAGAAGTGTTGCGGTGTGGCGCGACTAAGAGTGAGAGTGAGAGAGTGTCTTCAATTCAATTAAATTATGACTTTTGGTGGAATTTGGGATAAAAATATATTTTATCTAGTATTCAGTTATTTGGGTAAATCGACTGGTTATCGGTTATAACCGATAATCGAAATTCCACACATATGTTAACCGAACCCGAACCGTACCCGCAGTTAACGGTTACCCGACCCAACTCGGTTAGTATCGGTTACGGTTAATAACCGATAACCCGAATTCGAATAAGCAGCCCTAATTTTTTACACTTCAAAAACCGTTTAACTTTCTATCAAATATTACAGTTGTACAATGTAACTTTTCATTTTCTTTTTACAAACTTCCATTTTCCCCAAAACCTCTGCAATTATGCATATATTTTTACTTTGTTTAATTATCATCTCATGCTCAATTGGATAAGCATTATATTTCTTCTTTATTTTCATTTTCTTTCTAATGGTCCCGATAACGAGTTAAATGTGTATGGGAATACATCAGTACAAGTTTTTACTTAAAACTTAACTTTGATTTCTTGACAACTGGAAAACTCAGTTGGAGTAGTCGCACAATTGGCTTTGCAGTTGACTTTTTTGACTAATGATCAATTGTGTATTAGCTAACTGAGGTTTTAAGTGCGGTGCAGAATGTGGTGGAATTTGATTAACTCATTTTTATGAAAAATCCAATACGAAGGTCAAGTTCGCGAAATATTTTTATGCAGTCTGTAAATATGCTTGTGGGTTAGTATTTAGTTAGAGATAAAACACTAATTAAAACAGTATGTAAAAATACAAGAGTTTTTACGTGGTTCGGAGCTCAACTCCTACGTCCATGACCACCTACCTTACTGGTAATCCACTAAGTTGTTTGCACATACAACTTGAACGTACCACTTAGTTTGTGGGTACCAAATAACCTTACACGGTTGATTTGCGCTCAACAAGACCTAACCTATCTGATTACGGGTTCAGATAAACTTATCTTCTTTGTTTGCGGGTACAAAAGGACCTATAATCTTGTAAACCTGGTTAGGGTGTGGAAAGGGTTTGTGGGATTTTTTTAACTAAGAAAACCAACACACTAAGAGTGGTGATTTTCTCTTCTAAAACTGAATTTCTCTAACTATGAAAAGTGAGTAAGCTTAGGAGAGCAAGTGAAAATCTTCTAAGACTATCGAATAAATTATGTTCTAAGAGAGATAAGAAGAGAGCGCAAGTAGAAAGAAAATTTTCTAGACTTGTAAGATTCAATCGATGTTGTGAATACTCACATTTGTTGTTGTAGAATCAATAACATCAGTAGTCTTCATGTTGGGAGTAAGCCTATATTTATAGGTGGAGATGTCGAACTAGCCGTTTGACCTCTGCCATGAAAGCAATGGACTCCTCTCACACTTTTGCAGACTTTCCTAAAATGACAACAGCATAACTTGTTTTTAAATTGCGCATCTTCCGTGTCGGCTCATATTAGGAAATAACAGTCTATCTTGATTTCACGTGATCTTGTGTCGTTTGAATTTGAACTCTGATCCAAGCCTTCGCTTCAAACTTCTACTCACTTATGACTGTCACGGTTATGAGCATAACTAATAACCTAACCGAGTAGCTCAAGTTTCGGAGTCAACTATGACTTGATCTTACTTGATCAGTCGAATTTTGTCTTTAGTCTTCTCTTCAGTTCAAGTCCTGTACAGGTAAAAACCTTACGTTCAAATAGTGAACTTTAACTAGAATACTCTAAGGCACCTCTACTCGGTTGGAATAAATTGGATTTTGATATAAATCAAAACCTTAATAATTTTCCCAAGCCAGTTTGATAGCACATCAACAGACTCCATTAATCACGGAGAAGAAGATTGCAATGATTTATTGACAAAATCATAAGATATATCTTATTTCCTTGTATATAGTTTATTTGTTATATTTATCCGCTTGTATCTTGTATATATTGAGAAAGAGAGGCTCACACCACGGAAGGTGATTTTCCTAATTATCCTACATGGTATGAGACAGGTTTTAAATTTCTAAACCTAAACTTTTTACGCCGCTTTCCTTTGTTTCTCTCTGCCATGGCTACAGTATCTTCTTCTTCTTCTTCTTCTTCTTCTTCTTCTTCTTCTTCTTCTTCTTCTTCTTCTTCTTCTTCTTCTTCTTCTTATACTCTTCCTTTTTCCACCCTCATTCACATGGTGACACTAAAACTCACTTCATCTAATTATCTATTATGGAGGAATCAAATTGAATCCATTCTCGAATGTCAAAATCTTAAATGTTACATTAATGGTTCTGCTTCTATGCCTTCTCGTCAGATCACCAACAATGATGGATCCCTTGTTCCAAATCAAAAATTCGATGAATGGCGTGTTCAAGATACTCGCCTTCGCAGTATACTCCTCTCTTCCCTCACTAAGGAATCGATGGCGACAGTCATCGGTTGCAACACTTCTCATGCCGTCTGGTCCGCTCTAGAATCAGCATTTAGCAATAGCTCCAAGTCGCGTGAGGTTCAACTCAAAGATGAACTACTATTGATGAAAAAGGGTTCTCGCTCCGTCATGGAATACAGACGTCACTTTAAGGCGTCTAATGATCACTTGCCACTATTGGTCGTCCGCTTGATGACACGGACAAGGCTCACTGGTTTCTTCGGGGTCTTGGTTCGGCATTCTCCAGCTTTGCCGCTGCAACTTGACCTGTGACCATTCTCGTCATTTGCAGATTTACTCTCTAATGCTGAAAGTTTTTCCATTTTTCAGGAATCTATCACCACTCCTTGCTCATCTAATGTGGCGTTCACAGCCTATCGTAGCCCACACACAAGTCAATCTCGCCAGAATCCGGCTTCTTCCTTTCGTGGTCGAGGCTCTTTTCATAATAAAGGCAAAGGACGTGGCAGTCCTCGGCGTCCTCCTCATTGTCAAATATGTCGCGTTGAGGGTCACTATGCTGATGCATGTACTCAACGTTTCAATTGAGCTGTCACTTATGCCACTGCTAATTTGGCCGAAGCCTTTCAAGCAGGTTGTAAAGTTTCCGCTGAAAATCCATCATATTGGTACATCGACACTGGAGCTTCTGCTCATATGACGTCCATGCCGTCTAACTTGGATTCTTACGAGCCTTATTCAGGCTCCGATCAAGTTGTTGTTGGTAACGGAAATTCTCTACCCATCTCTGATACTGGATCTTTTAAAATTTCTGATGATATTAAATTATTGGATGTTCTTGTTGTGCCTCATTTAACTAAGAACTTGCATTCTATAAACAAACTAACATCCGACTTGCCTGTCAACGTCTTATTTACTCGGGACATGTTTGCTATTCAGAACCATCACACAAAGCAAATTGTGGCAGAGGGAAAGCGTGAAAACGGCCTTTACATTCTGGAGCGAGGTCATGCAGCTTTGGTGGCTACCCTACAGAATAAGAAATTGTGTGCATCTTCTCGTTTGGGTCATGTATCATTTTCTATTATTTCTTTGTTAAATAAGTTGAGATATTTGACGCTTTCGTCTATTTTGCTAAACCAGATGTATGTTCATCGTGTCAAATTTCCAAGAGCAAGAGACTTCCATTTACTGTTAATGATAAACGTTCATCTGCTGTTTTAGACATGATTCACTGTGATTTATGGGGTCTTGCAACCGTTACTTCTACTTCTGGATTCCGTCACTATGTTATATTTATTGATGATTCTCTCGTTTCACATGGATATACCCACTACATAGTAAAAATGGTTTTTATGATGCTCTTGTACACTGTCTTGGTACAAAACTTGTTCTCATGGTCTATTAAAGTTGTTTCAAAGTGACAAGGGCACAAAATTTACAAGTAACCGTGTTCGATCATTTTTTTGCTGAAAAAGGGATCCATCGTATTTTTTCATGCCCTTATACTATTTCATAAAATGGTCGCGTCGAGCGAAAAAATCGTCATATAACTGAAACCCAGCTTGCTATGTTATTTCATGCTCGAGCATCTGCTTCTCTTTAGGTGGATGCCTTTACCTCTGCGGTTTATATTATAAATCGTTTGCTAACTCCTGTTCTACAAGGCAAATCTCCATTTGAACTCCTATTCCACACAACTCCTAACTATGACAATTTTCGTCCTTTTGGTTGCAGGGTCTTTCCATGTCTGCGAGATTATGCTACAAACAAATTCTCCCGTCGTAGTATTCCTTGTATTTTTCTTGGTTACAGCAGCAAATACAAAGGATTCAGGTGTCTTGATCCAGATACATCTCGAATATATGTCACAGGGCACGCTCAATTTCATGAGTGCAATTTTCCTTATTCTAAAGTTGATTCTCAGTCTTCAGTTTCTTTGAACCGACCTCTGAATCTTCCCAATTAATCTCCTCGACTGTTATGTCTTCACCACAGCCCGCATCCATCACAAATTCGGTCTCTCGATCTTGCTCTCTCTCTTCTGATGCTCATCCGAGCGCTTTGACGGCTCCTGCACAGGATAATTCTGCCACCTCCAACCCGCAAAATTCGGTGCTTCATCATGCTTCAGAAGACATTCCATTGACCAAACCCACATCTCAACCTGTTGTCACTTCTCAAACTGGTCACTCTATGATCACAAGATCAAAGTCTGGAATTTATAAACCAAAATATGTGGCTAATTTTGTTGAATCCAGGTTGCATCAAGCTTTGCTCGCATCTATTGTCCATCGTGGTATTAAATCAGCCTCCAAACACTCACACTAGGTAGCAGCAATGGATGAAGAAATTTCTGCTATCAAAGTCAACGACACTTACGATCTCGTGCCTCGTCCTCTCGATGAAAACATTATTGGTTCCACATGGGTATATCGTATAAAGTATTTATCAGATGGTGAAATTGATCGATATAGGGCTCATTTAGTTGCTCAAGGATATACCCAACTCCCGGGATTTGACTATTCTCATACCTTCAGTCCCGTTGTCAAGGCATCAACCGTTCGCATTATTCTTGCTCTTGCAATTATGCACAATTGGCTGCTCCATCAAGTCGATGTCAAAAATTCATTTTTGCATGGTTTGCTATCCAAACCCGTTTCTATGGAACAACCTCTAGGGTATGTTGATTCGAAGTATCCTAACCATGTGTGGCGTCTAAAGAAAGCAATTTACGGCTTGAAGCAAGCTCCGCGTGCTTGGTTCTAGCGTTTTAGTGACTTTCTTGTCACTATTGGATTTCAATTCAGCCGTGCTAATACATCCTTGTTCATCTTTCGCTAATGCATGTCGAGAATTTATCTTCTTATTTACGTTGAAGATATCATATTAACGGGCAATTCTTCAAGTCTAATCCGTAATTTCATCTCTAAGATCAATAACAAATTTGCGGTCAGAGATCTTGGACATCTAAGTTACTTTCTTGGGCTTGAAGTCAGCTATACATCTGATGGTCTATTTCTTAGTCAGGCTAAATATGCTCGTGATATACTCACACGAGCTGACCTTCTTGATGCTAAGCCTGTCTGTACGCCTCTAGCTGTTGGGCAAAACCTTGTCAGTACAGGTGATCCTTTTCATGATCCATTTTTTATCGATCTTTAGTTGGTGCACTTCAATACTTGACGATCACTCGTCCAGATCTCTCATATACTGTGAACCATGTTAGTCAATTTATGCAGTCTCCTACTTCTGATCATTTCATAGCAGTCAAGCGTATCCTTCGGTATGTCAAGGGTACTCTAAACTTTGGCTTAAATTTTACCTGCAGCTCTGACTCTTCTCTTCTTGGATACTCTGATGCCGACTGGGCTCGATGTGTAGAGCCTAGATGCTCCACTTATGGGTACTCCATCTTTCTTAGTGGAAATTTAGTTTCTTGGAGGGTCAAAAAGCAACCCACTCTCTCTCATTCTAGTTATGAATCTGAGTATCGTGCAATGGCGAATGCGGCTGCCGAGCTTGTTTGGGTAACAAATTTGTTTTGTGAGTTAGATGCTCTACCTCTTGAGCGCCCCGTTCTCTTTTGCGACAATAAAAGTGCCATATTTCTCACTCAAAATCCCATCGCCCACAAACGTGCTAAACATATTGATATTAATTATCACTTTGTTCGTGAGCTTGTTTTAAATCGCAAACTATCAACTCAGTTTATCTCCTCAGATCTTCAAATTGTTGATGTCTTTACCAAGAGTTTGCCTCGTCCTCTTTTTAACTTCTTTAGATCCAAGCTCAGAGTGAGTACTCAACCCACGTCTCGCTTGCGGGGTGGGGGAGGGGGGTGATAGCACATCAACAGACTCCCTTAATCACGGAGAAGAAGATTGCAATGATATATTGACAAAATCATAGGATATATCTTATTTCCTTGTATATAGTTTATTTGTTATATTTATTCGCCTGTATCTTGTATATATTGAGGAACAGAGGCTCACACCACAGAAGGTGATTTTCCTAATTATCCTACACAACCTGTAAACTTTTCATAAATGGACCGACCAAGAGGACTTGTATAAAGCAAGGGTCGTAGTTATTTTAGGAAATGTTGCAGAAGAGTATGTGGAGTGCCATACTTTTTGGCAGAAGTCAAACGTCTTTTTCCAACAGCTAGTTTACCTCCCTCTCTATAAATAAAAGTCTCCCCATTGCGAAAAGTAGAGAGCAGAGATGCGCAAAGAAGCAGATATCAAATTAGAAGTAGATTCTCTCTCGCCAAACAAGAACTGTTGAGCTGAAAAACTAGTTGAAGTAAAGTGTCAAGTCCTCCTCCTGTTCTTCTCATCTAGCCTCTCAAAAAGTCCATTCTTTGATCGAGTCTAGATTTGTAGTAAGTTTATGCATAGATACTAAGCAGACTTTCTCTTGTAGATTGAGTCTCTAAGCCTTAGAAAGAAGACTCCACTGTTCTCAGTGAAGAAGGCTTCGTAGTTGGAAAATATCCCAACTTACCCTTTAAGTTTTTCTTTGAACCTGCAATCAAAGAACCTTAGGTCCCTTAGAACCCGCAATCTAAAACCCAGGCTTTGCTCTTGCCCGTAAAAGAGTTGTAGGCTGTACACTTTCCCGAAAAAGTGTTGTAAGGTTTGGTTCAAACCCGTAATCGAACTGGTTAGGTTGTTTGGTACCTGTAAACCAAACGAAACGTTTGATAAGCACGCGTAAGCTTATCTAATGGATTACTTCCCTGAAAAGGAACTCGTAGACGTAGGAGGTTGATTTCCGAACCACGTTAAAATACTGTGTCGTTTACTTTCCAGTATTTTATATTCAGTTATCTAACACACTAACCTTTGCACGAAAACAAACTTTCGTTCTGCACTAAAACGGTTTAGGGAACTTAACTTTTCCTCAAAAGGTTTTAGTTTTGTAACAAGTCTAAAACCCACCAACTTTCACAAAGTTTACAACTCTAGTTAAAACCTCACTCAACTTTGATCCTGACTGAGAGAAGCGCTCCAGTTGTTCTTTACAGTTGTCGAGCTAGCTGAATTGAGAAGTTCACCAAGAGTTTAAATCGATTTTGTTAAAAAAATCCCTACTGATATATCCCCCCATACATCAATTACTCGTTATCGGGACCATCAATATCAAATAAAGAATTTTTATAATTACACGAGTTTCAATTTATTGTATAGATTATCTCACTGGTACAAACTAAAATATTATTATAAGTATCAAATCAAGAATCTTATTAACTACAAAAGAAAATCAACATAAGAGATATTTTCTAACCGAAAAAAAAAAAAACTCTCCCGTGCTGTGCGCTAGTTTATTTACTATATTAAAGCAAAATAATTTATTATGCACTTTTCCTCTAATTTTGTATTTTACATGCAAATAATTATTAACTTTCCAATGTAAATTCCTAACTTTACATTTTCCCATTCAATTTTCAAATTCAAATATTAAAGTTTGAAGCTAAACAATTATTGTTCACTATACAATGATGTGTATATTGCATTAATTTATTATACTAAAATATATTGTACTACTGCTTAGTTATTTTATTGTTTGACAAGTTTAGTTAATTTTTTGTCTTTGTAATATGTATTATTTTATGTTAATTATTTTAAAAAATAAATTTTAATTAGTTTGGTATATTTAATTATAATATGTATAATAGTAATACCTTAATAATGCTTTATTGACATCTAAAAAGCTAAAAATTAAATTAGTTACAATCAAGAACTGTGCGAGGAAACACATCATTCATCTTGCAACAAGAAAACAAGATGATGTATTTGGTTCTTCTCTATCTCAACTCCCAAGAGGCCAAAATCCGTATATTGAGGAAGCAAGTAATTTTACTCTTATGCATGTTATCCTTGGTTTTTAAATTAACTAAAAAATATTTTGTGTTTTGAATTAACTATAAATGTCATGTTCGAGTGAAGATTTCAACTTAATATGCATGAATACTTTGCGTCAGCATTTGAGTTAATATTGCTAACTTAATATACTCAAAAAACCAAATTTTGTCGCTTTCAAAATTCGAATATTGAGTAGAAATTATTTTATGGTCGTTTGAAATAATCTATTTTTACTATATTAAAGCAAACAATGCAATGCATTTTATCACTAATTTTGCGTTGGAAATGAGTTAGTATTAACCGTTAATTTAGGATAAATATTGTCAATTAATTATTTATTATTTAATTAAAATATTTATTAGATGTTAATCTACGTCGTGAGTAGATGAACGTGGTATATTTAATATCTCTAAACCGATTTCCGGTGAGTGAGATATTGTATACTAAAGGTTGGATGTTGAAGTAGAAACTAACATGTTATTTATAATAAATATTAGTTGTCCCACATCGGTTATATGTGGACGATTTAACTTGGACTTTATAACTTGTTGGGTTGGTGTGTATGGGTGTCCTCGCGCGCGCACAAGGACACGCGCGCGCCGCCATCGTAGCCCAGTCGGTCAGGACGGGACGTGCTCGGACCCCGCGGCCCAAGACTTGATCTTGGCGATTGATGCTTTGGGTTGGTGCTTTGGGTTGGTGCTTTGGGTTGGTGTTTGGGCCTTATCTTAGCTCTTCACGTCCAGAAACCGCTGACCATCAAGATGGCGTTATTGGCGACGAGCCCCTCCACATGTCCGAGAGCTGCTATATATAGGAGCTAATGGTCCCGGTAACGAGTATCTGGTGTATGGGGGGAATACACCAGTAGCGATTTTCGTTTTGCTAAAAGTCTTTTCACTGAGTTAAACTGCTCATGTCAGTTGGCTCGACAACTGAAAAGGTCAGCTGGAGCTGCTCTACAACTGAGTTGCTCAGTTGGAACGAATCACATAGTTGGGGGCACAACTGGCTCCTGTGCCTGAAGGTCAGCTGTATGCACCAACTGAGGTTTTAAATCAGTTTTGCGTTTCGAAAATTAGTGGCATTTTAGCTCATTACAAAAACTGACACCTTTGTGAAAACGGGGAAGGTCAAGTTCCTAAATTAGTGCAGTTGTGTGCTTGTGCGGTTTGTATGCAAGTTTGTATGCTGGATTAGTTGGTTAGGAAACTAAATGTAAAGTACTGAAGCTAAATACAGAAGGTAAAGCATACAGTATTTTAACGTGGTTCAGAGATTGACCTCCTACGTCAACGACTTTTTTTTTCGGGGAAGTAATCTACTAGATAAGCTTAAGCGTGCTTACCAAATGCCCCACTTGATTTCCGGGTACGAAGCAAACCTAACCAGTTCGATCACGGGTTCGAACAAGACCTTACAACACTTTTTCGGACAAGTGCACGGCCTGGGTCTTAGATTCTGGGTTCTAAGGGACCTAGTCTTGAATTCCGAGTTCCAATGGACCTAGTATTTGATTACGGGTTCAAATGGACCTAGTGACTTTGATTACGGGTTCAAAGTCGGACTTAAGGATTAGGGGTTGGGGATTTCCCAATAGGGAAGCCTTCAACACTGAGGGGAGTGGAGGCTTTAACCTAAGGCTACAAACTCGATCTCTTAGGAGAGAGCCTGTTGGGACACAAATTACGCAAGAACCTAAACTTTAGACTCGATCAAAGAAGGGACTTTTTGAGAGGCTAGAGGAAGAACATGAGGAGGTATGAACACTCTACTTCTACTGGACTTCGACTGAGGTTTTCTTGCTGAGGAGAGAAGTGGTCTGCTGCTACCGCTACTTCACATTTTTCTTTTCTCTCAACTCTTACGCCTAGTGCGTATCTTCAATTTGCGTCGCTGAGCTTGAATGTGGAGACCTCTATTTATAGAGGGAGATCTAACTAGCCGTTGGAAAGAGCCGTTTGACCTCTTCCAAAAGTATGGCACTCCACCTGCTTAAAAGGAAACTTTCCTAAATTGGAAACTGCGAGCGTTGCTTTTTGCACGTCGCTGCTGTCGGTCCATTTATAGTAAGTTTTCCAGCTGACTTGTGTTTCCGAGTAAATTCAAATCTGGACTGTAACTCTTCAATCTTCAACGTCTTCAAAGTCTTCTCTTCTCCGCTTTGTGACGTCTGACTTCGACACAACTTCTCTTCACGTTGGACCTATATGCCTTCAGCTGCGTAGGTCAGTTGATGAGTCAACTGAGCTGCTGTCCAACTGAGTCTGTGCTTCAGCTGAGGTTGAGGTCTCAACTGAGTTTGGGTGTCAACTGACTTTTGGATCTCAGCTGAGTTTGGGTCTCAACTGAGTTCTTCACGAACTTTCTTCTTCAGTCCGGCTGACTTCTTCTGTTTAAAACCTATAAAGATAAAATCCTACGCTCAAATAATGAGCTCTAGCTAAGTTCAGATTGAAGACATTCATCTACTCGGTTGGGGTTAGTTGGAGTTTTGGAATCTTTTGAAACCTTTTACTAATTTTTCCAACAGGAGCAAGCATTCTGCATTCTCTCCTCCCAAAGCATATCATACGCTCTTCGAGTTCAGTCTTTGTTCTAGTTTCAGTTCGTTGGTGCTCAGTCCAATTTGCGGTGCTGCTACTGCCAAGACATTAAGATTGTTTTAACCTTTGGGGACGAGCCGCCTTTCCGTGAGCACTACCGGGGCGTATTCTCGTTTTGCGGGTAGAAGCTCTAGCTTCGGACGATCTCTGATTTTTCTAAACTTTGTTCTTCAATTTCGTTGTAATACTTTTAGTTTTGTTCGTGTTCAAGTTCTTCAATAAAAGTTCCGAATATTCATTGTTATGCACGAGCAAGTGCCCGGTTTCTAACATTTTGCATGTCATATACAAATAGGGTAATGCTATTTGGACACACTATGGCCGGTCACACAAGTTAAAAATGGTAATATAAGTTTTAAAAATGGAAATATATCCTAATTGGGGAAATGTGATCCCTATGGGGAAATGTGATTATTTCTATTTTTACAGTCAATTTTTCTTTTTCTTACGCATACGCTGACCACCGTATGATCGAATAGCTTTATTGATGCAAATAATTATACATTTTCTAATACAAATTCATGACTTTACATTATTTCAAGCCATTTCAATTTTTCAAATTCAAATATTAAACTTTGGAGACTAACAATAGTAGTTCTTTATACAATGATGTACATATTGCGTTATTATACTAAAATATATTTAGTTATTTTGTTGTTTGTCACATTTAGTTCATTTTTTGAATCTAGTTAATCACGTAAAATGGGATGATAAAAATTGGTAATGAAATAAAATAAAAAAATTGGTAATGAAATTAAAGCAGTAGACTAAAATTTATGAGGAAAACAAGCATGAAATGTTTTTTTGTTAAACTAAAAATAAACCAGAAAATCAAAAAAGCCAAAAATCATTCCGTTGCCGGGAATCGAACCCGGGTCTCCTAACCGCTGGACGACAACGGATTTGATGTTTAATTTAGGTAACTTAATTTATATCTATCAGGCGCCAGTAACCAGAGAATGATTTGAGAGACATACTTATTAAATATTGAATGATTCAGAAGAAAGTCCTACAATACATCAACTAACACAAATTTGATTTGATTTGATTCTCCTCAATAAACGAGTCACCGTATTGGTTAATTAAGTAATATTATATGCTCCCGGCCACGATAAATAATTACTAAGTACAATTTTCATTTGCATACGTCCACAAATAATGTTCTGTATTACTTTTTATTTTGGAACAGTAGTCCACACACATTATTTTAAACATCATAATAATTTATTAGGATGGGTTCTTTTCTTCACACAAAAGTAATTTACCAATCATCATTAACTAAAACTCGAGACAAATTCAATGTGATGCTCTCACTCACCATGAACTGATGGAGTACTTTATTATTAATTTTTTCTATTCATAACCATAAATCTTTCGTTCATACCCAAAAGCAATATATTTAATTCAAATTGAAGTAATTGATCAAATATAGTAATTAACAATCAATATCCGACTAAAAGGATCATCATTGACACCTTGCAAGTATAATAATAATAATAATAATAATAATAATAATAATAATAGGGTAGTGATTTTTGGACAACCATTGTCCAAGACAATTTGGATTTTTTTATGAAAAAATCGGTTCAACCGAAATGACTAATAAAACCGGTTTTATCATAATATGTAGTATGCCCATTTTATCCTCAAACCATTTCCCTCTTTTATTTTCTAATTCCCTCCATAACATGAAATTTCACATAATGAATTTACATTATTTACTTCTGTTCGAATTTTTTTGATAAATTTTTTATCTTTTTTTGGTTGAATATCAATATATCCATGTGAAATTGTTTATATATTAATTTCATATTATTCGTCTTAATATAATAAAAATGAAAACAATTAATTGCCATTTAATTTTAATTATATATTTATTATAAATAAATACATTATTTATCAATTGATATATTTAACGCAAAATAAATTTATTTATCGATTTTAATATTTTTCGTTATTCATATTAGATATTACTTGCTATAGTATAATGTTTTCAAAATGAAAATTAATTAAATTAAATTAAATTTAATATAAATCAATTAAATTTATGATTTAAGAGAAAAAAATATTTGTACCGCCCAAAATCAATAAAATAATTTTGAAAACAAATAAATCACAAATTACTTCCTAAAATAAAAATAATTCCGATTTCAATAATTAAAATTCAAATATCGGATAAAATTTAGGAGAATCCCTCAATTAGTGGAAACAGATCAATAAAATAATTTTGGAAACAAATAAATAACAAATTAGTTCCTAAAATAAAAATAATTCTGATTTAAAAAATTAAAATTGAAATATCGGATAAAATTTAGGAAAATCCCTAAATTAGTGGAAACAAATCAATTATATAATTTTGGAAACAAATAAATCACAAATTAATTCCTACAATTTACTAAATTTTATCCGATATAAGGGTTTCCCTCTCACAAAATTATTCCTAAATTGGTGGGATCAAATATACCAACTAATTTAGCACGATTTTTTTCCCTCCATCAAATTGTTTCCTAAATTTGTGGGATTATAATTTCACACAATTTGATTCACACGATTTGATTCACTCAATATTTGATTCACACGATTTGATTCACTCAAGATTTGATTCACACGATTATATTAGTTTTATTTTCTTTCAATAATAACAATATTAAAATAATAATAATAATAACCGTAATTTATTTTTTCTCAACCATATCGTGTTCAACTCCACTGTAAATGCTGAAAATTTTATCGTGCAAGCTTTGCAAGTTCAATTATGGCTTCTGAAGATGTAACCAACGTTATGACTTCAATCTTCGGTGAAGTCCCACTGTCGAATGATAAATCTGATGAGTTAAACTCCAATAATTAGTCCAACGATGAATAAATGCATGATGATGAAGAACTGCATGGTGATGAAGAACTCGCTGGTGATGAAGAAATGCATGGCGATGAAGAAGAGGAAAGTGAAAACCATAATGAGGAGGCCGAACCAGAAACAACTGAAATTGATGGAACAAATGTTGATGAGGAGGAAGAAGGAGATTTCGCTGTTTCGGGCCCTCAAGTTGATATGATATTTAAGACTAGAGACAATCTTGTAGATGCTTATAAGGCTTTCGGCAAGATGAAGGGTTTTTGTGTTTCTATTCAAAGTTCAAGGGATAACTATGTCACCATAAGTTATGATCGTGGTCGAAAAAATGATAAGGCAAAGAAGAGAACCAAAAGGGTCGAATGTGAGGCTAAAATTTCTGCACGTAAAGATAAGAATGATTATTGGGTTGTGACCATAGTGAACGTTGCTCACAATCATGAGATGGATCCGGATATGTCGAAGTTCATGGCTGGTCATAGAACAATCACATACGAGCAGAAGAGACATCTTGAGAATGTCGATATTAGTAGTGTGCCAGTGTGCAAGAATATTCGATGGCTACAATTCAAAGCGGGTGGCCCTAGAAATTTAAGTTGCTCGGAAAGAGATTGCAGGACTTTCATCGACAAAATGAGACGATTGCGACTCGGTGATGGAGATGCTGCTGCTATTCATAAACTTTTCAATAGACTGGAAAGGAAAGATCCATCATTTTATCACATGATGGATATCGGTGATGATTGCACGTTGCGCAACGTCATGTGGATTCATCCACGAAGTAAAGCAGCTTATGAAGAATTTCATGACGTTATTAGTTTTGATACAACGTATCTTGTGAACCGGTACCGTATGCCGTTCGCAACTATGGTTGGTATCAATCATCATCATCAATCTATTCTATTAGGGTGTGCACTTTTGAAAGTTGGGTGTCGTTATATTTGAATCACATGTTTTGGGCTGGTATGAAGTCAACACAAAGGAGTGAATCAAAGCATGCTTTTTTTGATAGCTACATCAACTCCCGGAGCACGTTGAAGTCTTTTGTTGAGCAATACAAGATTGCTATAACAAACAAAACACATAAAGAATTGGAAGCTGATTTCGAGTCTAAGTATTCGATCATGACAAGGCGAATTCGATTCGAGTTATTGCAACAGGAAATAGACAAGATGTTATGTTGCAATTTGATTGATGTCAATGGATTCATTGCAGACGTGCTCGTCGGGATTGAGAGGTACGTACAATTTTGTATTGCTAAAATAATGAGATTGAGACTATGTAGATTCATCTTATTTATTAGCATGATTTTTTCTTTCTTTTTGATTCATATTAATAGTAATTCGCATTCATGATAAAAATGCAGTTAGCATAATTTCGAAAAAAATTGTTGTCCTTTTAGTACTAATTCATTTGTATTATTTTTTTTATTATTTTTTTTTGCGACATAATTGTTGGAATGGTATGGCTGAAATTATAAAAATATTTCGTCTTAATATAATAAAAATGAAAACAATTAATTACCATTTAATTTTAATTATATATTTATTATAAATAAATACATTATGTATCAATTGATATATTTAACGCAAAATAAATTTATTTATCGATTTTAATAATTTTCGCTATTCATATTAGATATTACTTGCTATAGTATAATATTTTCAAAATGAAAATTAATTAAATTAAATTAAATTAAATTAAATTTAATATAAATCAATTAAATTTATGATTTAAGAGAAAAAATATTTGTACCGCCCAAAATCAATAAAATAATTTTGGAAACAAATAAATCACAAATTACTTCCTAAATAAAAATAATTCCGATTTAAAAAATTAAAATTCAAATATCGGATAAAATTTAGGATAATCCCTCAATTAGTGGAAATAAATCAATAAAATAATTTTGGAAACAAATAAATCACAAATTACTTCCTAAAATAAAAATAATTCTGATTTCAACAATTAAAATTCAAATATCGGATAAAATTTAGGAGAATCCCTCAATTAGTGGAAACAAATCAATAAAATAATTTTGGAAACAAATAAATCACAAATTACTTCCTAAAATAAAAATAATTTCGATTTCAACAATTAAAATTCAAATATTGGATAAAATTTAGGATAATCCCTCAATTAGTGGAAACAAATAAATAAAATAATTTTGGAAACAAATAAATCACAAATTACTTCCTAAAATAAAGATAATTACGATTTCAACAATTAAAATTCAAATATCGGATAAAATTTAGGAGAATCCCTCAATTAATGGAAACAAATCAATAAAATAATTTTGGAAACAAATTAATCACAAATTAGTTCCTAAAATAAAAATAATTCCTATTTAAAAAATTAAAATTGAAATATCGGATAAAATTTAGGAGAATCCCTAAATTAGTGAAAACAAATCAATTATATAATTTTAGAAACAAATAAATTAGAAATCAATACCGGAAATAACTATAATTTCAAATTTAAATTTTGAAATTCAATTTATAACCGGTTACTACCCTAAAACCGGAAAGGGTATATTAGACAAATACTAAATACCATCAAAATCGCCTAAAATTTATTTTTCTCACCCTTATTGGTTGAACCGATTTTTTCATGAAAAACCCAAGTTGTCTAAGACAATCATTGTCCAAAAATCTTTTCCGATAATAATAATAATAATAATAATAATAATAATAATAATAATAATAATAATAATAATAAATAAGCAAACTTTATGATCTTAAGTAAAAGTGGGGCAATAATGTTTCGCGGGAATAAATCGGGCCGTTAAAACGTAAAAAAGGCCAAGTCTATATATGAAAGAGGTAATAGTGCAAAATAACCATTTTTCTAGGAAAAAATGTTAAAATAGCCGTCACATTTTAAAAGTTGTAGAATAGCCATTTAGTTTATGAAATGACATAAATACCCTTAATGAGTATACAAGAAAGCTAACTTTAATTTGAATCATACAAGAACACTAACTTCATGTATGAATTTCCAGCGAAAAATTCCGGCCAAAAAATTCAGGCGAAAGTTTTCCGGCCAAAAAATTCCGGCGAAATTTTCCCGGTCCAAAATTCCCAGCGAAATTTTCCGGCACGGCAGCGATTTCAAGCATACAAGAACATATCATACAAGAACAGTTTCATACACGAACATACAATTTTCCGACATGGCGGAGCAATTTCCGGCACGGCGGCGATTTCGAGCATACAAGAACATATCATACAAGAACAGTTTCATACACGAACAAATCTATCATACAAGAACAAAATCGTTCATACAGGAAAAAACACATACATGGACCAGTTTAGCATACTAAACTTGCATACAAGACCAACTCAAGCAGACATGAGCAATTACATACACGAATTTGTGGCTTCCAAAACCGTGCATACATGAACAAAGCATTCATGCAAGAACAATTTCATACACGAACAAATCTATCATACACGAACGACTCAATCATACAGGAACAAATCGATCATACAAGAACAAAATCGTGCATACAGGAAAAAAAAAGCATATAGGGACTAGTCTAGCATACATGAACATATCGAGCATACAAGAATATATCATACAAGAGCTGTTTCATACACACGAACAAATCGATCATACAAGAACAAAATCGTTCATACAGGAAAAAACACATACATGGATCAATTTAGCATACAGTATAACATACCGCGCATACAAGAACAATATCATACAAGAACAGTTTCACAAATCATACAAATCGAGCATACAAGAACAAAATAGAGCATACAGGAACAAAATAGAGCATACAGAAAAAAAAAATCGAGCATATAAGGCAAAAACGAGCATACAAGGACATATCAAACATACAAGAACAACATTATACATGAAATATGAAAATCATGGGTCGGCATATACACGGAAATTTTCACCGGAAATTGTTGGCCGGAAAATTTTAGCCGGAATTTTTTGGCCGGAAAATTTTTGACCGGAAAATTTTGGCTGGAGAACTTCGCCGGAATTTTTTGGCCGAAAAAAACATACACGAATGCATATCTCATACAAGAGTAGAGAGTATAAAAGGGTATAAATCCTTCTTGTATACCTATAAGGATATAAAATGGTATAAATTCTTCTATAGGGGTATAAAAGTCCCAAAATAAAACAAATGGCTATTTGGACACTTTTTTGGTCAAAGTGACAAAATTTATCTTTTGTTTTGAGGAATAGCTATTTTGACTTTTTCCTCTATATGAAATGTGCGACATTAAGAAAAAGATAAGCATTACGTCATTATGTCAATTATTAACGATTTTGAGCCTCAAGAAAGAGGCAGCAAATTTATACATCAAAGTTTGCAGAGATGAGTCGCTCTAAAAGTTTAAAGTAAATCGTCTACGAAATACTTAATAGACCTGTTGAACAAGAGGAATTAAAAATTATGATGTGATTTGCCCGGTCTAGCTTAAGTCGTGTTCATAGGAAAATTTGTTTTACCCTACCTGCTGGCTGCTGCATCAAAAATCAAATCGCAGGGTCCCAATAAAACACAAGCAGTTTTGATAAGATTTATTAGTCCTAATAATCATAACACAAACAACTAGGTTACGGTTAATTAATCAGCACGATTAATCTAATTTTATTAATTAATATTTGAATCACAATATAATTACTTCATCCGTCCACAAAATGGTTGTCACTCCACGAGTTTTAAGAAAATAGTACTATATAGTAGTGAATTATAATGAGTATTGATGTGAGTGGAGTAAATGTCCCACAATAAATGTGAGTGGAGTAGCAAAAGTGACAACCATTTTTTGAACAAACTTAAGTAGCAAAAGTGATAATCATTTCGTGGACGGAGGGAGTATTTTTTTTTGGGAGAAGAACATACTCCATACGTCTTATCAAAGTTCAAAACATGGAACATGAGGTTGCATAGGTTTACGAATAAAAAAAGTTTTTATTTTATTTTATTTTATCAGGCAAAAGAAAATTTTTATTAAGAAATTAGGTACAAGGGATACCAACCCAAATAACACGAATATCAGTTACAAATTTTCCCAAGTAGAGCAGAGTTCATTTTTCAACCATTCAAGGAAATTTCCCACTTGATTTGGAATTCCTCTAACCTTGCACCACCCCCAAAATCTGCATTTAATTTCATTCTCCATTCTTCTAAAGTCCCAGTCCCTCCTTTCAAAGATATGCGAGTTCCTCCATCTTCAAATTATTCAAACAACACAAATCCACAAGCTGCTAAGCCTCCTCTTTCGAGTCCCCCCTCCAAGCATCCGCGAAAAAGATGCGGAATGATTCTCTAAAGATTTAGGAGCCACCCAATCCACCCCAATCATGCTATGATTTTGATAATTATAAGTAAAAGTGGACCGTCGTCCCGGACGACCGGGAGTCCACTCCTCAAAGTAATCGCAGTAATAATAACAATAGTAATAATATTCTTATAGCATAATAATAATAACAATAATAGAAGTACAATAAATAAATTAAAATATGTAAGTTTCTAGCCTAAAGGGTTTATGTCCATTTCTAGAAAGTGGGCGTATCATAAATTTCTAGATCTGGCCTTGTGTTAATTATTAGTATTAGGATTGAAGCATGATACAAAAATTTGTTAGCAGATATTTATTATAATATAGCACTTAATAATATTACTATATTAGTGAACTATTTAAAATTTAATAATGCCCTCAAAAAAATGAAAAAGTTAAAGTTAATAAAAATAAAATGTCAGTTTTATGCAACCATAATCATTTGCGTTGAAGTGTTGAAACTTTCGTTCATCGCATGCTATCTAAAACCTTCTGGAGTTCATGTTCATCTAAAAAAAATAATACTAATAAAAAAGACCTTCTAGAGTTCTAGGCAACAGACCGCCAAAACTCAAGTATACGACGTCGTTTTTGGGCGCCTTTCGTTAAGGTTTAAAGCTTCCTCTCGAAATTTATAGAGAAGTCCACACACACGCAGCCATGGCAACAGCTGATTCTTCTTCGCCTTCCTCCATTTTCTCTCTCAAAAACTCCCGCCCGCCCGACGACACCGTTTCCTACTCCATCTACCCTGACTCGTGCCTCTCCGCCACCGCCACCGCCGCTGCCGAAGAGCTGCAGTCCCTCCATCTCCAAATCCTCAACCACGTCGACCCATTAACCGCCCCATACATATGGCAGCACCAGCCGTTTTCTCTCTCCATAAACCCAGAACCCGTTCCTCACCTCGCCGGCCACCTCCGTTTCGGCGACAATCTCGAAGACGAGTGGTTCGTCGTTCACATCCTCTTCGAAATCTCCAAAAACTTCCCCAATTTATCCATCCGCGTTTGGGACTCGGACGGCGAGTTTCTCTTAATCGAGTGCGCATTCTACCTCCCGAAATGGCTCAATCCGGAGACCTCGATCAACCGCGTCTTCCTCCGAGGCGGCCGCCTCCGTATTCTCCCGCCATCGAGCTTCCGCGAAACTCCTAAGTTAAAGGACGCTTTGCAATTTTTGGCGAGCAACGATTCCGCGACGAGTGCCCCAGATGCAGTTCAGTCGCATTTGAATAAGAAAATCGGCGAGTATCCGGAGCGTGCTTATAGAAACGTTCACAAAGTGAGAGTTATGGTGCCGGTTTCCGTAGCGTGGGTGCTTAGGCATGAACCCTGCTTGATATCGTTGTCGGTTGAGGGGTTTTACGACAGGGACATTGATAGTATGAAGTATGCCGCTAGAATGGAGAGGTTTTTGCCGAGTGGGAAGCAGGAGGAGATGGTGGAGGTGGTGGTGAGGATGTCGAGGGCGATGTATGCTCAGTTGGTACAGCAGAAGTTTCAGGCTCCCAGTTGCTATCCGATGCCGGAGAGGAGTAATGTGGCCAAGTATCTGGAGGCGGAGCTCGGGATGAAGATCGCCTGTGGGTTTGAGATGCTGTATCAGATGAGGAAGAAGCAGGGGGTTGAAGGGAAGGGGAGCACATGGGAAGCCTTCAGGGAGAGTTTGGAGAAGAGCGGTTATTTTGAGGGGTTGTTGCCGGGGTCCAAGGAATACAAAAGGTTGATGGAGAAGGCTGAGGGCTACTTTCGAAGTAGTTCCTTTCATTCTAGAGCCAGGTAATTGGTTCTGGATTCTGGTTTTTGAATTTATCACTTGATGATGTGCTAGACACGGTTAATGCTGCAAATGCTCGAGGAAGGAATTTTACTTTTGGTTGTATATTTTGAATTCAACCTAGTCCTGGGAAATTTACATGTTATGCATACAGGTCTTGTTTTGTTGATAAGGAGTGTGCTGTTATTTGAATGCATGGAGTGCCATTCTGGTGCTTGATTTCTATGTTTAGATCACAATTGGAATGGGTTTTACTTTGCAGAACACAACCTTCTGTGACTCATATTATTCTGCTTATTAGTAATTTTATATATGTTCTTTTGAATGTTAGAATTAGAATTGAAAGGTGGTCGTTCTTCTGATATGCTGCTGTTGATGCAGTGAGGTATTGAGTGCACCTGTGAAACGGATAGATGGAATCCTTGCACTTCCACATTCAGCTGATGATTTCAACAATCTGGATCTTCCTCCATCTGATGATGATTCATGGCTTTATGGGGGGGAAGATGAACTGAATGCTGCTCTTCAGGAAAGGGAAAAGGAGATGGACTTCTTCAATTCAAAGCAAAAAAAGAAAAATAAGTCAAAAGAGCAGGAAGAGCAGGGTTCAGCATCTGGAAAAGATGTTGACGAGTATGATCTTGGGGGGATTGCTAAATCCATGCAGTCATTTATTGAGAACATGTCAAGCTACAAGGGAGCTGAGCTTCCTGAAGACAGGTTCTTCTTCTCCTCTTGCATTTTAAATTTGTGAAAGTAATTTTGTTTATCTCATCTTCTAGAGCTTATGTTCTATTTGGTCGGTGTTTTGCAATGGTTTGACGATGGATGCTTATTGACTAGGGACCGGAAGTAAAAAATATCTAATTGACATAGATGAACAGCTAGACTGACTGGTACATACAAGAAAATATTAGGTTTTCATCACATGCTTATGGTTCATCTTCATCTTTTGCCTGATTTTTCCAGTTATGTTGTTTGGCATAACTAACTTGGTATTAGCTTATGATCATGCAACTGTTGATTTTCTAGTGTGTGTGTATAATTTTCCTGGAGGGCCGCCATGATGTTGCCAATGAGGTCCCCCAACTGAACTGCAAACATTAGATCTTGAATGGCTAGTCTTCCGTGTATCCAAATGAAGCAAACCAACTTATGTGGACAGAAGCTCAATTACTATCATCCACTTCTTGTTTCTGGCTAATTGTGTTGAATGGTAACATGGCTTGTGGTTTCAATTATTGCTGCTTAAAATAAAATTGCTGATCCATATTCTTGTAGGACTGACAACGCGATCTCTTATGATGTTATTAGAAGATTTTTGGGATGATATAATGAAACTATATTGATACTTTCATATACATTAGAGATAATTGCTTTATATTGCCACATGAAAGACTTGCCTCTCCTTTTCTTCAGTACAGTATATCTTCTTTATAAGTGTTCTTATTAGCTCTAGGAACATTTTCCTTGCATACACTTGTGTCATTTTTGTTGTGATGTTGCCCAAATCAATGTAGATACTTAACTAGTTTGATGTATAACAGATTCAATGGTCATATCCCATGACTGTATTTGAGTTTTCTAAATTACTAGCTAGCTATCATCTTCCGGGTTCTGGATCAGTAGCTTAAGCTAACATTCTGTCCCTTAAATAATATACTGAACATCTACTATATTTTCTCAGGAACTTGAAAGATGTAGACTTTGATGTGGATCACTTCATGAAAGATATGGAAACAGTAATGGGACACCGTGGTTCTGACAAGAATGACAGCGATCTTGATCTTGAAGAAGGATCATCGTCAGATCTTGATTTTGGTAATCTTTCATGAATTTGCTTTTTAATTTTACTTTTAATGGTTTCCGCTGTTGTAAGCAGTGTTGGTCTGGAAATTGTCTGCTATCTATAATTCCCTTTGGAGGAGAGAAAGATTACTACTTTGATTTTTGCCATATGTTTATTGTCTTGTCGTACGTACTATGTTGTCCTATGATTCTGTTTGAAATTTGCCGCTAATGAGGAACAAAGCTTTAAAAATGGTTATGAGAAAATCATTGTTATGAATATTGTTTTTTACGTTCAATGATAATAATAATACTATTAAACCAAAATCTAATGCTTATTTTGCCATACTCTGTTACGGAAGCTTGAATATTGGGCAGTTTATGATCAAGCTACGGCAACATAGTTGGTCGTAGGTTTGATGAGTTGCCCGAATGTGAGCTGTATTGCTAATTTGTCCTCTAAAATAAGAGGAAAAGGTGGCTAATATTAGAAGTTACACTTTCACAATATTGTATACATGCTTGTGCCTATGGCCCTGTGCTATTAGATTTACTGAATCTGATATGTGTCAAATGATCTTACAGATGACGATGAGGATGGGAGTGATAATGCAGAGGATATTGATGAAGATGGAGAGGATGAGTTCATGCATTCATATTCAGATGCCCTAAACAGAGAATTGAAGTCTAGTACACTTGATAAAACCTTTGTTCATGCACAGGAAGAGTCCTCTAAGAAGAAAGACGAGGTTTGCAATATTTTTCTTGATTGATTGGCGTTTACTTAATATGCATACTTTATTCTACTCATGTCTTGCCACTTCTGCTGCTCAGAAGAATTATTTTTATTTTCTTTGGTCATTTGGACTTGCAACCAAACTTGTTGGAAATTGTGGTAGAATTTAGTATTGTAGATACAATGCACAACCTGATTGTTATAGTCCTATTCAGTTCTTAAGATTCTTCACTGACGTAAATGTATGTACTTGTGTAGGGAACGTCCAAGGTGGGTGATGAGATGGAAGAGTTAACTCCTGTGGATGTGGATTTCAATCTGGTAAAGAATTTCCTTGAATCCTATTCTTCTCAGGAAGGACTGTCGGGGCCTGCCTCCAATCTTCTAGGGCTTATGGGTTTAAGGTTGCCCGATGATGTTGGCAAAGGCAAATGATTTTCTGCAGCCCCTCTTCATTTCAGTTGCATCTTTATCTACTGAATGATTGTACGAGTTGCTCCTCAGCTTATGTGTACGTATTCTTGCCGCTCCAAATTATTCATCACATGTTTTGAGATTGTCGTTAACTGACAGTCAGCGGTATTCAGGCGCCAGAAAACACATGTGAACTTGTTGATCATGTTCGTATCGCTTGCAAGAAGTTTACTACTTTGATTTGTTGGAGAAGAATAGCAGGATTATCATTTCTAATTAGGGATTGATGAAGTATATGTAATGTAATGCAGTTTCATTTTGTAAATTTTTGTTTCATTTTTATGTCATTTACCAGTATATATTGGGTATTAAATGTTGATATGGTAAATTCAATAGAGAACTTAGGGCTCGTTTGGTATCTATATACGTATATCAGGTATGGGTATCAATATGATTTATATTCATACTCTGTGTTTGGTACATGAGTATATGGGTATCAAATTGATATACTTGATATACTTGATATGCTAATTTTCAATATTTTCATATACTAATTTTTGCTAGTATATGACTAATATATCTACTTTTCTTCCCACTTGATTTCAATCGATATTTTCAATATATCAAATATAAATATCAATCTGATATTCATACCTGATATCAAATGAGTCCTTAGTAAGAATTAGTTGTGACAACCAGACACGATTAGGGCATTGTTATTAAAAATGCAAAGCGTCTTTTTGACCTTTTTTGAAAACAATAATAGAGTTTGGGGACTATACCAAATAAAAGTACTGAGGTGATTGAGATGATGGATTGGAGGTTGGAATGGAATGGTCATTCTTACCTTTATTTCATGATTGAGAATCATCATATCGTGTGGAATTATCATTCCATTCTCAGTGGTTTAACCATTCCTTTCTTAACGCGTGGTATTAGTCGTTTGTAGTATTTTTGATTATTTATTTTCATATATTTTACGATTTTATCAATTTTATACAAATATATATATATATATATATGTCGGCCAAAAAATTTCATAAATAATATTTACTTTTTAGACTAGCTCTCTAGCCTTTCTTTCTATTTTTGTTTTTGTCGGCTATATGGCAATAGTTAGTAATTAGGAATAGTTAGTAATAGATTCTTTTTAGTCAATTAGGAATAGTTAGTAATAGTTTCTTTTGTATGCCTATATAAAGAGCTTAGCTCTTCATTGTAAAAACACACAACACCCCTCCACACACACACACCTTTGAATCAATGAAGAGAATGATGTTCTAAATTCTTTCCGTCTTAGTTTCTAGTTAATAGTTAATCCTTCCTAGTTTATATAATATATCCCAAAATAATAAAAAAAAATAGTTTCATTTCCGCTGTGCATACCTCTATCTCGATGTGATCAACCTGGATAGCTGCCCGTTTCTGGAAGCATTTTTTGTTGTAAGATCTCTTTTTCTCTTCTTTTATAATATGGATTAACGTGTATCACCAAAAAATACGCCATACCCCCCACCCTTTAAAAAAAAATAGTTTCATTTCCGTTGTGCATACCTCTATCTCGATCTAATCAATCTGGATAGCTGCCTGTTTATGGAAGCATTTTTGTTGTAAGATCTCCTTTTCTCTTCTTTTATAATGTAGATTAACGTGTATCCCCAAAAAAACACGACTTACCTCCCCCCCTCCCTTTTGGTATTAGAGCCTTTGAAGATTTTGAGGCCTAAAAGGTCTGGACATGCTTAGTAAATGTTGTTGTGATAGCATAAATCCTGCTTATACTAAGAACCCGTCAGAATGAAGGATTAAATTTCTTTAAAGGCACTAATACTAAAATGGAGATATTAGTGTGTTTTTGTTAAGTTTTTTTTATCTGTATAAATTTTGTGTTGTTTAAAAATATTTGGGATATGTTTTATCTTTAGAAAAGGAAGGTAACTAGACGCATAGGAACTAAGAATCTTTCATCATTGATTCAAATACTCTTAAACGACTTGAATTCCTTGATCTAGAATATTCAACAAAAGAAAGCCATTTTGTCTCTATAGAAAACTTTAAATTTAACTGTAAATTTAAAAAGGTTTATAATCATATTCTTCATAGTGAGAATAATTATTTAAATAGTATTACAGATCTTATTTTAAATCTAGGCTTTGGACTAGAAAAAGAAAATAATAATTTTAAAATTTTAACAGAATTAATACAAAAGGGTCTTGGAAAAGTGACTTCTATTACTAAATTACAGAAAATTTAAACTTTATAAAAAAATAAAATAATCATATTATTTCAGAATTAGCAAAGCTTAAAACAAAAGAAACAAAAAATTTAGAATCTTTTGATTTTACTAAAGAACTTGATAAATTAACAAAAATAATAAAAAATTTAGACTTAGGTCCTATTGAAAGACCTAGAAAAGAAATCACTCCACCTATTTACAAACATTTGAAAGCTAAAAAATGAATAATTTTACAGGAAGGTCTAGAACCATACAAGAAAGAAGAAATAGTACCTCAAACATTAATGACACAATTTCAAATTCCTTTTTAAATAGAATAACTACAAGAGGATCCGGAAGTAATTCTTCAGAAAATATTATTCAAATTGAAGATGAAATTAATATAGATAGAAATCTGGAATTATACAATAGTAATCAAATTGATATTTTAAATCTAAGAATTTTATATCAAACAGACATAATGAATATTAACACAATATTAATAAGATGCAGTAGAGAAGAAACTTTGAGAATAGTTGACAATACTCAAATTATAGATTTAATTTCACTAGAAACAATAACAAAAATTAAAAATTCTAAAAAACGATTTGTCAATATTGGATTAGTCGTTATAGGAATATTTTGGAGAATTAGGTACTAAAGTTTTAGCAATAATAATGGATAAATCTTGGATACTAACATGAAAAAAGCTATTATTTCAGGAATGGAAGTAGATATGAGCCAAAATAGTGCAATATTTTACTGTTTACCAGCAATATTAAAAGATATAAATGATTTAAAAAATTTAAAAATAGGATTACAAATAAAAGGATATGATGGTTATATAGGAAACAACCCGATTGTAAGTATAGGAATTTTAGGAAGAGCTAGTAATCGATCTGGTATGAATTTTAAAGTAAATATAAATGGTATTGTAAAAAATATCAATAGTAAAGAAATAAAAATGATTGATCCTATAAAAATTAATCCAGAAGATCTTGCTGGATTGGATTGGTCGTTAGAAAATTTTAATATCAATGAAGAAAACAATGTTTTAGTTCCACAGAGAAGTCTTATGTATAAAACTAGTACTCGATCTTTTAATTTAAGATTCACTGACTATATTAAAAAAAAATGAAAAAGTGATGATGAAAACATTGAGCATACATTAATGGCAAATATAGAAAAAAAAATTCTTTTTATGATTCAGAACCTATTTATGATACAGAACCTGAATCAGAAGATTATGAACAAATTGATTTAATTGGATATAGTAAATTTAATGAAATAAATGATTATTCAGATAATGAATCAGAGATGGAAATGGAAATAGGTTTTAAAATTGAAGAAGCAAAAACTTCTATTGAGCATGTAATAAATAAAAATTTCACTGAATTAAACATACAGGAACAAGTAGATGATATGATAATTGAATGTATGACATAATTAGGTATGAATTATGAAGAGTCATATGTTGAATTAGAAAAATACTTTAACTTGCCCTTAGTAAGTGATATAGTAAATGGTAAAAGCATGATTACAGATTTTTATAAAAAAGAAGCAAATTTTATGGATACAACCATAACTGGATATAAAAGACCAAAAATGGAATTTCAACATACATGACCAAATGCAACAGAAAATACGGGTAGAGAAAATTGGGCTCCTTCTAATCTAAAGTACGAAGGAGAATCTCAATTTAAGGGAAAATGAAGTAGAATGTCAATAGGAAAATTATACAGCAAATAAATGTTATTATTAGAACAACAAAATCCCCAATTATGGCCAGATGAAATTTTAGTTTGGGAATAGAATGTAGTAAGAAATTGGGAGACAAATAAAAGAACGGATGTTGATATGTTTGCATATTTAGAAACTACTTTAGGACCAACTGCTTTAGGATTATGGCAAAGTAAAAAGAATCAAGCTCCTGAACAAATTAATCAAATAAAATCCTTAGGAGAAAATCCTTATAATTTCGCAAGTCAAATCAGAATATTATTATTAGAAGTAGACCCTACAAAAGGAAATACGTTTGTACAAGATTTCACTCGAAGAATATTAGAGAATTTAGTACGTTTAGAACAATTAAGTATTTCACATTTTAAATATATTAGAGAATTTAGTACAGATTTCACTCGAATAATATCACAAACAGGAAGAGCTATAAAAGATGAATTATGTGATAAATATTTTATAAAAGTACCAAGAGATTTAGGAAGAAGTCTCCATAAAGAATGGAAAAAACTTGATCCAAAACCTACAAATTTAGGAATTGGGCCAAGAGTATCTCTTATTTTTCATAAATTAGAAGAAAAATGCAAAGAAGGTGTAATGCAAGAACAAATTAAAAATCAAGTATGAGCTTTTTATAAAACAACAATTTATACACCATAGACATATGGATATTATGAAAAACCTAAAAAATAAAAAAAAAATTAGAAAAAGCACTAGTTTTGACAAAAACAAAAGCTACGATAAAAATAAATATGTTAGAAAATCACAAAATAGAAATTGTAAATGTTTTATTTGTGGGGATCCAAGACATTTAGAAAATAGATGTCCTGATAAAAATAAAGATAGTAGATATAGAGAAAGAAATATTTTAGTTGAACAAATAGGAGATTTTGAAATAGAAGAAATTAAAATAGACTCAGATAATAATTCAGTATATAGTATATATAGTGAAGAAGAAAAATCACAAATAAGTTATACATATATGACTGCAGAAACAGAATGTCAACATGATTGAATAAGATTTAAAGGAAATAATCATATTAGCTGTTTTATTTGTAAACTTTTTCCAGCTATTGATAAAAGATATCAATGTAATAAATGCTTTAGAGAAATATGTTTCCTATGTATACATGAACCATTTAAAATTAATACCGAACTAGAAGGAAGCACATCAAATACATTAGAACAAGGTAAAAAATTAAATTTTTATAAAGAAAATATAGATAAACATGAAATTGTTGTTGAACTCCTAAATAAAAAAATACAGCAATTAGAATTTAAGTATAATAAATTAGAAGAAAAATATAATATAGGAAAAAATATATCTATAATAGAAAACGAATGTAATAAAATGTCACAACAGATAGAAAAAACACAAGAAGTTATTTCTATAAATAATAAAAGTCTTGAAAGTATTAATAAGGGAACTTCAAACCTAATAACTTTACATTGTAGAGTTTGGGTAGATCAAAATATTTATATACCACTAGCAGCCACACTTGATGCTGGAAGTACTAAAAGCTTAATAGGACATAGTCTAATCCCAGAAAAATATCATAAAAAATTAAACTAAAATATACTAACAAGAACTGTAGAAAATAGAACAATGACAATTACACACGAAGTTAAAGCATTAGGAATTCAATTCCTAGACTTTGCAAAATTTTGGTTATAAATATGAATTACCACAAATTATTGTTAATCCAAAATCAGTAAAATCAGAAGATTTTTTGTTAGAATTAAACTTTATTATAAGTTTACATGGATCAATTACAATAGCACAAAACCAAATTACTCTTAGTAAACAAGTTTATAGTTTTCACACAAATAGATATAGTTAGACATCAGAGTTAGCTCGAAAGCGTGGTGAAACTTTTGAATTAGATTTCCTTAAAAAATCTCAAAATCATAGAATAAACCAAATAGAAAATGAAACAATATTTTATTTAGGAAATTTTTTAGGTCACGAATTAGAAAAAGGACCAAAAATTACAGAAAGCAAAAACTACCCTATAATTCAGAGACTTGAAAAGATAGGATTAATAGGCGAAGATATAATAAAAAATAAATAAATTACCTAGTAAAACAAAAAATTAAAAATCCGAATATAAGGATTATTACAACAAATATAGAATATTCTCCTATTGATAGGGAGGAATTCAAAAAACAAATTCTAGAATTGATAGAATAAAAATTAATTAGAAGATCAGAAAGTCCACACAGAACAACAGCCTTTATAGTAAGAAATCATTCAGAAATTAAAAAGGGAAAGGCTATGATAGTTTATAATTATAAAAGATTAAATGATAACACAATAGATAATGGGTATGACATTCCAAATAAAGATGGATTAATTAGTGTAATCCAAAATAAAAAGATTTTTAGTAAATTTGACCTTAAGTCAGGATATAATCAATTACAATTAGAAGAATGGTTTAAACCATGGACAACTTTTACCTGTCCAGAGGGACATTTTGAATGGAATGTTGTAAGCTTTGGATTAAAAAAATGCTCCTTCGGTTTTCCAAAGATTTATGGACTCTATTTTTCTAAAATATGATTTCTGCCTAATTTATATAGATGATATTCTTGTAGCAAGTAATAGCATTAAAGAACATGAATACCATTTAGAAATAGTTTTTAGAGAAATAGAAAAATAAGGTATTGTAATAAAAAAAATGGCATTATTCAAAATAAAAATATCCTTTTTAGGATTAGAAATTGGAGATGGAAAAATTGAATTACAACCACACATTGCAGAAAAACTATTAAATTTTCCAGATAAGCTAGAAGGATTAAAGCAAATCTAAGCATTTTTAGGATTACTAAATTACGCTAGAAAATTTATGCCAAACCTTAGTAAGCTTGCAGGACCATTATACAGCAAGACTACTAAAAACGTTCAAAGAAATTTTAATAAAGAAGACATTAATTTAGTAAAGAAAATAAAAAAAGGATTTATAAAAATTAAACCACTAGAATTACCTCTAGTAACAGATTATATCATCATAGAATGTGATGGCTCCAAAGAAGGATGGGGAGTTGTTATATTATGTAAGAAAAATAAATACTGCCCAAAAATGAAGTAAGAATTGCTGCATATAGCAGTGGAAATTTTGGAAAATTCGGAAGTAATTGGACTTCCTTAGATTTTGAAATACAAACATTAATAAACTCATTAGAAAATTTTAAGATTTATTTAAACAATGAATTTACAGTAAGGATAGACTGTGAAGCAATTGTAAAATTTATAAAAAAATATAATAGCAGAAAAGTTAATAGAACAAGATGGGTAAATTTACAAAACTTAATCCAAGGAAAGGAATACACAATAAATTTTGAGCACATTAAAGGAAAATATAATAATCTTGCTGATTTGCTTTCCCATAATATTTTTAAATATTTGAATACAAGTCATGAATAATAAGAAAGTTATCAGACCAAAAGAAAAAGGGAAAATTTCTACAGATATTTTCCCAATGAAGACGTCAAGTTCAGAAAGTAGCCCAAATTTTACAAAATTGGGACATACTTCGACTACGTCTCCCAGTTCTAAATTTACACAGATGGGAAGTGGTTCTCAAATTTCTCCCAGTTCAAAATTTACACAGATGGGAAGTGATTCTCAAACTTCTCCCAGTTCTAAATTTACACAGATGAGAAATTTTTCTCAAAATTCTCCTATTTCTAAAAATTCAAAAAAGGGAGAAAAAATTCTGCAAACAAATTTCCAATTTGGATCTGTTATGCTTTCTGCTTGTACAGATGAAAATAAAAAGTTCAAACCATACACTGGAATTGAGGTTAACCCTCAACAACAGTGTCTGCTTGACAATCTGTGGCATATTCGAACCCTTCCAAATATCACCTCTTTCAAAGTTCAAATTCTTAATGCCCTTAGCTTTTACTTTTCAGAATTAAAGGCAAAAAAGAATTAAATCCTAAGAAGAAGATTTTCTCATTATGTTGTTTATAGGGGTTTAAAAGTAGGTCTTTTTCATAATTATGATACATTAAATAAAATCTATAAGTTGCTCAAACCCCATTTTTAAAGGATATTATACTTTAAAAAAGCTCTAGATAATGCTAGAGAAGCTTTAGGTATAAATTTTTTCATTGAACCAGAAGAAGTAAAAAACTTTTCACAAATTGTAGAAGAAAACCTGAGCGGGGTAATTTTAGCCTAAGCAGGGGTAATACATCAGTTAGAAAAACAAATCTGTAAGTTACAAAGTCAACTCTCTCTCCTATTTAAAAAATCAAGAGAAAGATGAGGCTCTAAAGTTTAAAGATCAAACAATTTTTACAATGGAAAAAGGAATTTCAAATCTTAATGCTCAGATTTTTTCTCTGAACATTGAGATTAAAAATTTTAAAAATAAAGAAGATTCATTTCCTCAGAGAAAATTTGAAATTTTCAAGGCAAAAATGCTTTACCTCCCTTATCAAGAACTCTTAAAACCTCTTTTTGATAAAGTTTCTGAATTGAATCAAGTAATTTTAACAAAAGCCTCAGAAGGAATGATAGAAGATTTGAAGAATCTCCAAAAACAAATCATAAAAGTTATCTTTGGAGAAATTAAAGTCGAAGGAGTAAAGGTTATTCAAAAATCCAAATTCTTCTGTGATCCTCAAGAAATTCCAGAGATCCCAAGAGGAATAATCCCAAGCCTTTTCAAACTCCAAATTGATTGAAATTTGACCAACATGAGTTGTGAAAATATTTTAAAATTTTATCACAATGGCATGGTGGATTACATTGAGTTTCGCCTCGAAGAAGGAAGCTCAAACATTGAAGAAATTTTGGAAAAACTCGGAGAAAAATCCTTGCTTATTGGAGGAAACATGGCATCAAAATCCCTCAAAGGCAAGATCTTCTGCAAAATTCAATCCTCTCTTCCACAAGTTATCAATGGTTCTTACATACCATCCAGAAAGAGGATATTTATGGATGAAAGGGATAGATTGAGGAATCATGATTCCACAGCATTTGACTTCAAGGACATTGAAAATTCTGAAATGTACAAATATTATCAAAAAAATATTGATTTCGAAGTAATATTCTGGAACCAGTATAGACTCCTTGGAGAAGGACATTTCACCCAAATTTTTGGGACATAAAATTTGAAAATGCTTTTACCATTCAGCAGTGAAGGCGAAAAATTAGAAGACGACGAACACATTATTAATACTAAAGAAGTGTTCGGACACCAAGAAAGTAATACAGAAAATGATGAAGAAATTTCGGAAACTCATATAGATTTCTAGAAGATGATAACGAAAGCAGTGACGAATTTTTTTTTATCTTTACTAGCATTTTTGTCAAAAAAATTTCTTTACTTTTTGAATTTTGGGCCACGATTGTTATGTCGGCCAAAAAATTCTATAAAATAGTATTTACTTTTTAGACTAGCTCTCTAGCCTTTCTTTCTATTTCTGTTTTTGTCGATTATATGGCAATAGTTAATCAATTAGGAATAGTTAGTAATAGTTTCATTTTAGTTAATTAGGAATAGTTAGTAATAGTTTCTTTTGTATGTCTATATAAAGAGCTTAACTCTTCGTTGTAAAAACACACAACACCTTTGAATCAATGAAGAGAATGATGTTCTAAATTCTCCCCGTCTTAGTTTCTAGCTAATAGTTAATCCTTCCTAGTTCATATAATATATCGCAACATAAAAAAAAAAAAAAATTATTTCCGCTGTGCATCCTCTATCTCGATCTGATCAACCTGGATAGCTGCCCGTTTCTGGAAGTATTTTTGTTGTAAGATCTCTTTTTCTCTTCTTTTATAATGTGGATAAACGTGTATCCTCAAAAAACACGTCATACCCCCCTTATATATATATAGACACACACACACACTGCACACACATATGTACACACACTGGCGGGCGCACAACACGTGTATACACAATCTATCAAAGAATGCCGATTCCATTTATTTACTTATTCCTTGTACATACCAAACATAGGAATCAACTTACGCATTCTATTCCTAATCTCATTCCGTTTTATCATACCAATCACTTCCTAAAGATTTATTATAGAGAGTAATAAGACAAGATGAAGTAAAGTATACCAAATAAAAGTACTAAAAATTTATTATTCTTACCTCATTCCATTTTATCGTACCAATCACTTCCTAAAGATTTAATCCTATTTCATCATATACCAATCACCTGCTAAAGATTTATTAAAGAGCGTAGTATGACAAGATGAAGTAAAAGTATACCAAATAAAAGTACTAAAGATTTACTAAAGAGAGTAGTAAGACAAGATGAAGTAAGAGTTAAATTAAAACATAAATAATTGTGGGGTAAAAAAGATTTTACTGTCTTTCTGTCTTTGTATTAAAATTTAAAATCCACCCAAGCCAAACCCCACTAAACAAGTTGAGTTTTTCTTTTTTGTATTCTTTATAGATTATTCCATAAAGTCAAGGCATAGTTTGTTGGAATCCCACTAAATCGATTAATTTGTATTTTAAGTGCCATGTCACAGAAAACCTTCCCCCAAAAAAAAAACAGCTTAATTACCTCTTCATAGGTGAGTTCTGGTTTATTCATAAAATATGAAGTGCTTCTAAATTTTCTGAAATTATTTCCAAAATCACTTTTTGGCCAACTCGTAAAATACGTGCCGTTGAATTTTGTAAGGATTTGATAGTGATGGATTTTTTGTCATCGTCTAAAGTTGACTGTTGGGTGTTTAATTGTTATGCGACCGAAAATGATTTCAGGATAAAATACTTAAAAGTTGGTGTAGTTTGGACTAATTTAATAAGTCATGCCAGAAAAACCAAACTTGACCTGAAAAAATTATGAATTCAGTGAAATGAACTAAAAAAAGAAGAAAAGAAATAAAAGCCCAAAGAAAATTGCATTCGACAATCGACGCGAGGTCGAGGAGTCATAATCTGAAACTCGGAAGTTTTGACTTTTGAGAGTATGTTCCACCACCAATTACAAGCAAAATCCAAAAAGGTTGTTGGAATCTAGCCGCACTGTTTTTGAACCACCAAAAATCTCCAAACAGTTGCAAGTATAAACAAAACGAGAAGACTCGGGACGGGCCACGACTATGGGTGAGAAGTTGTTCATATTTAATGATTTTTTAGGAAAGTAATAACAATAACAATAAATTAAATCAAGATTTTCATGTGCTCTTTACGTTGCATATTCTTGACCGGGTTCCGCTGATCTTTAAATCTCAACGAAGGTAATCAAGAAGCAGGAGCCATGGTTTCTTCTCAAGCTGTAGAGGTTTTGAAAAATGAGCTACCGTTTGAGCAGGAGAATCTCCTTCTCTCCGCTGAGGTGAAGACCGGTTTGGTGCTTGTCGACATCGTTAATGGCTTCTGCACTGTTGGTTCTGGAAATCTCGTGAGTCTCAACCAACCCTTTTTCTTTTCTTTCACGTTTCTACTATATTAACTACCATATACGTCTTCAATAATTTGATTGTCTGTTTTATCGGAATTTTAAAGTTGCAATTTTTATCGGTGTCTATCATTATATATTTGTTCTAGCTGTATAAATTTGAGATCATATCAATATTTATGACGCTATGAGCATTGAAATAGGCGCCACAAGCACCTGATACACAGATTAGTGGAATGGTTGATGAATCTGTGAAGCTTGCTAGGGAATTCTGCCAGAAAAAATGGCCTATACTTGCTTTTCTTGATTCTCACCATCCAGATGTTCCGGAGCCCCCTTATCCTCCTCACTGCATTGCTGGATCGGATGAGTCCAAACTGGTTCCCTGTAATAATTTCTTCATCTATCTCCTGCAATGGCGCTATGATTCTTTCACTCTCTCATATTCATTCCTCGTGCAGCATTACAGTGGCTGGAAAATGAACCAAATGTGACAATTCGACGCAAGGATTGTATTGATGGATTTCTTGGTTCATTGGAAAAGGATGGCTCTAATGTCTTTGTGGATTGGGTGAAATCAAATGGGATTAAAGTTGTGAGTGTTTTTTCACTATGACGTTGTGATTATTTTTCTTCTGCAGCTTTTTAGTTGGTTTCTTGGACATTCTACCCAGTAACACTGAATTACTCTTGTCACCAATAGACGCTTTTTTTACCAACACTTTTCCTTTTCCTAGATATTGGTTGTGGGGATTTGTACGGACATATGCGTCCTTGATTTTGTCTGCTCGGCCCTGTCTGCTAGAAACCGTGGACTTCTTCCTCCGTTAGAGGATGTAGTTGTGTATTCTCATGGCTGTGCTACTTTTGATCTTCCAGTAAATGTTGCCAGAAATATCAAAGGTGCTCTACCTCATCCACAGGTTAGACTATCTCACTATATGTAACTCTCCATCTACTGTTATGACTTATCGTTTTCTTTGCATTGATTATTTCTCTAAAAGTATCGATACAAGTGAATGAACATAGTGAGGACAAGCTTCTACTTCCATATTGATTCGACTCTTAAAACTTCTAGTTCAAGACATTATTGGGGAATACATTCTTGGCAAATCTATTAGTTGAATACTAATTGTTGACCTCAAAGAATTGTCTCTACTCCTCCACAAATATAAAGAAATTGAGGTGGAAAAAATGATATTGCATTTACAGCAATAATAGCTCATATATTTTGTAATACTAACTTCTTCATGAGGTTGTGCAAGTAGTTTGTGGGCGGGATACACAAGGATACACTTCAATGAATACTTCTTGTGATATACATTGCTATTGTAGTTTTTCAATTTTCCTTATGATGTCTGTTGCAGGACCTAATGCAACATGTGGGACTGTACATGGCCAAAGGCAGAGGAGCGACGGTGGCTTCAGAAATTCGGTTTGGTGTATAGCCACACACATAGTCTGCATTGTTGATGTCATCGTGTCCATAGATAAATTTGTAGCCAATTTATGCTTTGGTATTGCGTATAATCTGCATTTAGCAGCATTTCTAGTGACTTTTTTCGCGTAACTATTAAACTCAGCCTTGTCTTTTGCACGGTAGTAAAACAATAAAGTTGTGGGTTATCCTTTTCGTTTGCCATATATCGCTCCTCTTGTGGAATCCGCTTAGTGTATCATTGAATATGAGACTTCTTCCTTTTACACAGGGGGAGTTCCACTACTTAGTTTCTGAAGGGACCTAAGTTGCCCTGTCTTAGTTGAGGCTTTGAGAGTTCCTTCAATTCTTTTAAGCGCGCTTTATTCTTGTTCATGGATAGAGATGATGCGTTTTTCAACACATGAAGTGTTATTGTTTTGCTTGGAACTAAAGATGAATAAACCCCAGAACTCAATACAATATGCAAAAAGAGTAACTAACTTGTCCTGCTATGAGAATCTGGTAATCTACAACTACTTCAGGAAACCAAGAGATCGATAGAGGAAGAAGGAGAAAGAGAGGGCAAAAATATGTCATCTATCTAATGCGAACCTCTAAGTACTATAACGAATTTAAAAAAGTAAAAAGGAAAAGGAGAGAGTAACCTGAAGAGAATCAAGATCCACCATTACTGATCAGAGAGCCGGTAAAGCTCTCACAGACTGCAATTTTCTATTAGCATGCATGAAGTTGAAAAGAGACTTCTGTTTCTTCACTTTTGTTCCAAAGATAAACGATCTCAAAGGAATCTTCGACCTGCTTATTGTGTGCTGCAGCTGTGGCTGATCAGTGCAGATGCTAAACTCTTGATTCAACTGTCTCAGAGTTTTCTCTATATCAAGTTGCAGTACGCTGACATGATCCAAGCACGTCTGCAGCTCTTCTCTAACCTTGTTATTTTCTTGTTTCATGCTCAGAATCTCACCTTGTAACTTTGCAGCTTGATGGCTACTGAATCTGATCTCGTCCTCTTCCACTCCTTCCTTGAGGGCCGTGGTGATCTCCTCCTGTATGCTGCACAACGATGTGAACCTCCGTTTCAGCTCATCTTTGAGGCAGACGCGTTGCTCCAACCACACGGTGAGCTCCGTCTGAATCTCCCTCAAGTGTTTGTATATTGGCCGGACCTCTGATTTCAGCTGCTGTGTCATGCATCCTTCCAGCTTCTTCTTGTCTTTCAGCTTCGATATCTCATCCAGTAGATCCTGAACTTCACTCTTGAACTTCTGGACTTGATGGAATGCTGTGCTGAATCTTAACCAGAAGTCCAAGTTCTCATCTAGGATCGCGTCTATCTCCATCCGCAGCCTCTCCTCCACAACTGACACTGCTGGAGGTTTAACTTTGAATATCAACTTGATTTCGTCTTCCTTTTCTTCTGCTTCTGAATCTTCAGTTCCTGATTCTGGTTTACCACCACTCGGATCTACTGATTCTGGTTTATCACTCTGGTCTACTGATTCAGGTTTCGAAGCTTGATCTACTGAAGAGTTAGATGGCGGGTCATCACCCTCTTTCGATCCTCGCAGAAGGCTTAATTCATAACGGAGATTTTGAATTTCTTGATCCCTTTTCATGATGGCTTGTTTGAGCTCCCTCATTTGCATTGTTATGTCGAACTGAATATCTCTCTCTTTCTTCTCCGTGTCAATAAGCTTCCTCTTGACATCCTTGTAGTTCCTGAGAATGGTTGTGTATTCTCTGAGCAGGATCTTGTCTCGATCCTCAGCCCCGTTCAAGAGCATCTGCTGCCAGCTTAGTTCGCTTTCTTTACCCGTGTCTCCTTGCTCTTGAGCCTTGGCACCCTCATTAGTACGTTCCTGTTTTAGCTCACCAGAAAATGTAATCGATCTTCGCACTGGTTTATAAACTTCATTTTGTTTGGGAACAGATGGTATTTCAACATTCTGTTTTGCTTCTGTTTTTGATGAACTGAGATTCTCCTTACCATCATCATCACCTGCAGTTGGATCTTTCTCTTTCTCTTTCTCTTTCTCTTTCTCTTTCTCTTTCTCTTTCTCTTTCTCTTTCTCTTTCTGATCTTGGATCTCCTCCTCCTTACTGTCGTGTGGACTTGGAACCGTGTCTTTCTGAAAGCTGGGACTTTGTACAACGTCTTTCTGAACGCTGGGACTTTGCACGACGTCTTTATTATCTTTGATATCCTCCTTCTGCAAGTTACCATCACCTATACTTTGATTATCTGAGATCTCCTTGTGCAAATTACTGTCATCTGGAGCAGTGTCGTCGTCGGCATCTTTCTTATCTTTGTGCTTCTTCTTCTTGGACTTATGCTCGCCATCTTTCTTTTCCTTCTTTTCTTTCTTCTCTTTCTTATCTTTCTTGTCTTTCTTCTTCTTGGACTTATGATGCTTACTGTGTGATGAATCGTATTCCTCTGCTTCCTCGTCCGGCCTCACGCTAGTGAGCCTCTCGGAGAGATGGTCGAGGCTGCAGCGACAGTGAGCGAAGTTGGCTTCAAGCTTGATGTTGTGAGCTTCGACATTGTTGTTGAGCTCCTCAAGCCTTCTGAGTTTGTCCTCCAACTCCTTAACCCTCATGCTCAATGTGCGCGTATCGCCGGCCAGCTTCTCCTTGTCGCTCTCGAGCTGCTTTATCTGTGCGCGGAGCTCGTCGGACTCCGTTCTCATGGTGTTGATGAGGACAGTCTGCGACGAGACCGCGGTCTCCAGGTTGACCACCTTGTTGACCAGCAGGTCGATCTTCTCCGCCAGCTGAGTCACCGTCAGTGCCACAGACGAGCTCATATCGAAGCTCTTGTCGGATGTCAACGTCTCGATGTCGTTCAATTCTTGTATGAAACCAGTGGTGACGTCTTCTTCGTGTCTATCTTTTGCAGATTTGTTGCTGCTGTCATCCTCCTCCTGCGCTTCGGCCCCGCAGTCGCGCCTGAGAGTGTGGAGCTGCTCGCGTGCCTCCTCGATCTTCTTGAACTCGTCTTTGGCCTCTTCGGTGGACTGGTGCTGCTTCTCCTGCAGGGAGGAGAGAGTGTCCTTGCAGGACTTCAAGGCGGCCTCGGCCATGAGAGTGCGAGCTTCGGCATCGTCGATGACGGCTTCGACCTCGTACTCGTCCTGCAGTTTGGAGACCTTGGCCTGCATCTCCATGATCTGGTTCTCGATCTCGTAGAATTTGGCGAGGCCGTTCTCGTAGGAGCTCTTGCAGAACTCCTTGATGGTCTGGAGGGCGAGGATCTCCTTGTTGACCTTGTTGATCTCGTGGAGAGCTTCTTCTTTGGTGATGGCGGATTTGGGGAGAGGTTTGGGGCGAGGCTTAGGCTTGGAGGAGAGTTTCTTGGGTTGGAACTGTTTGGAGGCAGTGTTGATGAAGCCTTTGAGGCTGTCCATGGATGCCTTGGGAACTTTGGGGACGTTTTTGCTGGGGATCATGTGTTTGGGGGCGGGGGCGGGGGCGGGAGACGGGCACGTTGATGACTCGTCTTCGGCATCTATGGACAGCTGGACTTGTTCGGGGAAGACGGTTGCGATTGTGTGGTTGGCATTCTGGAGTTCTTTGGAAAGGAGGTCGTACCGATCAGCCAGCGCTTTGAATGCTCGGTACGTGTCCTCCACCGCCTCGATCAGCTCCGGCCGCCTCTTGTAGTACATCTCCGCCCGCTTTGCAAATGAGTCGCCGTCTTCCTCTATCAGTTTGAGCATGCTGTGCACTTTGTCTTCCATATCTACCACACCACACGAGTATATATGTTGCATTTCATCATTGTTGTTATTATTACATTAATTACACAGACAAAAGAGAATGAATGAATGAATGAATGAATATACAAACCCTGAAGGCTCTGCTCGAGCCATTTGGATTGCTTGGTTCGGATGTGGCTGGCCCACCACCATGAACAAGCGTTGCTCGCAGCTCTTTGCAACATTATGCTAATTCGATTTTCTAAATCTCAACCGCCACCATCATCTTCTTCTTCGGCTATTACTATACTAGAAGCAAAGTAAGTTTGAAAGACAAAATATGAATCTCTCTCTCTCTCTCTCTCTCTCTCTCTCTCTCTCTCTCTCTCTCAATTAGACACTTGACAGTGTTAGAATAGAGGGAGGGAGTGTGAACAAAAGTGGAACACTCGGATTCTACATTTGCTCTTGCAACAAAAGGCTCAAGACAATTATTGGTTTATGAGGTTTTCTCGCTCCCAAATCTGCGTTCTGCCCTCCAACACTACAATTTTTCAATATCAAATTGCTCAAATTTTCGGATCTCCTAATCCTAATACATGTTTTTCCTTTCATTTTTCATTTATTTATTTTATTTTCTAGGGGACGACACCAACACTTCAATAAAACCTCAGATTCAGAGCTATTTGTATATGTTAATAACTTAATGTTTATTGAAGAAATTAACAACATAAGTATCGCATGTTACTTATACTAGGCATGCAAATATTTGTCTACGTAACTTCGTCATTAATTAAAGAAAACATACACGTGTACTCAATCGATATACTAAAATTAGGTCCAACTTTCCCAAGAAAAAGAATTAAGGTCCAACTAATAAATTGATAACCTCCTTTACGGCTCCAATATTTATAATTTTGATAATTACATTTATATATTAATATAAAAAGAGCCTTGTTTTACAAAATATGATTTACCTAAAATATCTTTAATATATAAATTAATTTATGGTCAATTTTGTAATTTATATGCATTCAAAATATAATAATAATTTATTGAGAATTTAATTACGACTCATACGGTCATACCCCACTTACTAGGTAGAAATTTCCTTAAAAATTATTTCATCCTAATATAATTATACATGAGTGAAAGACCCATATAGCAAAAACTCCCTTTAGATACCAATAGTTGTCAAGGAACATAATATGGTAAAAATATAGCTAAAAATGTGATTTTGGGACAATTATACCCTTACTACATTGTACAAGTTATTTTCAGTTTCCAAACAAAGAAATCGTATCATCCCCATTTCATTTCCATCTTACTTTTTCTCTCTCTAAAAAAACTCTCCCACACCAGAAAACCAGAAAACCCCAGTTTTCTACCTCAAAACTTCGCCACCTCCATTCTCCACGATTCTCCTTCCCCACCTCGTCTCATCCGCCTCATCTTCTCCTTCCCAACCTTCCGTCGTCCGCTGCTCTACCGTCCGCCGTCCGCCGCTGCCTCTTCGCCGGTAAGTTTTCTCTCTGCTGCTGCTCTCTCTCCCCCCCCCCCCCCCCTCTTCTTCTCTACCTCTCTCTCACTTTTTTCTTTTCTTCTCCTTCCCAGCCTTTTCCCGTCCGCTGCTCCGTCGTCTGCCGTCCGCCGTGCTCCACCGCTCCGTCGTCTGCAGTCCGCCGTGCTCCGCCGCTCCGTCGTTTTTCTTCAGATCTGGTTTTTTTTTCAGACATGTAGATATGCATTTTTTTCTTCATCTGAAAGTAGATCTGCTTTTTTTTTCTCATACCTGTTTTTTCAGACATGTTGCGAAATTCACAATTCATAACACAATTCGTATAATAGTGTAGCGAATGGTGAAATTCGTAACTTCCTGTGCATTTTCATTCGTTTATTTGAGTTACGAAATTACAATTTCGCAACATGTCTGAGGCTTTTTGAAGGTTTCGAATCTGAAATTTTTATGTGTATAATGTTGCGAAATTCACAATTCGTAACACAATTCGTATATTAGTGTAACGAATTGTGAAATTCGTAACTTCCTGTGCATTTTCATTCGTTTATTTAACGTTACGAAATTACAATTTCGCAAGATATTGTAGTCTTTTTAAATGTTGTGAAATTCACAATTCGTAACACAATTCGTATAATAATGTAGTGAATTGTGAAATTCGTAACAAATTGTGCATATGCATTTTGGTTCGTTAATTTGAAGTTCCGAAATTACAATTTCGCAACATGTTTGAGGCTTTTTGAATGTTTCGAATCTGAAATTTTTAGGTATATAATGTTACGAATTTCACAATTCGTAACATAATTCGTATATAGTGTTGCGAATTGCGAAATCCGTAACTACGTGTGCATTTTCATTCGTTTATTTGACGTTACGAAATTACGATTTCGCAACACGTTTGGGACTATTTGAAGGTTCCAAAACTAAAATTTTTTGCGAATTTCACAATTCGCAACAAAATATACGAATTTCGTATTGAATAATCTGTTGCTAATTCATATTTTCGTAACACGTTTTTGGAATTTCGGTCATAAAATGTTGCGAAATTATAATTTCGCAACATGTTTGAGGATTTTTTAAGGTTTCGAATCTGAAATTTTTAGGTATATAATGTTGCGAATTTCACAATTCGCAACAAAATATACGAATTTCGTATATAGTGTTACGAAATTCGTAACTACCTGTGCATTTTCATTCGTTTATTTGACGTTACGAAATTACGATTTCGCAACACGTTTGGGACTATTTGAAGGTTCCGAAACTAAATTTTTTAAGCATATAATGTTGCAAATTTCACAATTCGCAACAAAATATACGAATTTCGTATTGAATAATCTGTTGCTAATTCATATTTTCGTATCACGTTTTTGGAATTTCGGTTATAACATGTTACGAAATTACAATTTCGTTACATGTTTGTGGTTATTTGTTAAGTATATGATGTTGCGAATTTCACATTTCGCAAAAAAAATATACGAATTTCGTATATAATGTTACGAATTGTGAAATTCGTAACTAACTGTGCATTTTGATTCGTTAATTTGAAGTTACAAATTTACAATTTCGCAACATGTTTGAGGCTTTTTGAAGGTTCCGAAATGAATCATTTTATGTTACGAAATTAGCATTCGTATTGAATAATCTGTTGCTAATTCATATTTTCGTATCACGTTTTTGGAATTTGAGTTATAACATGTTGCGAAATTATATTTGTGGCTATTTGAAGGTTTCGAAACTGAAATTGTTAAGTATATGATGTTGCGAATTTTGAAATTCGTAACTAACTTTGCATTTTCATATGTTTATTTGAAGTTACGAAATTATAATTTTGTAACATGTGTTACATGTTCTGAAATACTAAATTGGTTTAATTGTTTGCTTATTGCAGATAGAATGGATATTCAAGCGAAAGAATCTTGCCGCCAAACACCACTGGATCATGTTATGTTACGAAATTAGCATTTGTATTGAATATTCTGTTACGATTTTGTCATTTCGTATCACTATGCCTTTACTTTCTGTTAAAATTTTATCATTTCGTATCAGTTCCATGTTACGAATTTTACATTTTGTATCTTGTTTCTCTGTTACGAATTTTACATTTTGTATCAATATGCCTTGTTTCTCTGTTACGAATTTATGATTTCGTATCACTTTGTCATAATTCCATGTTACGATCTTATGAATTCGTATCAGTTTTTCATGATTCCATGTTACGAATTCAATATTTCGAATCAAATGTGTCTTGTTTCTCTATTACCGATTTATGATTTCGTAACACCACGCTACATGATAAAACAATTACGAAAACAAACAAGTCGTAACACCAAAACAAAATCGTAACAAATCGTATCGTTACGAAATCAACAAATAGTAATAAATCAGTTACGAAAATAACAAATCGTAACATAAAAACAATCTTTAATTTGTGTTACGAATTTCATACATTCGTAACATAAGACATTACGAATTCATACAATTCGTAACAACAATATCATCAATCATTGATTTCGTATTACGAAATTAATAAATTTGTAACATAACAGATTACGATTTTGGCATTTCGTATCACTATGTCTTGACTTACTATTAAGATTTTGGCGTTTCGTTTCTGTATACCTTGATTCCATGTTACGATTTTGTCATTTCGTATCACTATGCCTTGACTTTCTGTTAAGATTTTATCATTTCGTATCAGTTCCATGTTACGAAATTCGTATATTATGTGGCGAATTTCAAAATTCGCAACATCAAATACTTAACAATTTCAGTTTCGAAACCTTCAAATAGCCACAAACATGTTACGAAATTGTAATTTCGTAACATGTTATAACCGAAATTCCAAAAACGTGATACGAAAATATGAATTAGCAACAGATTATTCAATACGAATGCTAATTTCGTAACATAAAATGCTTCATTTCGAAAATTTCCAATTATCACAAACATGTTACGAAATTTTACTTTCGTAACTTCAAATAAACGAATCAAAATGCACAATTTGTTACGTTTTACAATCGTAACACTATATACGAAATTTGTATATTATGTTGCGAATTTCAAAATTCGCAACAACATACACTTAAAATTTTCAATTTCGAAACCAGATCTGCAGATCTTCTTCTTCTACCTTTTTCTCTTTTCTTCCATCTTCTTCTTCTTCTCTGTAGTCGCCGGAATCGGAGTGACAACTCGATGGCGGCGGTACAGAGACGAACAATGAGAGAGAGAGGCGCAGCTCGATAGCGCCGGCTGCGACGGCGGGAGGGCGACAGCGGCGGCGACTGCAGAGAGACGGCGGCGGTAGAAAGATGAACATCGAGAGAGAGAGTGACAACTCGACGGCGGCGGTACAAAGACGAACAACGAGAGAGAGAGGCGCAGCTCGATAGCGCCGGCTGCGACGGGACGACAGCGGCGAGGACGTGTTCAGATCCGCCGACGAGAAGAAGATTGCCAAAAAAAAACGAAGAAGAAGAGAAGCAGGAGAAAAATAAAACGAGATGGAGGAGAAGAAAGAAAAGAGGAAACAGAGATAAGGAAGATAGAGAGAAAGAGAAAAAGTGAGAAAAGGGGTATTTTTGTCCACAAAACACATTTTTGGCTACAATTTAACCATATTAAGTTCCTTGACAATTATTGTAATCAACCTAGTCAAACTGGCTATACGGATGGATTTCCTCTACTTTATATTACCTTTCCTTTTCAGTAAAAAACAAACTCAATGTCCTCCAAATACAAAATACTACAAAAAGAAATTGCCTTATAAATAAATATATAATACAAATTATACGATATATATATATATATGGATGTGATCTAGTGAGAATAGCCCTTAAAGTGAGAAATAAGAATAAATCTGGACCACACATCTCAAAAAAAGGGCGGGCGCGTGTAGTTCACGCGCCAATTTTTATTTTTATTTTTTATTTTATTTTATTTTATTTTTTTCTGGGCGAATTTTCCTTAAAACACGGTGCATCTAGATACATCGTGTGGTGCATCTAGATATACTGTGTGGTGCATCTGGTTACACATTGTGTTGCATGTCCGATTTTTTTTTTCAGTTTTTTTATTTTTCAGTTTTTTTTGTGCGATTTTTTCTTAAAACACGGTGCATCTGTGTGGTGCATCTGGTTACACATTGTGGTGCATGTCCGATTTTTTTTTCAGTTTTTTTTTAACATTATTTTTCTCAGCTCTGCCTTAAAGCATAGTGCATTTCCTTACACCTAGTGGTGCATCTGATTACACTGTCCCGTGCATATCAGTACACGTAGTGGTGCATCTCATGAACTACAATGTGGTAGATGCACCACACTTTACAATGAGATGCACCACAACGTGAAACTAGATGCACCATACGTTGACATGAGATGCACCCAACTTTATGGAAAAATCAATGAGATGCACCACAACGTGAAACTAGATGCACCATACGTTGACATGAGATGCACCCAACTTTATGAAAAAAAAAATGGAAATTTTTCATCCGGATGCAACAGATGAGTGGCTGAGATTGATTCTCATTTTTTAGGATAAGGGTTATTTTTATATGATCCTAATTCTATATATATATATCATCTTTTCATAATTAAGAAAATTAAGATTAACTTTTCATAAAACATATTAAGAAGAAATTTCCTTATAAATATATTTATCCTAATATAACTATATTGTTATCTCTATATATATTGCAAAAGTGCTTACTTATCTGGATCCATACCAGCAAAAGAGTTCAAAATTCTTTGCCGCAAAATAATGTAAACAAAGGTTGTTTCTTTTTTTGAGACGAGGCAGAATAGCTCTCAAAGAAGCTAAGTTAGGCAATGGTTAATGATTAATTCAGCCTCATGCATTAAAAAGGGATCACGGTCAAGGAATCGTGTATATCAGTATCTGCAAACCAAATAATTAGGTAAGTGGTAACTAAAGATCAATAAGATATTTACTGTATGTCGATATGATGAACGATTATTTACCCTATAGATTACAAAGTTTTTTTTTTCTTTGAAGTTAACTCATATATTGACGAGCTTATTCAAGTTCAATCACATAAATTAGACTTCTCAAGATCTATTTATATTTGAATAGGACCTTCAAATTTACTCAAATATAAGTATATTATTTTCGGTGACTTCTCTTTCAAGGGTTCTCCTTCAATTCATCATATTTCAATTCAGTTTAAAGTAGTGAAATTACAAATTATATAAATAATATACTCTTTTTTTTTCAAATTTTCTCCTTCAAGTATCATGGACATGCATATACTCTGTCTCTTTCTACGCTTTCTTTCATACTTCTTAAGAGCAATTTTTATTTATTTATTTTTTTGCTTCGTTGGAATTCTTTGATCATATTTTTTTTTGTTTTAAAAAATAAATTGTTATATACACCAACCAATTTTGTTTTTCAAAATTATGATGATATTATATAAATAAAGATTGCAACACATGTTTACCCTCTTCCAGTTTCATGACCAGTACCGTAGCTTTGAACATTGATCAAAAAAAGTATGTTCATTGCAGGATTCGTTGACACTTTGTTTTTTAAATACTCCCTCCGTTCAGGAATAAGTGTCCACTTTGTACTGGGCACGGAGATTAAGAAAGCTAATAAAGTAAAAGTTAGGATGTAGGGGTAGTGAGATAATGACAAAAAAACAGTGGTAATGACAAAAAAGAGGTGGTATTGATCAAAAAGTAAGAATAAAGTTGTTGGGATGATAAAAAGGTAAAAATAAAGTTGATGTGAGGTGAGGTCCTAAATGACAAATGGTAGTAATATTGGGTAAGTAAAGAGGGTAGTGTTGTACAAAAAGGCAAAATGGACACTTATTCACGAACATGGTTACTGTTCCAAAGTGGACACTTATTCGTGAACGGAGGGAGTAGAAAGTATAGCCATAGACGATGCTTTACCTAAGTCCAACCCAATTTCAGGTAATTTTATATTATAAGAATATTTATTAAATAAAGTTATAAATATTTGTTACAAGCTAATTTAAATATTTATGTATTTGTAAAATCACAGCTACAGAGGTTTATTGACAACGAAGACTTCTCCAAATGAAAAGAAAACGTTCCGATTCAAAACAACGAAAAATATGTGATTTGAATAGTACGTAATACAACGTTTCATTTGTACATAAATACCTTGAACATATTTTACTAGATTTAACTAGTTTATCTTTTCTTCTAGGTTCGATGCTACACGGAAAAAAAAAAACTTGTCTAATTGTACGCTAATTTTTCTTCATGTATCTATTTATTAACTTGTACGGCCCAAACAACTTTTAATGATATTACTTATTGGTTTATTTTTATTTTCACTATTTAGTTAATTATTTGATTTTCTTACATTAATTCTTGATATTTATCTGCTCATAATGATTTAATTCCACTATAATAAATCTTTATTTTAAAAAAATCTCAATTTTTAATAATGGAAATATACCTTAATTGGGAGCATAAACCCTAGGGGAAAAATGTGATTATTTTCATTTTTACAGGCAACTTTCCCTTTTTTTTTTCACGCGTGTGGTTGGTCACAGTGTGTCCGAATATCATTACTCTTTTTAATAAATGGGTGTAGTATGTTTTGGACAACTTCACTAAATTCACAAATTATACCCGGAACTCAGTTTTGTACTCAAACTATCATTTTGGCTTTATAAATTCCTAAATATTGTACTATTTATTTTGGATTTGCAATAGAATAAATTTTCCAATCAAATTTTATTGCATATGTTATCAAGTAAGATTGGCTTGATGATAATGTTACTATTTACAAATTTATTTTTTAATGAATTTTTCTTTTAAAATATTTATTAAAAATATGGATGATTGTATCAAACCTGTATGTTATAATATTCATTTATGTTTCCTTATGAGTTAACAAACCTTAGATTTCTCCTAACAAAAACATACTAAGAAAAGGGAATTCCCTTAAAAGTAATTTTATACTCATAAACCATATAATTAAATCTATATTTATTACGTCCTTTTGAATTACCAAAATTAGGATTCATACTGTCATACCCCACTTACTAGGTAGAAATTTCCTTAAAAATTATTTCATCCTAATATAACTATACTTTATATTACCTCTCCTTCTCTTAAAAAAAAAAAACTCAATGTTCTCCAGCTACAAAATACTACAAAAAGAAATTGTCTTATAAATAAATATACAATACAAACTATACGATATAATTACATCTATATATATATTTTTCATCTTTTCATAATTAAGAAAATTAAGATTAACTTTTCGTAAAACATACTGTTGGAAAATTTATTAAAGTTTTGATTGATTCCAAAACTAACTGATCCCAACCGAGTAGATGTTGTCATTTCCTATTGTTAGCTTTTAGGCTCGCTGTTTGAGCAATGTTAAGATTTTATCTTTACAGGTCTCCAGTTGAAGACGGCAATAAGACTTCACTCGGATAGAACATCAGTTGTAAGAAAGACAACTGAGCGTTCATCAGACGAGAGTTAAAAAGGGGGAAGTTGTAAGAGAACATCAGATGGAAGAAAGTCATCTGAGCGTTCGAGCCAACTGATCAGATTCAGAACATCAGAAAGACAGGTGAGCGTTCAAGATTCAGAACATCAGCTGAAGGACTCGAACTGAGAAGATCAACAACTTAAAAGTTCAAAGCAGCTGAGAGTTCAACTGTCTCTATTCAAACAAATTGTCAGATGAAGATAGCATTCAGATAGAACATCAGCTGAAGACAAATCAGATGAAGATCAAATTTCTCAACCGACCATCCAATGTTGAAAGACAAATGTTGAGATTGAAATTCAAATAAGGAAGTCACGTGAAGGTTTGACTCTCTGTCATTACCTCATTTGGCCCAACACAAGGCTGTCTCAGATGGAAAGTAGAAGCACTCAGTTGCCAAATCCGGAAAGTCTGCAAATATGAGAGACAGGCCATCGCTTTCAAAGAACAGAGATCAATGGCTCCTCCAACGGCTAGTTGATTCTCTCCGCCTATAAATAGAGGCCTTCATTCATTCACCAAGACTTATAAGACAGAACACACGAGACAGACAAGTGCAAGAGCAAAGAGTTAGACGAGCGAACATCACCAGTTGAGAGTTCATATCGCAAACGAGCTAAACTGAATTCAATCTCTAAGAACATCACTAGTTGAGAGTTCTAGAGTGTTAGATTCTGTCTTGGTATTTTTCGATCCAACCTTGAGAACATCACTAGCTGAGAGTTCGTAGAGTGTTAGATCCTAGCTCACTTCTTGTTCGAGCTATTAGTTGGAAACCTACTCAAAAGGATTGTTAGGACCCTACTCTTCCCGTAATTGAGTAGATAGGTTGATAAGTACCCGTAAACTTATTTTAACGATTGCAAAGCCCGCGTAAGCTTTGTGGTTTTTGTCCAGAAGAACTTGGATTGAGTTGTGTGGACTCACAACTCCCCGTGGACATAAGAGTTCTCTCCAAACCACGTAAATCCTTGTGTGTTTGTGTTTATTATTCAATTATTTATTGCTTATTCAACTGACCAACTAACCAGCATACAAACTGCATCTTTCCATATCAACTGTCTTGGTTATTGACCGACCATTGCATCTGAGCGTGAGTTATATTTATACGAGTTGTTATTTTCCACCACATTCCGCACAGTACTTCACTTCCAGCTGAGTGTTACTTACTCAGTTGTGATTCCAACTGAGTTGCATTACTCGGTTATGATAATTTTCATAGGGTTATTTTTAAAAGTCTTTACTGGTGTATTCCCTTCCCCCCCCATACACCAGAACTCGTATCAGGACCATCACATACCAAAAAGAAATTTCCTTATAAATATATTTATCCTAATATAACTATATTGTTATCTCTATATATATTGCAAAAGTGTTTACTCATCTCGATCCATACCAGCAAAAGAGTTCAAAATTCTTTGCCGCAAAATATTGTGAACAAAGGTTGTTTCTTTTCTTGAGCTAAGGTCGTTGGTTGTTGTATTGTAAATAATGTTCTATTCTTTATTTGCTTTTGTTTGTATTATATTTACATCTAATATAACTCTTTCTCGCTGGATAACACAAAAAGATGTCAAGTGATTCCACAGAGTTATCGATACGAACTTTACAGATAAAACAAAAATCGTTTACAATACGATTAAAGATTCTACGTTTGGGACATGAGATAGTTTGTGGGAGTAATTTTGGTACTAGAATTCGGAAACTGATAATGATGGACAGCGAGGTAGTTATAAACCAATTTTATATATTTAAATTTTATTTTAGTTTGTAATTTTGAACTAGATACAGCTAACATGTATATTATTTAAGTTACTATTTATGCAGGGTGTCCAAATTGGAGCAATAATTTTCAATGATGATATAAGCTATTTCATCGAAGCAATCAAGGCTAACAAAACCTATTCAATAACAAATGGAGATGTTAGTAAAGTTGATACGTGATATCTTAGCGTTCATCCTAAAATGGAATTAGCACTAAAAAAGTTTAGTATTGTAAAGGAAGAACCATTGAATAGTATTCAAGTTGATGTACAATACAAAAAGCTTGTGGAGTTAAGAGACGTAGAATCAAAATTAGAAAAAAAAGAAGAATACTTTGGTAAGTGTAATATAATTTCTTTTGATAATAAAATTACAATTAATTATCAGTGCATGCTAATACATAGAGTGTAGTATAAGCTCAATTGAATCTCATAATATTAATAAATCTAATTACATCGTATTCTCAAATAATCATTACCATTCATCTATTGATTTTTACATTCTAATAGTCTCCTCATAATTCTATCCTTATTTAAATTATTCTACATATGTTGATGATCATAATTTTATATCCTTATGTATGTGTGTATTTTTTTGTGGAATAGTTTTCATAGATTTTAAATTAATATTTTTTTTATATATATAATATATCAATCAATCATTGTAATCACACTAAATTTGAAACAGTAAATGAATATGATGTTGCAGATATTTCAGGAGCTTTGGTACAAGTAGAAGAAAACAAATTGGTTGCTTCTAAAGATAGAAGATCCATGATGACTTTAAGAAATATATTTATCATGAACCAAAACTAAGTTGCCTATTTTTAGTACTAATATTTAAGTTACTCTTACACAATTTTGTACATTGTTTGTTTGAATAAAAGTTTATTATATAAATATTTATTTCATCAATAATTATTAAATTGCATTTCTATCTTTACAGATCCGAAGTATTAAAGATGTGTTTTTGGGAAGATTTGGTAAATAAAGATGGAAACAAATTGCAACAAATAGTACATCAAAAGCCAAATATTATCATCTCATATGTCTATGCAGGAAAGCAATATAGTAAAACAAATAAAGTTATTTAGTTATTTATTTGTTAAATATGAAAAACATGCATAATAGTATTCATTTCTAATTGTCTCTTGTACAATAGGTGATATTGAATTACATAGCACAATCAGATATGTATTACAGATCACACTAACACGTGAAGAGCTTAAACTGATTCTACAACCGTATGAACAAGTGTTTTTATTACTATAAATATAAATACACTTGATCAACTAATTCTAATTATTGATACTTAATGCAGTTCTCGTGAAGTCAGTGATCCATTGAAAATCACTAAGTTGGCAATGCTACAGAGAATGAAGTGCGCAAAAGAAGTGAATATCAAAGATTTGAAAGAAAATCCAGATATACTACTTGAGGCACAAATCTTTATCTTTTTTTTTTCTGTTTTCTTTTATTTCTTGTATATTGAAATATATTCCATCGCTTTTAGATTTTGAAAATTTGGACAAACAATTTTAATTACGAGAAATAAGCCACCTCATTTGCATAGCACAACTTCGTCTCACTTTGTTTATTTAATGTTTGTATATGATTTGAATGAGATTGCTTTTTATTTTTTAAAGAATAGATTTGATTTACTTAATATTCAATTAGCAGTTGTTATATATATTATTTTGGAAATTGTGGTACGCTCTCAAAGAAAATCAACATCAATATTTGAATAATCTATTGTATTTTGTTTTAATAGTTCTTATTTTTTATCTGGTATTATTTTAGGAATAATACGAGTTATTAAATTTTTTTTATTGGTTGTGTATTGCAGGATGTTTCATATTGTTTTAGGGGTATTGTTGACGAGATTGAAAATAAATCATCAATTTGGTATGATGCATGTAAAAAGTGCAATAAATCGTGCCACAAGAATGGAGGAATTATTATATGCGGAAAGTGCAATGAAAAACTTATTGAGACAACACCAAGGTAATAAACAATATTCAAATACATTAATTATTTTTGTAAGATACATATACTAACTATTATTTATAACAATCCAGATATAGAATAATAATGACTGTTATAGAAGATGAGTCTGTAAATGAATATATTTCGTCAATCAGTAAGGTAAATAAATATTAAAACCAATTTTTCTTTAATACTTGCTACTTAAAAATCTTAATTAATAATTTAAACTTTATACAAATTAACAATTGGATTTTCTCAGGGTGAAAATAATTCTTCATACTATAGAGGTCTTAGCATAGAAACATCGATTGAAATACATTGTGTGACCATGCTCAAGTCTGTTAGCACCGATGCAAATGAGAATCTGAATATCATAGTTAATGGAGTCCAAAAGATGCAATCCATGGACAAGATGGATGCAAATACTAAATTGATGAGTGCAACTATTGAAGAATCTAAGCCAAATCAAGAGGTACAAGATGAAGCATCAATTGAAAAGCCAAAATGTGCTAGAGTTGGAAGAAAGAAACAGACAATGAAAGAAGTGAAGTATGATAAAGTGCAAGATTAAAAAAAAAGAATACACAAAGAAGATTGAAGAAGATTGCATTGAGATTTTATGTGAGGATGAAGTTCCGTAACAAAAGTCCTCCACTCAAGAAGATCAAATAAGAAAAAAATTAATGTGATTTTATATTCCAATATTATCTATTTTTTTAGAATTTGAGTACAAATTGTGGACAGAGTAATTCGTTTTAGTAATATTTTTATTGAATTCTCGAAAATATAAACATATTTTTTAATACAACTACTTGAGAGATACGTGCGTTGTACGTATAACCTCTTGTTTAAGATAATTTATTTATTACAAATATATTTGTAAATAAAAAAAGTTGTAATATATAGTATTAATTTTGACTATTAACTTCAAGAATTATTAGCAAGTAGGTGCAAATAGGAATGATAATGGATCTGGTATCTCTACTAATACTCGTTCCAAATAAGATTAAATAATACTTTCATTACTCATACCAACCTCAGACCAATTTGATCCAATGGTTACCAGTTTAAATGAACACTACATAAAATGTAAAAGTAGCAATAAATAATAGAAGTCATAATTAATACATAAAAACTTAACATAATTTTTGTTACAATATAAATATGTAGTAAAAAAATTTAACATAAATCAATCTATAACTTCGTCATCTGATCATGCATGACCAACAAACCTTCATATTTTAATCTTACAAGTAAAAATAATAGAAAGAGGGGAGGTAGTGACCCTATTCATTTCAATCTCTTTTGTCATTTCCTTTCAAATTATAGTGTATTTTATTAAACAAACAAGTTGATGTTAATATTTTTACCTAGTATTGAAAATTAGAAAATAATTAAAGGACTCGAGGCAGCAAGAACGATAGGAAATGTATAAATTGTAGACCTTAAAATAAAATTCATCTATAATTACAAAATATATTTTCTATTTTATGTACAATAGTGGATATAAAAAAAAGTACTGTATTTTATTTTCTATTTTCTTTATTTTTTGTAGGAGTAGGACTGCATTATTAAATTATAATAAAAAAAGTTATAGTAGGAATAGTACTATATTATTTATTTATAATAAATTTATATAGATTTATACTATTGCCCTTAAAATATATATAATAATAAGGATATATTAGGTAAATCAAATTTTATAAGAATCCGCTCTTTTATAATAGGTATAGGTATAAATTAGTCACTCATGCTAGTAGATTAAAAATTGTACTGGTATATATCGAGAACTGCTTAATGTAATTCTAATATGAACAAAGTGAATATACGTTGTCAATATTTCTTTTCACAAGATTACATTATAAAGGATAATGTAATCATATTTATTTGACCAAAATCTAATTATTCGTACTAAATGTTTGCCACAGAATGTATGTACTACTGATCGGATCGATTCATTAAAAATAATTAATTCAATACATTTTTTATGTACCCATAGGTACTATATTGGATTCCCCCAACCAAATAGATGAAAGGGTGAAAACGCTTTTTATTTTATTCATATTACATTTAAGCTTTTCTTGTTCCGTTGATGTATAATGTATAAGTTTAGATCATGAAGTTCGACACTCCACAAAATTTATGATAAATAACTTCCAACAATAAAATCTAAAATGGAACGAAAAACCAAATTAAATATATTAAAATTTATGTGATGCGAATAAGACTCGCCAAATAAATATTTCAAACAGCTATAGCAAATATTGATATTTAATTTAGCTTATACTAGTAGTATTTAGTCTCTAAAACCAATTTTTTATTGTTCGGTTTAATAGAGAAGTCTCGAGTTTAAACTTAGCTTTCTCCCTTACTCCATGTAAAGAGAAAAAACAACAATTTTTTAATAAAAACTTTACTAGCCTTATCAGTGATCACTTCGCTATAATCATCATGAGTGATATAAAAATACCACATCAACACAGACACCTGTCTATTTTGGATGCTCCAAATCTTTGATGTAAATTGCAGAATCTTGATAGATATTCTAGATCATGAAGAATCTAAATTTATTATTCAATTAAAAGAACCATTCTCCAATAATAAGACAAATATAATTAATTAATACAAATATAAATTTCTAGATTAATAAATGAGGAAATACACCCATTCTTAATAAATCTTAGTTGCAAATTAAGAAAGAATTAATAATTAAAACGAAAAAAAATTAATAAAAAGGCATGGTCTCCCTCCCTGTCTTACAAAAAGAAAAGGCATGGTCCTCATGCCATCCTCTTCCTGAGAAGAAATATGATTTTACAGATATGACCCTACAAATTTGCAACGTGTATGAATAGTAAAGTTTATTTTTTCATCTGGTTTGAGATGAGATGGATAAAGAAATTCTAATTTGGTTTGAAAAATATTTAATGGATGAATACTCAATCCATTATCTCTTTTATTCGATAATCAATTATTGTAACAACTTATGTCGATAAATTGAAATAGATTGTATACCCAAGAGGACACTCAAATAATGTGGCTTAAATTTGTAAGCAGTATGGGTAGAGTTCAAACCACCATACTCCCTCTGAAAAAAAATTAAATAGAATCGAATAATTAGCTGATACTATTATACGAGTGACACGAGAACAAGAAATTATAATGTAATTTTTAAAAAGTATGTTTAGTATAATAATTTTTAAATTTATTCATACAAATAATAACATAAAATAAATTACCGTTGATTTTCGACGGGGTACTTACTAGTTTATAATAATAATAATAATAATAATAATAATAATAATAATAATAATAATAATCTTGTGGAAAGAGGATAACCAATGGAGATAGAGATTAATAGGCACAAATGGAAGTGCATTCTCAGCCTTTGGATTCCAAACTCAAATTAGGCAAGTGGGGTCTTTACTCTTTAGGTGTACTAATTTATCATCCCTTCCTAGCATTAATAATTGAAAAATCAGACATCAGCACAAACTACTTTTCTTAATCACTTGTTAATCCTTATCCAGAAATAGCAAATGTCACATGATTTGCATCTGCCATTACCACAAAAACACTAACATTTCCACGATTCACTCTTTAGTTGGAATACTCTTGTCCAAGACTGCACTTCTATAGAAAACATAGCATGTTAGAAACACCTGTTTTTCAATCTTCTTTGCTGATTGATAGTAAAGGAGCAAAAGGTTGCAAGAATTCACGGAAAATATGATGATGATCAAAGAAAGAAATTAAGACAACCAAACAAATATGTACACACTGTACTTGCAGAAGAGAGTATAAAGTTTGAACATTTTTAGCTTTATTTACAGAGGTGATGTTTATATTACCAATCAACAAAAGTATGTCATAATATCAACCAGCCACGATCAACAAGAGCATAGCATGAAGGACGTGTTCGGCTAGGGTTCTTCTATCCTGCTGTTGTAGAGTAACTATAAACCTCACTCCAAGTTCTGCACCAACACCATCTCCTCAGATTTCCAGCCAGATCTTACTTTTTTTGGAAATTGCAGATCGATGAATCTATTCAGTGATGGCGATAACGAACAACGGGGCAGCTCAAGAATTTCGGAGAGAGGAAAGCCACTGTTCCATGTACTCCCTACCACCTGCCAACAAAGGAAAGATGGAGCTGAGGCAGGAATAGAATACGAATATACAATTGTACAGACACTTGAGATATTTTGTCAAAGAGAACATGCGAAAAAATCTCGATGTGATTTTGCATAATCGAATTCAAGAATGTAGATATGCCCATCAGGCCATGTCAAGGCACGATGATATGAAAAAAGGCAAATAATAAATCCTAGAGACTGATAAAAGGAACATCTCAAGAAATAAAACGAAACAGTTAGATTTTTGAGATCATCAATGTTGCGATCTCTATGCTTCTAATTCATGCACTTCAAAGGTGGAAAAGAACTTGTTTCCCACAAAACTTATTAATGTCCATTTTCAGCTATTCAATCATTTGTTTCTTGCAAATAAGACTGAAGACAATCAATACAGTCAAGTAACAAGGCGACCGAGAGTTAAACTATAACTTCATCTGCAATAAACCAGCCAACATAGTTTGAATATCCAATAAAACTTTACAGTTTACAGCACAGAAACCTAGAAATATCAAGAAGATAAAGTGCATTCCAAAAGATGCTTTCATGACTTTAATTCTTTGGTGAAGAACAAGCACATCAATCCAAATGCACCAAAGGCCAAATAAGCTCATGTTCAACGCAAACTCACAAACTAGACAAAGTCACATTCATCAAACAGTCTGCACAAATTCATACAAATCAACACTATCACATTTACAACAACAATATTTTCATAAGAAATTCAACATGGCATTAAGAGACATCCAACATTTTCATACACAAATTAGCCATACCAGCAGAGTTACCGTTTGGAAGATCCTTAATCGCGCCCAAGAACCGAATACTGAGATCATCCTCCAATCCCTGGCAATCATGCTTATAGCAAGGGACCAACACAGCAAAACTATCATCTTCCTCATCACTCTGGAAATCGGGGGCGTGGGGCTCCATCCAACCAACGGACCAATCCGAGTCTGAGGATTCGGATCCCGACAAACCAACCCCATCTGATGGCACCAACACCATATCATACTCTTTATCAATCCTTCTGCTCCTCTCTTCCCTACTCTTCCATTTCCTCTTCAATTTTCTATTCGAGCTCGATGACCTCATTCCTCCATCACCCTTCTTCATCGAATAGAATTTCAAGTTTTCAGCCTCTCCTCTCAGTCCTAAGCCCCATTCCGCCAAAGAATTTATTGAATTTATCACTGAACCATTTGAGACTTGCTCTTTATCTTTCCCACCCAACCACAACCATGAGAATCTAGTGAAAGAAATAGCCATTTTTATACAGCTCCAGAGGTAATGTACTTGGAGATTGATAGAATCAATGAATTCAAAATAGAAAGAATTCAGGCTAAAAAAGATAGCAATTTCATACAAATAACAAATATTCGATGAAGATCAATCCAGTCTACGCCTCAGAAGGAAAATCAATTCTTTGAAGATCAAATGCTAAAAGCATCATCCAATTATTTAATCAAAAAATTAGTGTCCCTTCAAACACATTCCACAAAAAAATTGAAGAGTTTTAAAGAATATTTAAATACAACCTGAGTTCAAAACATGCTAACATGCGACTTCCAACTTTGATTTACAACCAGTCTTAAATAAGGTAGATATATGCATACACACAAGGACTTCAATTTCAACAGTTCAAAGAGTCTTAGACAAGAATTCCCAAATTCTGAAAAGTAATACTACTATATTTTTGTTTACAAAATCCAAGAAAACGATCAAAGACAATCGTATCTAAAAGGCCCTTTTCTCCGACTCATAACCAACCCATAAAGATTGCAGCTTTTTGAAGTTATAGAAAAAAATCGAACGGTGACACCGCTGGAAAATCCAAATTGTAGACGGGATTGAAGAAACAAACGAGAAATATATTTAGGGAAAACTTCTCAAGAGGAAATGAGAGCTTAATAACAGGGAAGATATTAGGAAAAGATGAAGACGACTTCGCAATCCCGAACGAGTCCAAGATTTAGCTCTCTCTCAAAGAATTCCATTTGCCTCTCCCTCTCTCTCTCTCTCTCTCTCTCTCTTTCCCTTCCTCCCTCTCCGTGTGTGTGTGTCTCTGTTATATTATTATCTTACACGCATCGACACACAGTTTTAGAAATGTGAATTTATTTATACTAAAATATTAATGTATCTGGACTTCTGGAGGAGAGGAGGTGTTGTGCCCGCCGATGCTTACGTGAGTGTGTGTGTGTATATAGATCGGATTCATTCTGTCCTACTCTATTTACTCTAAATTACATTTTGGTCCCACAGTTTTTCAACTTCATATCAATGGACAATCATCTCGATTCACGAATTCAGGATTGAAAACTAGACCTCCTCATCTCAAAAAAAAAAAAGACCTCTATTTTTACATAAAAAAGGATTTTATCATTTGATACTCCGTTCTTCCATAAAAGGGTTGCCACATTGTGGACTGTACGAGTTTTAAGAAATGATAGGTAATAGTGAATAATAGTGAGTGTAGTGGTTAAAATTCGTACAACCCAATTCACTTATTTTGTCAGCCTGATTAACTGGACAGGACAAATAAGTCGGCCCAATAAATAATATGACAGGCCTAAAATCATGAGACCTTAAGCAGTCAAGCTTAAGCTATCGAGGGCCCGTCAAATCAGTCTGATTGACACAGTCAAGGTATATCCTAACAGTCCTAGCGAGTCAGCCCGACTGACATGGTCAAGATATATCTTGACGGTTCCACGGAAATAGCAACAAATGAGAGTGGTAGAACGGATGGATAAGGCCGACTTACCAAACCCTAGCGGGTTGGCCGGCGCCACTAAACCCTAAGAGGTTGGTCATTTCTATATATACGGCCTGGGCCACGAGATAGACACATTGACTGTATCACACGATCCCTCTCCATCTTTTCTCTACTCTCCGCCGCCTTATCTTCTCACTCTCATCGGCCTAATATAGCAACTTCTGCTACCTCTGAAGTCAGGCTGCCACCAAATAACTCACTTGTCATCGTTTCCACCCTTCAGACGCTCCTGACTACACGGATCTATCATTATTAACTGTCACTTTCTACTCGCTTTCTTCAATAATTTTCTCAATAATAGAGTATTTTAGAATGGATATTTACTGATGATTTGTTGCTTTCTTTCAATTTTCGATCAAAATTCAGAAATTTAAAGTAGTAGTACTACTTAAGTAATTGTTCTTGTTTTTAATACTCATGTTTATCTTAACTTTATACTCACATTTGTTATTGAAATCATGGGCATCCGATTTTTCATCAAGTTTAAAATAACTGTTTTTGTAAAATAATTATTTTTTTGAAGCAAAACGTACGGTATCTAAAAAATTATGAATAATTAAATTCGAAGATATAACTTCCAGCAACCAACTAAGAAAATCAGACACTCATTGCTTATTACTAGTTAGTTTTACTTCTTATAAAAGAAAAGAAACACTTATTATTAATCTAAAATAATTCAATGATTTGTCAAATAAAAAAATGATTGTATAATATATAACGAACCAAAAGGATACAACTTTTTGCTCAATGTAAGGGTCTAATACGCCACAAAATTTATCGAATAGTTCATTTCTAGTTGTTGCGTCATTTTTGTTAGCTGCTACTTGCTACGTAAATTATACAAGGATATGCTCATTTTTTAAGTAATCACGTTACATTATTGAACTGTTAATTACACTCTATATTATTGCACAACTATTATAAAAATATCTAAAATGTGGCAATAGTATGAGCGATGTAACTTATATGATTGCACTGTTAATATATACATCTAATTAAAGTACGAAAACGAATAAACGATGTAGATGAATAGTAATTATCTTTCCTTTTCAACGATGTAAACTTTTATCCAACAAAAAATAGAAGAAGAAGAAGAAAAGTTAAAGATGAGCATATATTCTCTTTGATGATTAGGCATGCAGGTGTAAGGTCGTAGAATGTAGTACAGAAATTACGTAAAACGGTAAAATTTCACCAAGTTAATATGTAGCCCAAACAACACGAAAATGACTTCATCGTGTGTTTAAATTCCAAAAGCAAATAAAAGAAATGAAGAAAATGCATCAGAGAAAAGCAACATATAGTATATATGTAAATGGATAAGATAGGATCTAATCAACAGATCGACTCAATTCTTTTAAATAATTTTTTTTAAAAAAATTACAACAGGTATATATATATATAGACTCAATTCTTTTAAATAATTTTTTTAAAAAAATAACAACAGGTATATATATATATATATATTGATGGTCCCGAAACGAGTTACTGGTGTATGGGGGGGGGGAATACACCAGTTAGGATTTAAAAGTAAACTCTTGAAAATTACTTCAACCGAGTAAAAAGACTCAGTTGGAATCTCACAGCTGAGTAAGCAACCTCAGCTGGAAGAGTGGTGCGGTGCGGAATGTGGTGGAAATTATCAACTCGTAAAACAACTCACGTTTTTGTGCACGGTTGGTCAAAAACCAAAACAATTGTGAATGTTAAGATGCAGTTTGTATGCTGGTTAGTTGGTCAGTTGAAAATGCAAGAAATAACTGAATAAAGAAAAACACAAGCACGCAGAGATTTAACGTGGTTCGGAGATAACACTCCTACGTCCACGGGAAGTTGTGAGTCCACACAACTCAGTCCAAGTTCTTCTGGACAAACCACACAGCTTACGCGGGCTGTGCAACCGTTAAGGATAAGTTTGCGGGTACTTATCAACCTTACAGATTAGTTTACGGGTACTAATCAACTTGTCTACTCAGTTACGGGAAGAGTAGGGTCCTAAAACCTTTTCAGGTAAGAAAGATAAGGTTCCAACTAACAGCTCGAACAAGAAGTGAGCTGGGATCTAACACTCTACGAACTCTCACAAAGTGATGTTCTCAAGGTTCGATCTAAAGACACTCGGACACAATCTAATGCTCTAGAACTCTCAACAAGTGATGTTCTTAGAGACTAAATCTAATTCAGCTCGAGTAAGGAATATAGTTCTTTCTTTCGCTCTGTCTCGTCTCGTGTGTCTTCTCTTATGTGTCTTCCATCTTCTTCGAATGAATGAAGGCCTCTATTTATAGGCGGAGAGTATCAACTAGCCGTTGGAGGAGCTGTTGATCTCTGTTCTTTGAAAGCGATGGCTTGTCTCTGATCTCTGCAGACTTTCCCGATATGGCATCTGTGCTCTTCTGCTTTCCATCTGAGATAGCCTTGTGTTGGGCCAAATGGGGTAATGACTGAACAGTCAAACCCTCACGTGACTTCCTTTTTGAAATTCAAATCTTAACAACAGACTTCTAACAAGGAGTGGTCAGTTAAGACTTTCGATCTTCAACTAACTTGTTCTTCAACCGATGTTCTATCTGCCAACTAACAGTTGAACTCTCAGCTAACTTCATCTTCAAGCTGTTGATCTTCTCGGTTGAGTTCTACAACTGATGTTCTGAAACTGAACACTCAGTTGTCTTCCTTGTATCTGATCAGTTGGGTTCGAACGCTCAAATGGCTTCCTTTTCATCTGATGTTCTCTTCCCTTTTACTGCTTCTCATCTGAAGAACGCTCAGTTGTTTTCCTTACAACTGATGTTCTATCTCTTGAATGTGACTTCCCTCTTTTTGCATTATGATGAAGTGAACGCTCAATTGTCTTTCTTACAACTGATGTTCTGTCCGAGTGATGCCTTGTTGCCATCTTCAGCTGGAGACCTGTAAAGATAAAATTTTGACAATGCTCAAACAGCGAACCTACCTACTACCATTAGGTTCTGGCAACATCTACTCGGTTGGGGTCAGTTGGTTTTTTGAATTCATCAAAACTCTTACTAATAAATTTCCCAACATATATATATATATATATATATATATATATATATATATATATAAGGATCTGGTGAGAATGGATTTTATATGAGAACGTGAGAATGGTACATTTTAATGCATTTTTATCACATCGGTAATGCATATATTGCAGAAATGTAATGCATACACATCCTAATGCATAAACTAAAGAAACCTAATGCATAAACATTGTAATGCATAAATTACCACAATATAATGCATCGTTAAATCTAAGTCATTGATCAACAAAAATCAAGGGTCCAGATTTATTCTCATTTCTCATCTAAGGGCTTTTCATTTGGCAAGATTTACGGTTAATAATTTATATACATTTTTAATTAAATACATGCCGTTTTTAAGGGATTAGGGATAGAAAAGTAAATTTGTTTAAGTTATAACTATCTCGTCCTTAAACTATGGAATACGATGGTTTCTTTCTTCTATGACTCCATTTCCTCTTGAAATTTATTTATAAAATCATTTTTTTTATTCTTTATTTTACTTGATTTGCATTTTACCCAAAATTTTCTAAATATGTACTCATCGTTTTAGTTTTGTGCATAATAATACTCTATCAAATGCAATTAAAAAAAATACACTTAATGCATCATGAGTATATCTGTATAATTTATCTTCGTCACAAATAATTATTAAGTTAGTAAGTAGATCATTATGTTATATTATTTATTCTAATAGGGATTGGTTCATATACAAAGTACTTTTGCTCATAAAAAATAAAAATAATGCATTATGTTACAAAAATAATGCACCTTATGTATTATTACAATACATCATCATATAATGCATTTCTAGATTACTACAATGCATTGTTATGATAGTGCATTCTATGTTTGATTGTAATGCATCGGCCAATCACAACCGTAAATCTAAAAATATCAATGATTCAGATCGCTTGCATTATTTACAGGAAAATAAATTTACATATAATCACTTCTATATACATTATGAATTGTGCACTAATTCCATATAATGTAAAAGTAAATGCATTTTACAAAATCGATTCTCTTTATTATGATAATAGCATACCATAATTGCTATTTTCTCACTCTAAATTCTAAATCTAAATTATGGAATATTTTGGATGTGATCCACATATCATTTGGGTTGCTTCTTCTCAGTCCCATTATTATCGCCAAATTTATGGCACAGTGAAAAAGAGAAAAAAAATTGGTTCAATTTTACCCTTGCAGTCAACGTCCACAAAAATAGATGTGCATTTAATTTTTAATCTTAACCGTACATCATAGAGGAATTAAAGGTGCAAAATATTTCTTATTTCTTACTTTAAAGAAATTTTATATGAGAATTCACCCATATATATATATATATATATTATCAAATAAATCGTTACACAACCGTATAAATGGGACCTCTACACCATACAAGGGTGTAACTACTATTACTCCGCACTCTGACGAGATTGAATCCAAGACCTCTCATTAAGAAGTATTAATCAGATAATATAATACTGTAATAAATATTATATACTACTATATATATAATTTAATATGTCTGTGTGTAAATGAATTAATGTATGAATATGTATTTATATAAATAAATAATAAAAGCATGTATATGCATAAAATGACAATTAAGCGTAGAAAAGTTTTGATGCAAAAAAAAAGAAAAGTGATACTACAATTTTTTAGAACGGCCAAAGAGAAAATTGTACTAATACATAAATGGTGGAGGGGGGAGTATCAAATATTGATATTTTCATTACTATTTTAAATTAACAATAATTCTATTCGGACACAGTGTGTCCGTAAAAAAAAATTAATTATAAAAATATAAATAATTATAATTTCCTTACAAGGCGTTTACTAAGTGGGATAAGTCGAATAGATTAAAATAATATAGGCTAATCAAATTGATGGTCCCGAAACGAGTTCTGGTGTATGGGAGGAGGGGGGAATACACCAGATAAAGCTTTTAAAAATCAACCCCCTAAAAATATCACAACCGAGTAAGAAGATTCGGCTGGAATCACAACTGAGTAGAAAGACTCAGCTGGACTCACAACTGAGGAAGAAACACTCAGTTGGAAGTGAAGTGTTGTGCGGAATGTGGTGGAAAATAACTCGTTTAAAACTAACTCACGCTTTTATGCACGGTTGGTCAATAACCAAAAACAGTTGAGAATATGCAGATGAGGATTATATGCTGGTTAGTTGGTCAGATGAAAATGCAAGAAATAACTTAATAAAAATAAACACAGACACACAGGATTTAACGTGGTTCGGAGATAACCCTCCTACGTCTACGGGGAGTTGTGAGTCCACACAACTCAGTCCAAGTTCTTCTGGACAGTTCCACACAGCTTACCCGGGCTGTGCAACCGTTGCAATAAGTTTACGGCTACTTATCAACCTTTACAGTTAAGTTTACGAGTACTTAACAACCTATGTCAAGTTTGCGGGTACTTGACAACCTAGCTACTCAATTACATGAAGAGTAGGGTCCTAAAACCTTTTCAGGTATAAAAGATAAGGTTTCAACTAACAGCTCGAACAAGAAGTGAGTTGGGATCTAACACTCTACGAACTCTCACAAAGTGATGTTCTCAAGGTTCGATCTAAAGACACTCAGACACAATCTAATGCTCTAGAACTCTCAACAAGTGATGTTCTTAGAGGCTAAATCTAATTCAGCTCGAGTACGGAATATAGTTCTTTCTTTCGCTCTGTCTCGTCTCGTGTGTCTTCTCTTGTGTGTCTTCCCCCTTTTTTTCTCCAATGAATGGAAGCCTCTATTTATAGGCGGAGAGAATCAACTAGCCGTTGGAGGAGCTGTTGATCTCTGTTCTTTGATAGCAACGGCTTGTCTCTCATCTCTGCAGACTTTCCCGATATGGCATCTGAGCTCTTCTGCTTTTCATCTGAGACAGCCTTGTGTTAGGCCAGATGGGGTAATGACTGAATGGTCAAACCCTCACGTGACTTCCTTTTTGAAATTCAAATTTAAACCTTTGTTCGTCAACCTTGGTCAGACGGTTGAGAAGCTTGATCTTAATCTGAGTGGTCTTCAGCTGATGTTCTATTTGAGAGCTTCTGTCTGATTAGGAACGGTTGAACTCTCAGCTGACTTTGAACTTCATCTTGTTGATATTAACTGATTGAGTCTACAACTGATGTTCCAACTAGAACGCTCAGTTGTCCTTCTTGTATCTAGTCAGTTGGGTTCGAACTCTCAGATGACTTCCTTTTCTTCTGATGTTCTCTTCCTCTCTACTGCTTCTCATCTGATGAACCCTCAGTTGGTTTCCTTCACAACTGATGTTCTGAAGACTTCCCTCTCATTCCATCTGAACATATGAACTCTCAGTTGTCTTTCATCATAACTGATGTTCTCTCTGAGTGATGCCTTGTTGCCATCTTTAGCTGGAGACCTGTAAAGATAAAATCTCAACTTTGCTCAAACAACGAGCCTAATTTCTAACATTAGGTTCTGGCAACATCTACTCGGTTGAGGTCAGTCGGTTTTGGAATTCGTCAAAACTCATACTAATAAATTTCCCAACAATTTCCCCCTTTTTGATGATGCCAAAACCACTTACAACTTGAAACCACTACTGATCTAAACCTCACTAACTTATCTAAAATCTCAGCTGAAATTCTAGACAGTCTATAAGATAAAACATCAAAGGGTTAGCACAGTTATAACATGGTATTTAAAAGACTTTGTGATTCAGAGCTTGGACAATGAGGGATTGTTCATCAAGGTGAATCTTATAACTGAATAGTTTTCATTACAACTGATTGTTACAAAAGATAGGCTCAAAAACCGAAAATTACAACAGTTGCTAGAAAACTAACTGAGCTAGTATTGTAGCCCATACTTGCCAAAAATCCTTACAAAAATTTCCCTCTTAGCAGGTGACTCCTTGGAAATGTCCACTCCATGCTCCTTGCAGACCTGCCTCGCCTCAGATGCAATCTTCGTGCGGTTCGGGTTGCTGGAATCCGGGAGAAGAGGTGGCCAATAAGTAACCCTCTTGGGAACTGGAACAGTGTTCAAGTCCAGGTTGGCGTCAATCATGGCCCTCCTGAATTGACTGAACATGCCCGGGTCACCTGAGTGCAACTCGGTCAGCGCCTCCTTGAACGCTCTCCTTGGGTCGTCAGTTGCGTAAACCTTCCTGTAATAGAAGTCGTTCACGACTCCTGCTTGAACAGCTCCCACTCCTCATTCCACTCGGTCGGCATCCATTTGTCGGTATGCCTGAACCGACTCTCAACCTTGGACTTTAGAGGCAACCTTTGTTGCTTCAACCGAGCTTCCGCCTTTGATTGGATTTTGTTGATGCGGCGTCGGCTGCGGGAGGCAACGTTGCGGTCCAGGTTCTGTGACACCTTTTTCAACTCAACCTCGAACTGGTTCACCCTCCTCGCCTGGCTGGCGGCAAACTTTCTGATCCAGCTCGGGTTCATGTAGTCCTTCTCCTCTACATCCATAGCCTTGGCCGCTGCAATGCACTCTTCGGTTGTTATCCCGTCGAGTTCAGAATCCAGCTCGGCTGCGATCTCGGCTATGGAGTTGTAGGAAACTCCAATCTTCTCTGCCTGCTCCAAGTCCTTAGTCATTTCGGCTCCACCGACTTCGGTTGACTTGGCAGCAGCAGACTTCCTCCTCCTCAGCTGAGATTTGGATGGTTGAGCAGCTGGCACTCCTTCTTCTTGGGTCTCTTCTTCTTCCTGTGCTTCACCCTCCGTCTCCTTCTCTTCCCCCTTTTTGGCATCAGCAACAAGACTTGCTACTGAACCGTCCAGAGAGTTGAGTTTGGCCTCGGTTGATTGAACACAGTTGAAGAGTTCATCGATCGCACACTCCAGCTCCATCTTCTTTGCCAGTTCGGAGTCCTGGCGCTCTTATTCTGCCTTCTTCAAAACAGAGAGGTTGTCATTGACCTCTGTCTGAAAGGCAACGAACTCAGCCCAACGCGACTCGAACCGGGACTCCCATTCAGCATCCTGCGTTTGTTGGGACTTGGCCAGATATGAATCGGCTAAAGACTTGAAGACGTTCACCTCCGACTTCAGTCCCAACAGAGTGGACTTCAGCTCCGACAAGTCCTGACTGGTGGAGGAGGAGAGATCATCCAGCTTCGTCTTCAGCTCGGCATTCTTCTCCACCAGTTGTTGGTACTTCGCCTCTTGTGCTGCCAACTCCCTCAGCTGGTCAACTTGTTGGTGCTGGAGGTTGGCGAGCAGCTCGGTCTTCAACTGGTTGACCCTCTCAGCAACTAGCTCACAGATTTGTTCTGTTGAAGGAGCGAGCTGAGCAGCTGGAAGGGCTTGAGCGGACTGAGCTAGAGGCTCAGCTGTGACCATGGCTTGACGGTTTGCCAGGTACAGCTTCAGATTTTCCTCCTCTTCCTTTGCGGCGGCGGCTGCTACATCGACATCCTCAAGGAAGTCAGCTGATTTCGCCAACATGCTGTCAAGGAAGTCGACACACTCCTTTCCAGCTGCCTCCCTTGTGTCCGTCCCTTCAGCCAGACTCTGGTCCATCCGTCTAGTGAGCAGCGCGATCCGGTTGTTGTACGCCACCTCCAAGTTGGAATAGTTGAAGTAGGCTCGGATGCGGGACTCATCAGACTTCAGCCTGTCCCAGCTCAGCACCCTGATCGTGTCCTCCTTGACATACCAGTGGCTAAAGATCAGGTGGAACTGGTACAGTAGCTCGGTTCCCAGTGTGGCGAAGATGGGCATGTCGCGAGCCGCAGGGAACAGACCCAACAACTTTTGAAAGCAGTAGGACACCCTGCCTTCGTGCTCCTCAGCAACAGCCTGAAGATCCTCCGCTTCGTTGATCGGGGAGAGGGTGAGATTGTATGGTTCGGGTTCAAGAGGTTCATCGATGTTGGCCAAAGAGTCGGTCACAACATCGGCATCGAGCTGAGAGCTCGGAATTTGGGATTCAGTTGGGGAAGAGGGTGCAATGGTTTCCTCAACATCGGCTGAAAGAGCGGTCACGATGTTGGCATCGAGCTGAGATCTCGGAATTTCTGGCTCGGTTTGGGTAGAAAGAGCAAGAGGCTCTGGGCGGTACAACATTCTCTCCAGCTGTGGAGGAGGTGGTAACATCTTCGAGGTCCTCAGATGAGGAGGATGCATCCGACGTCTCCATGCCCTTAGCCTCATCAGCTCCGGGGGCTCGAGGTACGATCTCGAATGATGCGGCCTCAGCTGAGCGGCTGGATTCGGAACGCTCCTCAGCAGGTGTGGATTCAACCTGCACTCCCTCCTCGACTGGAGCTTGTTCCTCAGCTGGCTCCTCAGCTGGAACATCAACTGGCTCATCAGCTGACTCATCAGCTAAAACATTAGTTGGCTCATTAGCCGGCACCTCAGCTGCCTTCTTGGTGGACTTCTTGAACTCTACCCTTAACTTTTTCTGGGCAGGTGCGTCAGTCGACTCCTTCTCAGCGTCAGCTCAGCGACGTGAGGCTTTGGATTTTGCGGGGCGAGCAGCAGCTTGTTCCCCCTCAGCTGTTGACTCAGCTGGCTTTCCCGACTCCCTCTTGTCCTTAGGAGTGTGGACACTCCTCAGCACCTCCTGTGCTTTCTTGGCTGTCGGGAATAGCAACAGCTTCTTCAGCGGCGTCTCCTCGCAGTCAGCCCAGACCATGTTGCGGTCCTTTGTTGCGAGGAGGATGAGGGCGGAGACTTTGCAGCCGAAGTTGAGCGTGCCCTTCACACTCAGCAGCTTCTCTCCAGACTCGGTTGTAGTCTCAGAGATCTTCGACTTTTCCACCATCAACTGGTTCAGAAAATATTGGAACCAGTTGATTTGGTGTTGGTGCTCCAGGGCCATCAGCTGCTTCAATTTAGGTCGGCTGATGTCGCCGAACGCACCACTGTATCCGAACACTACCTTCGACACGGCGTTGAACGGCAGGCGGTGTTCCAGCTTCAGCTTTGTTCGTTGCATGTTGCTCCTCAACCGCTCCGGCTCGATCAAAGCATCCTGAAGAAATTCATCTGCTTGTTCGTCGGTAATATTCTCCAGGAACTCGGTGGCGGTGTGGTTGATTGGTATGATGTACCGGAGGACATCAGACACGTCGATGGGGAAAGAGACACGACGTATCGTCTTTGCTGGAACATCTCTTTGTCGGCACGACACCACCGTGGAAACTCCCTCCGAACTGTCAAGGGGGCGAACGAGATTGACGTAGAATTCTCCGACTTGGTGCCTGAGCAAGTGGGAGGGGCAGAGCTTGGCCCATTCCAGTAGTCCGTTCTCATGGAGAGTGTTGGCGAGAGGGGCTAGGACCAGCGACTCTAGATCCTCGTCGGAGAGGATCTGCTCGAAGTGAATCTTCGATACTAACATATCGAATGACTCTTCATACGTGGTAGACACGAGGGAAAGTCCGGATGACGCCATTCTCTTGCTTTTAGGTGCCATTAATAATCACTGCAAAGGTAATATATATAGGAAAGGAAATAAATCTTTTTGCAGAAACGGGTTAGGCAGAAAACTGGAAGACGATGAACAGTTATAATTGATAAGCACAAATGAGGAAAGTAGGAGATATCTTCCTGATTTTTCGCCTTATATAGGTCTTTCACTCGGATGAGATCAACGGCTGGGGTTAAATGGCGCGAATCCATCAACGGCTGGGATTACGCGACTGTTGACTATCTTTGACTCGACGTTTTGATCCGAGTTCCAACCAGCGCGTGAGAAGGTGTACAGTTTCATGTGTCAGCCCAGTCGCACTATAAAGTAAGGCTATAGGAGTTCAGCCAGACTTTACATTAAATGCGATATGATAGCTTGTTTAGTTTAGCTGACATGTTCAGGAATGTTTGAATTTATTTCAAACATTCTCATTTAATATCATAACACCTTCAGTCATAAATGTTACCTGCCAGCTGATGTCGAGATCAGCTGTATACCTCAGTTGTGTTCCTCAGTTGCCGCATACCATCAGCTGACTCGAGTTCGTCTGTTCAGCTGACGTTTGATGTCTTCAGTTGGCAATCCGTATCTGAGATTCCCCCTTCAGCTGAGCTTCCCCCTCCATCTGAGCTTCCCTCTCAAATGGGCATCTATCTCTTCACCTCGGCTGGTTCCTCATCTGATGGATCCAACAATCCAAGTAGATCACATAGCATCTTGAACCGCGTTTCGGCTAAAGGTTTGGTGAAGATGTCAGCTCGCTGAATCTCAGTTGGAGTCTTTTCTCCAAGGAAACGTCTTTCTTCTCAACTGTGATCTAGAAACTCAGTTCCATGATCTGATCGGATGGAAATAATTTTTATCTCTTGTTGGTTCGATATCCGATCCATCAACTTGGGTAGCTCATCTCGGGTTTCACTTTTGTGGCGCATGAAGATGGTCCACGTGTACCTCGAGTAATCATCAGTTACAACCAGTGTATATTCATTGCCATTTATGCTCTTTGGTGTAACTGGCCCGAAGAGATCCATATGGATCAGCTGTAACACTCGGTCGGTTAAGAGAGTTGACTTCAACCGGAAGGAGGATCTAGCGAGCTTTCCCAGCTGGCATGCACTGCAGATATGTGTTGTTGAAAACACTCGGTTGGGTATGCCTCTTGCATGTTCTTATCTGGCGAGTCGGTTCATTGTCTTGAAGTTCAGATGGTTGAGCCTTTTGTGCCACAGCCAGCTCACATCTGAACTGCTCTTTGATAGCAAGCAGGTGTCAGGAAGACTACTGTTCCAGTCAGCATAGTAGACGTTCCCGGTTGGCGATCGATGTCCCAACAATATGTCTTGCTTTGATCCGACATCTTTAACTCTGCAACCCTGTGCATTAAACTTGACAAAGAAATCATTATCACAGAATTGGCTGATGGAGAGCAAGTTATGCTTCAATCCATCAACATAAGAGACATTAGAAATTGAAACATGATTGGTTTCAAGGGTACCATAACCTCTGGTGTAACCTTTTGAGTTATCACCAAAAGTAACTGATGGACCTTCTTTCTCCACGAAACTTCCAAGAAAATCCTTCGGATTCGTCATGTGTTTCGAGCATCCACTGTCCATCACCCATATTGTTGCAGACGCTTTATTCTTCCTCAGCTGTTTCTCCTATACCTGCAAAGAGAAACTCGCTTAGGTCCCCAATTTCAGTTAGGTCCTGGAGGGTTAGAACCAGTTCTCCCTGGAACTGTGCGTCGCTTTTCCCTGTAAACTCGGATGGATTTATCATTCCAAATTACTTTTCCTTCATCATCAACTATAACAACACCTCGGTTATCCTTAGGCTTGTTGTTGGTACTGATGTTCTATTTCTTGGGAGGAGTTGGATTTCTCCCATGTTGAACTTTAGGAGGTGAGGCTTTCCCCCTGTTTTGATGGCGATTTTTATCCTGTTGAATTTGTCTGTGAGGTCGGACGCCATGTTGGAATTTTCGTAGCTGATACTGATTCCATCTTTCTGACTGACGACGACAACTGGTCATGCTCGGATGTTGATTCAAGTTGTGGCATGAATATCTCCAGTTGTTCGAACTGTTCCTCATTGGTTGACTCGGTTGTAACCTCTGGTTGAACTGATGATGGAATCGCTGTTAATTCAGATGGTTGAGTCCTTGTTGGCTCTGCGGTCGGTTCCATTCTTTCTGTGGTAGGTTCTGTGGACGGTTTAGAGGTCAGTTCTGATTTTTGTTTCGGTTGTATCTCCGACGCCTCTGGTTCCTCTTCTGTGACTTGGAACATTCCCCCTCGGTTGATGTCCCAACCGATGGAACGTTCTGTTCATCCATTGCTTTTTTTCCCTTCTCAGTTGGAGTTCCCTTGGTCGGTTGAGTTTGCTGAGAAGTGGAAGTTGCATTACTTTGGGGAGATTCAGATTCAACTGTGTTAGGTTCGACAACCTTGACCTCAACAGCTTTGATGAAGGTTGCTGGAGGAATTCCACTATCTTTAATCATATCGTAACCGAGTCCTGACAAGTCATCCATCTGTCGGCTGTAACTGATTAGATTCTCTATGATCTTGGATGACTGATATAGCTTGAACAGGTTGTCCTTTTCAGTTTGCAACTCTTTGAGAAGAACAGCTATATACTTGGACTGTTCGTCTGACTTTTTCACCAGCTGGCCGATCTGCGCCTCTTGCTTGTTCAACTGATCTTCCTGCTTCTTGATCTGTTTCTTTAACTCCTCATCAGTTGAAACCTTAGGTTGGCTGGCAGCATTCAGTTGATTATTGAGATTGTCAATCTCTTCCGTTTGGCTCTTGATCAGATCGTTCTTGTCGGTTAAGGATTCCTCAAGCTTGGCGAATTGTACTTGAAGACTCTTACACTCAACCGACTGCTGTTGCACTTCCTCATTGAGTGCTAAGAAGTCGTCCCATGAGAGTTCCAACTCTTCATCTAGGGTTTCCTGCATGTTAGAAATAATTGAAAAATTCAAAATAGCAGGATTAGATTGTACCTCATCGTCTTTGACGTCCATCTGCACACAACAACAAAATAAGGGTGCAAGCAGATATGCACTAGCGTGATAAAGAGATCTGTTCAGTTGACCACTGAAAAAAAAAATTCCTCGAATTCACACCTTGTGAAATAGAGTCAGCAGTCTTTTGAACTACTGCTCTGATACCACTTGATGGTCCCGAAACGAGTTCTGGTGTATGGGGGGGGGGGAATACACCAGATAAAGCTTTTAAAAATCAACCCTAAAAATATCACAACCGAGTAAGAAGACTCGGCTGGAATCACAACTGAGTAGAAAGACTCAGCTGGACTCACAACTGAGGAAGAAACACTCAGTTGGAAGTGAAGTGCTGTGCGGAATGTGGTGGAAAATAACTCGTTTAAAACTAACTCACGCTTTTATGCACGGTTGGTCAATAACCAAAACAGTTGAGAATATGCAGATGAGGATTGTATGCTGGTTAGTTGGTCAGATGAAAATGCAAGAAATAACTGAATAAAAATAAACACAGACACACAGGATTTAACGTGGTTCGGAGATAACCCTCCTACGTCCACGGGGAGTTGTGAGTCCACACAACTCAGTCCAAGTTCTTCTGGACAGTTCCATGCAGCTTACCCGAGCTGTGCAATCGTTGCAATAAGTTTACGGGTACTTATCAACCTTTACAGTTAAGTTTACGGGTACTTAACAACCTATATCAAGTTTGCGGGTACTTGACAACCTAGCTACTCAATTACAGGAAGAGTAGGATCCTAAAACCTTTTCAGGTATAAAAGATAAGGTTCCAACTAACAGCTCGAACAAGAAGTGAGTTGGGATCTAACACTCTACGAACTCTCACAAAGTGATGTTCTCAAGGTTCGATCTAAAGGCACTCAGACACAATCTAATGCTCTAGAACTCTCAACAAGTGATGTTCCTAGAGGCTAAATCTAATTCAGCTCGAGTACGGAATATAGTTCTTTCTTTCGCTCTGTCTCGTCTCGTGTGTCTTCTCTTGTGTGTCTTCCCCCTTTTTTTCTCCAATGAATGGAAGCCTCTATTTATAGGCGGAGAGAATCAACTAGCCGTTGGAGGAGCTGTTGATCTCTGTTCTTTGATAGCAACGGCTTGTCTCTCATCTCTGCAGACTTTCCCGATATGGCATCTGAGCTCTTCTGCTTTTCATCTGAGACAGCCTTGTGTTAGGCCAGATGGGGTAATGACTGAATGGTCAAACCCTCACGTGACTTCCTTTTTGAAATTCAAATTTAAACCTTTGTTCGTCAACCTTGGTCAGACGGTTGAGAAGCTTGATCTTAATCTGAGTGGTCTTCAGCTGATGTTCTATTTGAGAGCTTCTGTCTGATTAGGAACGGTTGAACTCTCAGCTGACTTTGAACTTCATCTTGTTGATATTAACTGATTGAGTCTACAACTGATGTTCCAACTAGAACGCTCAGTTGTCCTTCTTGTATCTAGTTAGTTGGGTTCGAACTCTCAGATGACTTCCTTTTCTTCTGATGTTCTCTTCCTCTCTACTGCTTCTCATCTTATGAACCCTCAGTTGGTTTCCTTCACAACTGATGTTTTGAAGACTTCCCCCTCATTCCATCTGAACATATGAACTCTCAGTTGTCTTTCATCATAACTGATGTTCTGTCTGAGTGATGCCTTGTTGCCATCTTTAGCTGGAGCCCTGTAAAGATAAAATCTCAACTTTGCTCAAACAACGAGCCTAATTTCTAACATTAGGTTCTGGCAACATCTACTCGGTTGGGGTCAGTCGGTTTTGGAATTCATCAAAACTCATACTAATAAATTTCCCAACACAAATATTTACCTTTAAGGATATTTCATAGCATGTAATAATTGTTCATATTTGAAAAGATTGAAGTAATCATGGGATAAGAATAGTCAATCATATTCTATTTAGTAAACGTTCATTTAAGGATTAGATTACCCAATTATACTATAGCACTAAACTTCAAAAGAAAATATTGAATATTTTAAAATTTAATGGTAACATATACTTGATGAGAATTAATTATTTTTGATACGCTCGTATATATAACAAAAATAGAACGAATTAATTAATAGAAGACATGAAAGTTGTAAGTTGCAACGTATGACAAATTAGTCCACCCCATGAGTTGTAAATGTATATATCAAGAAATTAAAGTAGGGAAAAGAAGGAAAAAAATAAAATAAAATAAAATAAACCCAGACAAATACTTAAAGGCAGAAGCGTTTAACTTTTACGATTGATGCCAAATAAGATAATACTATATGTGCAAGTTGCATCTAATTTAAGTTGTAGTCTAATGGAATGAACTCAGCCAAATCTAAGCGTTCACCAAATTTTGAGTACAGTTGAAACAAGAAAGTGTCTTAAATCATATGACAAGAATTGAATAGGAATATATGTTTGGTCCAAAATATATTTACTACTCCTCCAAATTTTTTTGGGCACGGATATTAAAAAAAAGAATTAAAGATAAAATATGTGTTTGGTGGAGTTTTATTGAATATTTTATTATTGTAAGAGTGTGTTTGGTAGCTCACACTGGATTAGCTAAGATTAATAAATGTTGGATTAATAATGTGGAGAGGTCGGATAAACTTAGTGTAGGAGTTCCGTTTGGTAACCTAGAAAAAACTGCGACTTATCAATACCGAGCGTTTGGTAGGATCTATTAAAAACCGGATTAACTTACAATTTCCAATTTTAACCCCACATCAAACAATCATGTCATCCCCGCCGCCAGTCCTTTCTCCGACTACGGCTTCGACGGTCCATTCTTCGACCTCGAATTCGCCCTCTCCAGCCACATCCACGAAGCTTCAGAAACCTCTCAAACTGAAATCGGCTCCGGCGATTTCTCGGAATCCGACGACGAAATGACAGAGATTGAGCTCAACTTCGAAATGCTCCGACGATTTCTCAGAATCTGGCTAGTCCTTGTTATTATTACATATAAGAAATTAGAAAGATAAGCTTTGTAGATTTTGAAAAACACAATCATTTGAAGAATTGTTGTGAACTATAAGTATCTCCAACAGGTACATGCAAAGCAGTGAGAGTGATCTGAGCTTTGCCATCACCTAATAATCTGCAGATGCAGCTATTCAACACACTCTCTCTCTACAGTCTCTCTCTACATAATTGTCCATATGAGTGAGCTACCTATTTTTCTTGACTGGTTTCCTACAACGCTTTACTAAAGCATTGCCCTTTCTCAATCCCATCCCACTCTTCAATTCCACTTCATTCAATCTCAACTTGCATCTCATATCCTCCAAAATAATGCAGAAGTAAAATGGTTGGGAAGTAGCAAAACCAAAATTCAAGATTTCCTCCAATTCAAGATTAAAACCATGGAGATGTTGTTCCATGTTCTGCTGAAATCAGGGTGGCCTCGGCGGCGAGGAGCTTCACCGCCGCCTAGCGGCGGAGATTAGGGTGGCCGTGGCGGAGGAAGGAGGCATGACGGCGGCGCGGCTGGAGAAGAGATCAGGGTGGCCTCGGCGGTGAGGAGCTTCACCGCCGCCTAGCGGCGGACATCAGGGTGACCGTGGTGGAGGAAGGAGGCGTGACGGCGGTGCGGCTGGAGGAGAAGAGACCATCGCGGCGGTGCGGCGGAGGAAGGAGGCGTGGAGGCTTTGCTGGTGGTGTGGGTTCAGAGGAGAAGATGATGGAGGGAAGAATTGATAAAGTGAAAATAATGGGGAAGACCAGATTAATAATTGGGGGGGGAGGGGGGGGCGTGGTATTATATTTCTTGCTCTTCGAGGTTAAGTTTATCGGGCCAGGCAGATAACTCGGGCTGGTAAGATAAATTTGTGACTCTACCAAACAGCACATTGGATGAGAATAACAATTTAGTAGTGCTTAATAATGCCTACCAAACACCCCCTAATAGTATAATAAAGTTGTTTTTTTTATGAGAGTGTAATGGTGTAATAGTGTAATACTCTCTCTGTCCCACTATAAATGTCCTACTTTCTAATTCGGGCATCCCGTTATAGTTGTCCTACTTCCTTTTATAGAAATAATTAGTTTGGTTAATTAGGCTTGCTGCAACGCGGTCTCGAGCTATGGTCTCCAAGGGGGCTCGAGACCGTTGCAGATGGAGACCGCCGCCTTGCGAGGCAAAGCGGCTCGAGTCGCGCGTGGCACGCACGCGCCTAACTGTTGAAAAATTATAGCCGGCAATGGCTTAAAAAACGGCTACTTTCATTTTTTTTCTTTAATCCTAATTTTTACTTATAAATACCACTACTTTCCACTCCATTCTTCACACCTTATTTCTTCATTTCTTCATTCTATAACTTTGAAAACTCATTCATCTCTAAAAAAAAAAATGGATCCCAACAATCCCAACAATCCCTTCTCGACGGCGTGGTTCCCGACATGTCCGACGACATATATGCTTATACGGGGGCAGGGCTTGATTCAATTAACCTCAACACTCCGGCCTCAGCTGAGTCCTACCCATCCTTCTCCCCCAACACCGACAGCCCGGCTACAACTACAAATAATCAGCTAATGCTGTCGTCGCCGCCACAACCTTCTGCCAAAGAAAAAAAGGGCAAGAGCAAGGGCAAAGCCATTGACGAAGAGGCGGATGATGCCGAAGCCGGGAAGGACGGCAAGCATCACAACTACACCGACGAAGGGGCCACATACATGGCACAGATTTGGATGGAGGAGACCTGCAACTCCATCGTCGGATGCGACATGGCTGCCAACAAATACTAGGGAAAAGTCACCGATCGTTTCAACGCGAGGTTCGGCTTAAACCTCAACAAGAAGCAGTACAAGAGCTACTTCGGCCGCATCCAAAAAGCGGTGAAGAACTGGATTGTCGTTTTCCGCAAAGCGACCGCTCGCAGGTAGAGCGGCGCCGATGACCAGATGGTGGTGGATAATGCCCAACAAATCTACAAGGTATCAACGAGCGGCCCTGCTTTCCGCTATTTCACAGCTTAGGAGTTCTGCGCGACTATCCAAATTCATCGCCCATGCTTTCCCCGATGTCCTCTCCATGAAGAGGAAAAAGACTACGGCGGAGGGAAATTACACATCTTCGGCGTCGGCGCCGTCGCCGGAGGAGGCCTCCACAGAAAGAGAAAGCGCGCCTCCCCAACCGCAGAGTCGAGATGCGATAAGGGCAGCTGCAAGGGCCAAAGGAAAGAAGCCGGCAGGTGAGTCGTCCAGCTCGACTCCCTTTTGGATCAATGCACCTCCCTGGGCCAGTTCGCCGAGGCCAAGCACGAGATCGCAGAGGCAATGCGCGAATCAGCTCGGGCGAAACAATATAACACCGACTTGAAAATTATCTCCAAGGATACGAGATACATGATGTCGGAGCAGCTCCAGGTTCACATGCAGATGGTGCAGGAGGTGAAGGAACGCCGGGGATTGGCGTAATTTTTTTTTAATTTTTAATTTTTTATTAATTAGTATTTTTTTTTATTGTAAAGGCATGTAAGTTTCCAATTTTCAAATATTGATGAAAAATTTGAATTAGTGTATTATTATTAATTAGTGCATTTTAATTTTTAATGAATGCCATTTTCCAATTTGTATTTATTTAATGGAAAATTCGAAATGTTTAATATTAAAGTTAGAGACAACTTAGAGACAGTTGGTGATACGGCCAATAAATGTACGGAAGCAATAACTCGAACACACGTCAACCAAAAGGTTGATTCAATCCAAACACTAATTGAATTAATACAGATTAAAGCACCTATTGGACAGATCTAAATCGAAAATTGAATAATAGAAGACACAAAACATAAAACAAAGACAAAACTAACGACTAAAACCCTAGAAGAACACTCGATTGTAAATTATAACAAATCAACTCCAATTAAGCTCAAATTTTAACAAAAGTTGTCAATTGAAGTCAGGAACAACATATCCAAAATTCAGCTAATTCTCACGAGTGGTTTGTAAAATTGGCTCTGTGGTTAATTTTCGAACTATTAGAATTTGTATTTGGCTCGATCAGTTTATGTGGTTGAAAACTGGACTTGAGAGGCAATATGGACGATGATGATATGACTATGGAGGGTATGAGATGTGTATGAGGCTGTGATGGTGTGGAAAGGCGTGGGAATGATGAAAATGAAAAATAGGTTTGTGAAGCTTAACCAAAACAAACCCCGAATCAACACGAATCCAAAACGTGCCTATGGAGTATTCTTTGATGGCTTGATGAACCCTGATACTACTGGATATCACGAACGAATCAAATGATTTCAAGCTTGAAGTTGCCAACAACAAACTCTACCAAGAACATATTGTATTTTTTTGTGAGGCAAGTGAATAGCGTAAACTGCTTTTCTGATTCAAACAAGTCTTCCGTGAAAAGTGTTTTTCAAAGACTTAAATACTAAAGCTGGGGTTCGAAAATATTAAAGGTCTTGGGTCAATTTGTCGCCTAACATGCTGTGATAATTGGGCTACTAATTAAATTGAATAAATACTAATTATTGGGCTTACTACTTAACTTAAAATAATTAAATTAAGTAAGACAAAGTTTGAGCCCAATTAAAATAAAACATAAAACGACTAAATAAAAAGAAGCCCCAATTTTCGAACCAAAAGAACTTGTTCGAAACTTGGGTCATCATAATCATCAGTCTTGGATACTGGTCAAGTTCACCAACTTGAACTGCTTAATTCCAACATCTTCATCATCCAGTTTCTTCCGGACAATGCACTAGAAATAACCTTCCAGCTTCTTGGCTTTTATCTTGTAATTGGACCTCTTAACTGCAACTCCGGGTTTGATTCATCTGTTCTGGACCCCGACTCATCAGTTGGGTTGTAGGAGTAGGTGTCTTTAAGCTGTCTATAGTGAAAAAAGTGGAGTTGGAGACCCCTTGGAGACACAGTGGTCTCCAAGGGTTGCAGATAACTTATACTCACTTTACACCTTTCAACCTACTTTTGTCCTAATTTTCTGTACCGGTCACTATTTATTCTCTCTCTACCCACTATATTTTACTCCCTCTGTCTCACTCCAGTTGTCCTAGTTTTTCTGGGCACAAAAATTATGGAGAAAATAATTAAGGGTAAAAAGTGTGTTTAGTGGAGTTATTAAAAGTGAAATAAAGTAGGTAGAGAGAGTGTGAATAGTGAAATAAAGTAGAATAAAGTAGATAGAGAGAGATAGTGAATAATGAAATAAAGTGAGTAGAGAGGGAAGGAGAATAGTGAATGACACAGAAAATGAGGAGAAAAGTAGGTTGAAGGTGTAAAGTGAGTGTAATTAACCAAACTAATTATTTCCAGAAAAGGAAATATGACAACTAGAATGGGACACCCGAAATAGAAAGTAGGACAACTGGAGTGGGACGGAGGGAGTGCTATTTTTACTCACTTTATTTTACTATTCACTCTCTCTTTACCCACTTTATTTCACTTTAATAACTCCACTAAACACACTTTCTACCCTTAATTGTTTTCTTCTTAATTCTCGTGCTCAGAAAAACTAGGACATCTGTAATGAGATGGAGGGAGTAGTATAATAAGGAAAACATATTTGGCCCAAAAAAGAAACACCAACTTATACGAAACGTCCTGAAAAGAAATATTGATCGTTATAAATAGGACGGAAGAAATAGTATTCTATTAATACATGTATGAAAGTGCATGTATTTGGTGCATGTATAAATCAAACATTAATTGATGGCGAGTGTGATTCAGTACCTGTATAATGTGCATATGGATTCATTTAGAAATTTACTAAGAATGATAAATATAGCAACATTGTTAACTCTCATGTTCCGTCATTTTCCAAGCAAAAACTCATGGAATGATTTTAAAAATCAGATAATTTTATGTTGCTAACGAGATCATTTGAATAGTATCTCACAACAGTTCAGAAAATGAACAAAAAAAATATAATTAAAGAAAGGAAAAGAAGAGGGACAAATTAATCTATAGCACTTGCATCGACCATGGCCTATAGACATTGACCATTATGTTACGGTTACACCATTTTAACTCGTAATTTGAGGAATTGGTTATCTTTTTCAACTCTTCTACATCCACTTGATTCATTGAACCTTGCACGTTTTCAAGCCCACCTAAAGGTACAAGTTTCCGATGCAAGGGCTGATCAGAAAAGTAATAGAGTACTACTGCTTGTTAGATTATATTTATTATTTGTGAATTATTATTATTATTATTATTATTATTATTATTATTATTATTATTATTATTATTATTATTATTATTAGTAGTAGTAGTATAATATTAAAATAATGTCATGTGAGAGATGAGTGTACTACACATACACCCCACACAAGAATTTCTCGTAGTAGTGGTGGTGGTTGTAGTATTTTGACTTATGAAATCCAAAGCAGTCAAGCACCGAGCTTGGTGCGGGAGAAAAAAAAGAAAAAAAAAATCACCGAGTTTGATTCGTGTACCGTAAATTGTGAAATTATAATTTTGTATTTGATCGTTATTTTATGCTTTGTTCAAAATTGCTGTTATTACTTTTTTTTTACTGGAGAAGAGTTGAATAATTCCTCATATTTTTATTTTTTATTACTTATTTATGGGAATTGTGGACTAATAAGCTGAACTATGAAACAAATACTTATTTTGCATGTAATATGAAATAATACTCACTGTTATAAATAGGTACAAGTAACTTTCGGGAATTTGAGACGATCTCGTGTAAATAATTTATAGTACTGCACGTCATTCGTCCCATTCAAAGTGATTCGTCCCATTCAAAGTGATACGTATTTTCTATTGGGTCGTCCAATTTGAAGTGACAGTTTAAAAAAGGAAACTCTTTTATCATATCAAAAGGTGTAGACTCCACTCTCTTTATTCTTTAAGAACCCTTCTCTTAACTAACCGAAAAGAAGTGATTTTGTGCGGGGCATAACTTATGTGAAATTGTGAGATGTAAAAAGTAATTATAATTTTTTATATAAAAAGTAATATAAATTTCTCAATAAATATATACAAACGCGTGTTGCAAGATCGTAAATAAAGACGAGGCTAGCTAAATAAATCAATAGTCGTTTAGTAAGCAAAAAATAATACGGGTTAAGTGCTACTCTTATTTAATTTTTTGTGCTTCACAATTGGAGAGGATGGGACTACTCATATATAATCATTTTTTTTTAAAGGTCAAAATAAATATATATATATAAAATATTGAGCACGAAAAAAGAAAGCATTACAACTTAGATGGAATACAATATCTCGGATGATACTACCAATTTCATTAAGGAGCAATAAAAAGAATAATGAGAATGGGCCCGAAGCCACTTCCAAGAATTGATTTTCACAATTGAAAATAACATCATTTCTCGCCTTTCAAATCCTCCACACCGTACCTTGCCAAATTAGATTTAGAACTTTTTTTTTCCTCCTTTCCTTTTCCTTTCATAATGAATTCGTCAAAATAGTTACATGGAGCCGTTGAAGAAATTACACCACAATTTAGCCACGTGCTAAACTGTGATGTATATAGTCATATTAAAAAATTGGGATATAAATGCCACACAATGAGATTGGGCATTGGAAACATCTAGGTGGCCAGTGATGATTTTAATAATCTAACTATCGATCAAACAATCATCAGCGGTTAATAAAAAGTAATTAATTTGGTGTTTAATAATACTCATAATAATTGGATTGATGTGACAAAATTATTTATATATGTATTCGTTGAAATTTAGTTGATTGGGAGCCATGTCATTAGGTTTTTCACCATATTCATATTAGGGCCCAAGTTATTTTCCCCAAAGCCCATCAGGACTAACGGCTAGTATCCAGGAACTTAAACTGATTAAATAAAAATAAATAATTCACACCAAATCAATCAGACTACTACGTCGTTTGATCGACAAAACGACCGACCACTTTACCTCAGATAAATTCAAACTCCAACGGCTCTCTTTTTCTCAGAACCAACTTCTTTCACTTTTTTCTCTTCCAGTTGAAACCTCCCACTAACACATATTTCGGCAAAGAATCACACTCACGCTACTAACATATTTATATTTATTTGAGAGAGAGAGAGAGAGAGAGAGAGAGAGAGAGATGATATCCAATTTCCCGACCTCTATGTAATGCGAGCCCAATTTTTTGAATCTCCGAAAACAGGTAAATTTCCCCCCTTAGTTTTTTCTCCGATTTTATCAGAGTATCTTAATGTATTGCAATCTTGCTGCTTGAGATAATATGTTGAAAAAAATTATGTATTATGTCTACTGTGATTTCATTTACGCTCGAAATATGGAATTTTGTAGCTCCTCGTATGGTTTTGATAATAATTTCAGCCCCATTAGCAAAAAGCTTGCGAAGTAGAGAAAAGTAAGATCCCCAAGTTCAGGCTAAACAGTTTTTACAAGTAAAGGCAACTTTTGAAATTTTCTACTTGGTTTATGGTCTAGATATGAACTTCTCTAGAATTTCAGTGGATGACTAGTGTTTTCATAGGAAAAAATTTAATTTGCGTTATTTAGTTGGAAGTCCTTTAAAGTATTGATAGAGCTGCTGAAATTGGTTTGTTCTTATCCACCTTTCTTAGGGTGAAATACAGTTATTACATAGAAACATCTCAGAATGAATTCAATACTCTATATTTTAGCTTTGATTACATCTTTGTTTAGTAGTAGAACCTTATTCCTCACTTCACAGCAGAATGTGGAGCCTAATTACATATTACAAGTTTAATGTTAAATACATATCCAACATGTCTAGATTAGCTAGTTTCATGATTCAGTTCATTGCTGGCTTTACCTTGTCCATAGATCTAATCAATTTTTTACATTTCACGACAGACACCGTGTGCAGTTCGTTTTAAAATCAGAAAATGGATGCTGTGCATGAAGAGCTTGAAGAGGCTAAAGCTGAGATTGAAAAGCTGAGGGAACACTGTCGTGTTAAAGTCGAATTATCTGAAAGTTTAAAGAGATCCCACAATGATCAAGTGAGCAAGACTAAGGAGGCAAGTTTCAAGTTAGAGAAACTAGCTGAGGAGCTAAATGAGAGAGAAGGTCAAATCGCTACTGCCAGGCAAATGTATGATGAGCTCAAGTCTAATCTAGCAGAGAAAGAATCAATCATCAAGTGTATTACGTCTGCACATGATAAGCTTCGTGTCGATTCTAATGAGAAGCTTCACAAGTTAGAAGAAGAGAATAGATTGCTGGCTTCAGCTTTGGATGATTCAAATGCCAAAAATTTCGAGCAGGAGCAGCAAATCTGTGCACTCAAACAAGAGGTTGAAGGAGTTAAGAGGTGTATGAATCTTTCGCAGAAGAAATGTTCGGATAGTGAGAGTAAGACTGCGGCAAGCAAAGACTTAGGAGTGAGAGAAGATGCTTTCTTCAAATTGGAGGAGGAAAAGAAGAAGTTAGAAGATCAGCTGAAATGGAAGAAGGAACAGTTTGTTCATTTAGAAGAAGCCCATGAGAAGCTTCGCAAGCAGATTAAGACGAGGGAGAAAGAGTGGGAGAAGGAGAGAGCTGAGCTTCTTGATGGCGTCTCTTCTTTGGAGACAAAGTTGGGATCTCAAACTAGAATTTCGCAAGATCTTCAACACCGGCTAGAGATGTGCAACGATGCTCTAGCTCATGCAGAAACCAAGAGGAAAGTGTTGGAAGCTCAGCTTTCAGAATCAAGAACAAGTTTGGACAATGTGTGTGCTGAATATGATGAGGCTAAGTTGAATTTCGAAAACTTAGCCACTCAGAGAGATCAAGAAATTGCGACTCTGAGGAGCTCGTTGGTGACCAAGGACATACTTTACAAAGAAATGGATTATCAATTCAGAAAGATGGAGCAAGAGAAACAGGAGTTGTTGGTTTCCTTGAAAGAACTTCAAGAAGCTCAAATTCGTGAATCGAGCTTTTCTTCGGCTTCTAAGCTTCAAAACAAGCTTAAGTCTTTAGAACAGGTGCACAAGGGCTGCTCAACAAATCTCAAGGCCAAAGAATCAGAATGGCGTTCAGAGATGGAGAAGTTATCAGAAGAGTTAAACTACTTTAGGTCTGAAGTAGAAAGCAAGGACTCGTCGTTGAATGAGCTCAACAGAGAACTAGAAGCTTGTGATTCTCTGATAATGAAGTTGGAATTACTGAACCAAGAGACTTCGCTGATGCTATTGGTTTTGAAATCGGAGTTTTCAGAACATTCGTGCACGAATCTGAAGAACAAACAGGTGGAGGAAAATATGTATGAGTTGATGCAACAATTGGAGCAAAAGAAGGCTGCTCTCAACACTGTTCATGAAGATCTTGAGGAGGAAAGACAGAAAGTTGCGGTTTTGTCAAAAAAGATGCAGACACTTGAAGCATTGCAGTTTCCTCTTCAGAAAGAGGTAGAAAGGCTCAAAGAAATGCTCGCGGATTCTACTTTTTCCCAGCTGCAATCCGAAGAGCAAATGCTTCTCATACAAGGTGACTTGAAGAAGGTTTGTGAAGCCCTCGACAGAGCAGATGAAGAACTGTATGAGAAGTTCCGCGAAGCAAATGAAATAGAATTTGAATTGAGAATATGGAAATCTGTGGCTGAACAATTGGAAGCCAACCTCAAGCAAAACCATGAAATGCGTGAAGAAGTGGAAGCCTCTCTTCTTGCACAGACAGAGGTGGAGCTGAACCTTAAGCAAGAGAAACAAAGTCTTAGCCATCAACTCGAAGAGAGAGATAGAAAGATAGACGACCTTCAGCAGCAGCTCGTTGAAGTAAACGAGAGCATGAAGGAAAGCTTGTTTTCGAATGCAGAAGGAAAGGAGGCCTCAGAAGGAGCTCTGCTTGATCAAGTTGATGTGAGAGAGAGCCTTCACCAGCTTGTGGAAGAGAAAGATCAGAGAATAAGTGATCTGCAGCAGCTTGTTGCATCATTGGAACATGAGTTTGAAAGTTCCTCAACCTCGTTTTCTTCGAGGCTGTCACAGATGCAGAAGGATATGAACGTGCTCCGTGAATCTTGGGAGAAGATCAAGGCGGATGGAGTGATGAAGGAGATGGAGATTCAAGAGAAGAACATCATAATCGACGAACTAGGGAGTGATCTTCACAAACTCAAACAGAGAGTTGATCAGCAGGATAGAGACCTGATCAATTCTGAAAGGAGAATGCAAGAATTTGAAGATGAACTGCAGAAGAAGGAGGTGGAGATTCATGGATTGGAATGTGAAGCTGCATCCAAGATTTCCACGTCAGAGAAAATCATCAAGAGTCTATCATCAGAAAACCGGAATTTGATTAATACGATTGGATCTCTCTCTGAAAAAATTGATAAGTTAACTGCTGAAGATCTTCAGCTGATGGAAAGATTGGGAAATATAGTGAAGTTTCTGCCTGGAGATGAAGAACAAGAAAACATCAACATTTTCTCATCTCCTACTACTATTACTCCGATGAAGAAAATTGAAGCCATTCATGATGAAAGATCGCCATTGAGAGCTATTAATTACTATTAACAACTTTAATTTGTTATTCATTTCTTAATTATTTTGGTTTTGTATATTCATTGAATTTCTCTGCCTGGGAATATAGTCTTTATTCCATCTTTTAAATCTCCTTTTTTATTTATTTAAAGGAATAAATATCCTTTTTAGTTGATTTCCTGGTTTTCTAATTTTATTATATTAACCAAAAAATTGTGTGAGATCGTCTTATGAGTGGAATGGTATAGAATTCGGATGCAAAATCGTATCCAATCACACTATTTAGTTTATAATAAAGTATCTCTTCGTTATTGCATGATGAAAAAATGAACAACTGAAAATCTGCATGGAGAACAATGATAAAATGAAAAGTTTTGACATCTTTTCTATGAAATTTTGACATAAATTAGCATATGTTCATAAGCAAAGGGAATTTTATTTATTTTTTTGACATGAGGGAAGGAAGTAGTAGAGTTTTAAACTCTAAATTTCATTATTTACACACTGAAACTGCACCGTTTGAATGTCAGCCGGAGAAAAGATGGAGTATTTGATCAACATTGTTCGGTTGTCCATTTGACATAAGTAAAATGCAGCAATTAATTAACAGTCGTGTGGGATTTAAATTTCTAAGATAAATGGTCCAACAATTTGTCCAAATTCACATTTTTGACATTAGATATTTGGTGGAGTAGAATAAAAGAAGAAACTTAGTGGTGGTGGTGGTGCTCACCGAAGTGGATGTTATAAGCACGTGGATAGTTTAGCAGACTCTTCGATGGCATTGGCACGTACGTATATTCGCCGCATTCCCATTAATCATTACGAATTCTTTTAAAAATATTAATCATTACTAATATAGGTTCTGTCACTAATAAATACTCTTTATCTTTATGATAATTATAATTTTTATAATGTGGTACGAATTTTAACAAAATTTAAGTAAATATATAGAGTGAACTATTATACCTCATTCTTTTTTTATTAAAAAGTAGGTAAATAATTTGATTGGAGTAATAAAAGTTGTGATCAAAAGTTAATTTTGGTAAATATTAAAATGAACGAAGATTAGAAAAGTAAATGTGTAAATTTATTTCCTTAAATAGAATAAATATAATTTTCGTTCAGGAAGTAAATAGCTAATACTGTAGGGTTTTTATAATATATTAATTTATCAGAAAGGATGATTTTAGCTATTTTTAAATAATTCCCTTATCATAAAGTTTTGACTTCCTATAACTTAATTTTTTCAATGTCTTTATTTAATAACTTGTGTAGTCATATCTCAAAAAACTTGTCGGCACGAGTCACGACTTTTTAGTTGCTATGCTAAAAAAACCATAATATATATATATACTCAAAAGGAATGTTTATAGAAGTTATTTATTTCGAATAAATAAATAATCGAGTATATAAACAATATATGTACACATGTACCGTTTCAGAAAAAAAATACGCGATGAAAAATAATAGTAATAACGAAAGTATAGATATGTTCTTTGTATATTATTATCAAAGTTATCGACTTATTCAAATCGGATTTGAGTGTATTGAGAAGATATTCTTGTTTTCATCCAATAATGAATATCTTTAGTTCTTTGCAGCTCGGAATTTGCAGTAACCATGGAACCAACACACGATTCCCGGTGCGCACTTGTTCAACTTTGTCTGTCATTCATTTAATTATTGTTTCATAAATTTTACCATGTCCGATGCTGCAGATTTCAGCATCTCGAAGCGAATTTTGTTTTCTGCGCACTAATCTATCATCGTTTTCGGTGGTAATTTTCTCGTCTTGGTGGATGGATTTTAAACATTCATGTAGCTTGAATGTAGTGCTATTTACTTAGTTAAATAATCAACTTTTTTTTGCCCATTTTCTGTTTCAAATCAAGTATTTTCTTCTCAAAATTGAAACTCCTGATTTCACCGTTGGCATGATTCGCTACCTTTTTGTTACAATATGCAGGGGCAGGGACAGTGTTGTTGGAGTAGAGATCTTTCAAAGAAGATAAACAAACGAGCCTGCACCATCTCCTCTAAAAATCATCAGCTTAAATGCCACTGTTTTGTAAATATAGGGCCCTCGTTGGATGCTACGTCTATAAAGAATGCCTCATTAACTTTAGCACGGTAGTTACTTATGCGACTTTAGCAGCGTCATTACTTCTCTGCCTTAGATTATTATTTTAATTGCTCAATTACGAAGCTTGATTATAATTTTATTGATCCTTAAAAGATTTTTCTTTGCGGTGGTTTCATTTTGTGTTGCTTTCCTACACTTTACATTGTCAAATTTCTTACGAGTAAATATTATCCATTTCTCAGTAAAAATGAATGAAGTATCAATTTCTAAATCAGTAGTTTATAACACTAGGACTAGAAACTATCGTTTACCGGAATATCTAAATTCACATGGATCATGTTAATTGCCAAAGACTTATTATGTGTAGTTTCGAATATATAACTAAATCTAGTCAAAAATACCTTGTTAAACTTAGAGAATGTTTAAGCAGTATCTCTGTCATTTGATTATGTAATTTCATAATTTAATATTAGTATATTTCAGAGTTTTTAACAAATTATCTTTAGAAGTATCATACGATGACTTTAATTTTTTTTATGAGTAGGGAATTTGTCATAGAGACTAGAGAGTATAAGCTTGCAAATGAAATGCTAATATCATTTATCTAATTGTCACTATATTAGTAATTAAAAATAAATACAAAAAAGAAATGTATCATTCAATCTTAATGAATTTGAAGTATGGTAATTTTATTGTACTTGTAAGGGAGCAAATTTCTGGCAAAGATTTGAAATATTAAGTAAGGATGAATCAGCACTGAGGCTTCACTAGTTGTGTAATAGGCTTTGGCACACATGAAATCGATCTAGTAGCTTTTCAATATGATCATATCGGCAAACCCAATCATAACAAGGTTAAATTAGAGTATGGAGATGCAAGAATTATGTTTGAACCCTGTATATTCTTCAGACATGCCCTCGGGTTTTACATTATATTGTGTTAGTTAAGCATCTGCTTGCATGGCCTTTGGTTTCAAGGAATATTTTCCTTATTTAAACATCTTGGGGCTTTGCAGATCATTAAATCGTCTTCCAGGAAATCCCCATGTGATCAAATTGGCTTCAGCCGTGGGTTTTGTTATTTTTGTGATATGGGGACTCAGGCCACTTGTCCGACAAAGCAGGAACATACTTCTGCGGGTATGCATATTGGAAATACAGTTTTCTCCATGCTTCTCTCGTCAAAACTCATTCTTGTATGCTCAAGCCTTCATGAAGTTGAGTTGACTTTTTTGTTGCTTATGTTGAACCCACCTCCCATCATACTTAATGCAGGAAAGTGATAGCAGCTGGCGGAGAAGTAGCACATTTCATGTTACAGCCTCTTACATTCAACCTTTACTGCTATGGGCAGGAGCAATCTACATCTGCAGGTTGGTTTTTGAGAGAAGAACAGAAAATCCTGATTTAGTAACATATTAATGGAATTCTATCTCTTACAGAGCATTGGATCCAATGATTCTTCCTTCGGAAGCTGGTCAGGTTGTTAAACAGCGGCTCCTAAATTTTGTCAGATCACTGTCAACAGTGCTGGCCTTTGCATACTTGTTTACGAGGTCAGTGTCATTATCTGTTGGCTTATACTGCTTAATGGCTTATCTATTTTACATTTGTAATTGTTGTGCTTCTTTTTTTGCTTGGAGTCTGACATCAGTGTTGATGGGCTTATATTATTCGACAGATACATAACTTCATCCCTATCTCCATGACTTTCCTGTTGATTGACTGATGCATCTGGAAACTGCTAGGCAGTTAGGTACAAAAATGGATGCATGCATACTGGGAAGAATGTTAATGTGGATATGTGTACATCCGCTGTCTGTTTTATAAATGATCTTCAAATCATGGATCAGTAGATATATTAATTTTTCAAGTGCATGTAAGGAGAAAAGAACTGCTAAAATTGACATAGGATGCTTTTTTTATTTGTATTGAAATAGAGTGTGCATGCCCACTTATATGTTTTCTTCATTTGTCTTTGCCCCTTTTTCGTAAAGGAAACCAGAATGAGCTACTTAGAAACTTGTGTCAGTGGTGGAGAAAGGCAGTACAACACAAAACAGCTACATCTTTTTGAAAGATCTTTTACATGTTCTTAATTTCAATGTCAGGTCTTTCTTAAGTTACTTATGGTATAAATAAGGCACGAAGTGGGCATCTCCCGCTCCTTCTCTCTTTATTTAGTAGTTAATTTTTGTGGTCCATTAACAACTTATCCTTGTCCAGAATGTATTTCGATACACAACTGCTTCAGGAAGGAAGGACTAATCCTTCTTTATAATCTTTAATTCTTTATGCAGTGTAATTCAACAAGCACAAAAGTTCTTCATGGATATGAATGAACTCACTGATGCTAGTAATGTATGTTCCATCTCTTACTTTCTTGCAATGTCATTACTAGAGATCCTTACATTGGTGCATATGTTATTTTGACTACCAGCAATAACATTCTAAATTTCTAGTTTGTCAGGCTCTTATATCGTGCTGAATGACTATCTCATCTATATTTAGAGGATTATCAATTGACATTTAATCTAATGTACTATATAACTGAACTCATTAAACATGAGCTTTAATATATTGCAGAACAGGTATACTGTGTGTATTATACAAGTACAAAGATTGCGCTATATGTAGAGGAAGTAGAGACTGGGATACAATATAAACCTATAAAAAAATGATCTATCTACCATATAAAGTCTCTCTAAATAAGAAGAGGTACATACAAGGAAACATAAATATAAATAAATTTTTCATTAGATTTGAACATCTTGCGTAATTTACATCTTGGGGCATTTGAATTCAATTTTCAACCTCACATGGATTTGCTGAGCATGGTGCCCAGTAAAAGCAATTCCTTTTCAATATTTTAAAGAATAATACTCTAAAAGATTCTTTTATTATGTTACTGTTAGCAATTTAAGGATGCTACCCTATCCACAGTTTTCGTAGCCCATTCAGTTCTTGCTAGCTGATCATGACTGTTGCATTTCTATTACCAAATCGTCCTAAAGTCACAGCTAGGTAAAGATACTTTTGGTCTTAAGGGGAAAAGCATTGTGAAGGAGAGTAGAAATTTTTTTAAGGGTATGTTAACTTCGGTTGCAAATTGATCATGAGAAAATGAGGGAAATAAAATTGTCTCCCTTCAAATCCCTCATTTCTTATCCCTCATTTTCTATAGATTAGAATTTCACCATTTTTATTCCTTCTTTCAACTCCAAGGAGGGAAAAGAAGGATAAGAAATGGTGAATTCTAACCTATAGAATAGGAGTGATAACAAATGAAAAATTTAAGGGGGAAAAATTATTTTCTCTTCTTTTCCCTTGATAAATTTTCAACCAAAATAAATAGACCCTAAGTGTTTTATGCTGAAAAGATTGAACCATTCCTTTGAAAGGAAGATCCATTTAATGGGGAATGTACTACTTTGTTTCTTGGCAGATGGGCTTCCAATTTGTTGGCAGAACTGTATACACAGCTGTATGGGTAGCAGCAGTATCATTGTTCATGGAGTTGCTAGGTTTCTCAACCCAAAAATGGCTCACGGCTGGAGGGTTTGGGACAGTTTTGATCACTCTCGCTGGTCGTGAGGTGCAAATATGTTGTATTTTCTTTTCTTAAGATTTTCAGTTTAGTTTTTGCTACCTCTCGTGTTCTAAGGAAAAGATTATGCAATAAACTTACTGGTCTTGTATGCCTCTGAAAAGCGCATTTTATTGTTATCTTCAGATTTTCACAAATTTCCTTTCAAGTGTGATGATCCATACAACCAGGCCATTTGTCTTGAATGAATGGATTCAAACTAAGATTCAAGGCTATGAAGTTTCTGGGACAGTTGAGGTTCGTATTGGGTCTCTTTACGGCATCTAATTATAAATTAATAAAAATGTAGGAGTCAATATGCTGGACGATTCTTAAACAATGTTTTGTTTAAAGTCGCAGAATTCTGTCCCACTGTTTGGATGATATTTGGCATCTGATTCATCTAAGTTTTGCGCTCAAATTCAGGATATGAGTATTTATAAATCATTTTCAATATGTCCCTCGGAGTTCCTATTAATATTTTTGCAATTTCTCTTCTGAAGCAAGTGGGATGGTGGTCGCCAACGATTATTAGAGCTGACGACCGTGAAGCTGTCCACGTTCCAAACCATAAATTCACTATGAATGTTGTAAGAAATCTCAGTCAAAAGACCCACTGGCGCATTAAAACTCATCTGGCTATCAGTCATTTAGATGTTGGCAAAGTTCATGTGAGGATTCTGTTTACTTTTTCCTTGTTATTGAATGGATTCTGCAAGATCAAGTTTACTCTCATGAATTTGATTATTTACTAGTTGTACCATGGCCCTATGCAGAAAATTGTAGCCGATATGCGCAAGGTTCTGGCAAAGAATCCTCAAGTTGAACAACAAAAATTGCATAGAAGAGTATTCCTGGACAAGATTAATCCTGAAAATCAGGCTCTCTTGGTTAGTTTTGATTCTTGAATATGCTCATCCTGCCTTGAGGATTCTCCTACGATATTCTCTTCCAGATTAATCTCCTCGTGTTTTTCTTACTACTGGAAATAACATTTCCTTTAAAGGATATATGTCAATAACAGTTAACTAATGCTTTTTCTCCAACCATAGAAATAGGTGAAACACCATGTTATCACAACTTGAAGTCTGCTGCTATTTACCACCTTCTGTTCTCATTCTCGTATACTTCTTTGTAATGATTTTTTTGAAAAATCTTAAGCCTGCAGGCTAAAAAATTTATTACATTTTCAAGTTGTGGAAGGAATCATTTTTTAAGCATGAGTTCTTTTGAGGAATTTCTGCTTTTGTATACCTACAGCAACGATATCCTAGAACCAGCTGAACAATTATTTTTTGATGCATGCTTCAAATGCTGTGTGATCTCATTTAACTCCTAAACTCAGATATTGGTGTCCTGCTTTGTGAAGACCTCCCGTTTTGAAGAATACTTGTGTGTTAAGGTAAGGATTCTATTCTTTGCTGCTTCTATCTTTCGTTACAGATCGTGGTATACATGCTAATAATGCTGGTGCTCTGCATTGCAAACTTCATTACACAAGATAAAATTAAGGGTTATTGGCCCGTAAATTCCTCAAGTTTGAACAAATTTTGGTTTTGCTCCCCAACTAAAGATTTTACCTCTAAATTTCTCAACTTTCAATTTATTCTGATTTTGCTTGTATTGTTGAATTACCCCAAATTGACTGCTTACATGACAACTGGAATATTCTAGTTGGCATGTCGTCCGGTGAACAAAACGACATCGTTTGTCACTTAACCAAACATCGTTTCTGGTGAAATTAAAAGGTAAGAGATGAAAATATATATATGGGTGAGAATTTAGATTTTTAATTTATGGTATGTTTATGAGAAGCAACGGGAGTTCTTTTATGGCTTCTTCATCGAGTTCGTCTGTACACATGTCTTCTCAGCCAAGATTGTGCAACCATGATACATTGTTGCTGGTGGTAAAGACGTCATCAAGTTCTTCCCAAACAACACCATTTTAGTTTAATCAAAACGATGTTGTTTGATAAACCCAAATGTTTAATGTCAATCAAATGTCATACCAGTGTCACATAGATTATATTATCTCACGTCAGCAAATACTGAAATTATTTCCAGCCGGATGCCATCGTCGGAGGCAAAATCAGAATAAATTGAAAATTGGGGAATTTGGAGGCAGAATCTTTAGTTGGGGAGCAAAACTAGAATTTGTTGAAACTTGAGGAATTTACATGTCAATAACCCTAAAATTATAGGCATATTTTGTACGACGGCATGTCCTGATATTGTTATCTTTTTCTATTTGGTAATTTCTTCTTTTGGGTGAGAGAAATGAAGTTCCTCGTAGGTATATATATATATATATATAAAAAAAAAAAAAAAAAAAAAAAAAAATGAATTAGATTTGCAGAACCAAATGTTTAAAGACTTCTCTCATTTGTTTGCGTAATTGCTTGAGTTTTAGTAATTCTGCTACTTGATTTTTCATTGAAAGTCTTTTTAACCTTTAGCTAACTTTCACGGTTGACAAAAACAGGAAGCTATTCTTCTAGACCTTCTGAGAGTAATTTCACACCATCATGCTCGATTAGCCACACCAATCCGTACAATTCAGAAAGCATACAGAGATGTTGATTTGGATGACATACCATTCTCAGAATCTAGTTTTACCTGGGGAGCTAGTTCGAAACGGCCACTACTGTTGATCGAGCCTTCCAATAAAATCAATGGGGAAGATAAGACTAAAACGCAAGTCCGATCAGCTCATATAAATGGGGATGAGGATGAAAAGGCTACACCAAGATCAACACAGTCAGCAGCAGATGGTAAAGTGGATAAAGGTGAAGCAAATTTGAATATCGATACAAAACCCAGAGAAACAGAGGCTCCTGGTCACAGTACAAAAGAGAAGCAGACAATGGATGCAAAAGTTGGTGAGTCCGAACGAGGGGCGAAGGATGTGAAATCTCCACGGAATACCACTAAGCTTGGGAATACTGCAACCAAATCCAAGACTGCTCCCAAATCCGAAGAAGTGATGGGCCATAGTAACAAGCTCGGCCAACCCCAGGAGGGCGACCAGTCTACTTCACAACTTAAACAAGCAGCAGCAGCAGCAGCAGCAACCAAACCACATTCTTCTCTGGAAGAGAATATAGTACTTGGTGTTGCGTTGGACGGGTCAAAGAGAACCCTGCCCATTGAAGAAGAAGACACAGTGGTCCCATTAAACCCAGAAGATATGAAAGAATTTGCTGCATTGCGTAGTGGAAATGGACCTGCAGTGAGTCGCAAGGAGAATAATGATTCTAAACAGTCGAATAAAGCAGGATCTCCAATTACTGATCAAAAAGATCCGCAGGATTAGTGGAATCCTCCCACCTTTCATTTGCACACACTTGAAACTAGTAAGTTGCAACTGTTGCATGTGTGTGTGTGTGTGTGTGTGTGTAACCACGGCTGTCACTTAGACGATGTAAATAGTCATTATTATTGATATCAAGATTAAATAAGAAGAATACATAAACGTATAGAAGAATATATGCTCTTGTACAAAACTGTAACCATGAAAATTGCATTTCCTAATCAGAAAGCCATATTGTGTATTTTACAAGCACGTGCTGACATGCATTGCATCCCCATGGCTTTGACATCTACCATCCTTGTAATTCAGAATTCCAGAGCTTGTTATCTTGTAGTATTTCCTCGGAAGTTTCTAATTTGAGCACTCTCCGTAGTCTTTCAACTTTAGCTCCATCAAAAACTACTATTTCAAGTTTCAACTTTAGCCAAGTCCTCCCTCTCTCTCTCTCTCTCTCTCTCTCTCTCTCTCTCTCTGTGTGAATTTGTTCTGCACAACATCCGAACTCAAGATTCCATATGACTGGTTGAATTATCCATCCATCATAAAACCGAGACGCACACATAACGGGTAGTATCATCTCATCCTTAAACACAAGAGATAAGCCAAGCTAGGACAGATAAAATAATAATAAGGAATTTAATGACAATATACTATATATGTTACACCACACCAATATCCTGTGCTAACTGTGCTACACAAGAATCTGCAATCCAAACTCCAATAAATAATTTATAACCCCAGATTTTGGACCCCCAATGAATTTCTGAGTGGCAACGCGGGGGTCATAATGCACCTCTAACTAAACATGGAAGGGGTCGATACTTTATTTTTCACTAGTACATAGCTGCAGGCGCAAAGTGAATTGTACCGGGTAGGGTAGCCAAAGTACCTCAAGCACTGCACATACAATCAGGAGCGGGATACGTATATATGGACTGTGTAGGTTTGCGTAGTCTCAACTGTCCTTGCCTGTTCTTGTGCCCTTCAACAACAGCTTCTTCAAACTCCGGCCAAGTCAAGCTCTTGTTCAAGAAAAGCTGCCCTAACAATGCCATGTTCGGCCTTATGGTTTTCTTGTTTTCATATGTTCGATGGCCCACCTGGAATTTCAAGTGAAGACAATCTCATTGGAACTTAAACATAGACTGGAAACTCGCAAGTTAATTAAGCCACAAGTATATCGATGATATAAGATTCTGAAGGCAATATCTAAATGTTAAGGCATGTATGGTCTTTAGAGCAAGCAGTACTAGTACTATAGTTAACCAAATTAATTGTTTGTGCAAAGTCACGATAATCACACTTTTTAGGGGAGAGAGAGAGAGCTTACCACAGCATTGTGCATATTTCCTGGTGAAGCAGAAATGAAGATATCACTCTGCATGCTGACATAGTAATCAACTGCTGCTAATAATGAAGCCTTTCCTTTAATTTGAGCTCTTTCTTCGGAAGATGCCAGACTCTTTTTGTCTTCCATAAGAGGAAACAAACTCCGCAAGGTTGAGATCCTAGCTTCCCCACCGTATACCTGAAATAGACGACATAACAACAAAATTGTCAGAATGCATATTTATGCAATTGGTCACATATTAGTGTGATCATTTTCAGACATGATGCTAAGAATAATATTTGTCCTGACCTTATGGGAAGCTAGATACAAGCGAGTACTGTTGTCAAATCCCAAAGCTGCCAGCAGTAATCCAATCTCTTCAGGAGTCAATGGGCACCGTCCTCGACTCCTCAACTCTTCGTCAGTAAATTGAGAATTTAACACCCTTCCCTGCCAAATAACCTGTCGATACTTGGCCAGAGCCAACTTCTCAGCCTTGCCTCCACCAAAATCACATGCTGAGTGAGCAGCCATGTCCTGACAAAAACATCAGGATTTTATGTATGCACGCTGGCAGCCCTTCCCACCTCTCAAGAATTATTACAGTATATTATGAAATCCATTGCACGACTTCTAAATATCAGAACTACGAGTGAGCACAGCACACCTTGTCAAAACGTAGATGGAGGACGACAAATTTTCCAGTCCCTTGCCAGTTTCTAGCATCAGTAACTTTTTGTAGGTAGTTGGTGCTGTCTGCTTCACTTGAACCCGGAGAATTCCTGAGATGACTAACAAGAGCATCCCCAAGAGATCTGACATGAGGAACAAAAGACAAAGCCTGAAAGTTGACTTTACATCGTAGTCGTTGGATCTCCTCCGGCATATTCTCGAAGGCCAGACGGTGAGAAAATGGTGCAATTGCAGCAATTCCGTAACTGGACAATCCAAAGATACAACACTTACACCAACATTTAAATAAAGCGCGTAACTAGAAAAGAGGATTTCTCTTTCTGGTGGCGTGCCAATAAGTTTCATTTTGTTTTTTTTTTTTTTTTTTTTTTTTAGCATCATACTGCAATAGACTCCAATGTGGCAGTAAATCTCTTAATTGATGAAAACATATATAAGAAGCAAAATTTCCATTTTTTTTTTTTTTACTTTTATAGTTTTTTGAAATGAACTCCTGAAATCTAATATATTATATCATTTAAGCTTTGGGAGTTCAACACGAATTTATAAAATAAATTATAAGGGGGTAGCTTATGACATACTCAAAGAATTGACAAGACAAACCCAAAATTAACATTAAAATATGCAGACCACGAAAATCACGCTTCGATGAATTTTAATCCACATGAAGAAGATAGCACCAACCTCTGCAAGACATGTAAAACATTCTCCAGATACCAGTTTGCTGAAGCATGAACAGGTGCTGTTTTTATTCTGGTAGCTCGAATAGCTGTAGCATAATACTCCCGCGTGCTCCAAAAATATTCATCTGGTAACTCTTTAACAATAGATATGTCATTTTTCAGCACGTTAATGAAGTGATCCACATCATATATGTCCATGAATGTGCTGCAAGAGAGACAGAGAGAAATAGTTATAATCTCATTCAGTTATAAATTCCGGCTTCAGATAAAAACATAAACAAGAACATGCATTCTTATCATAATCCGCTATGGTATAAGGCATGAAGAGATGAACTTATAAGAACGTACCTAGAATCTTGCCAGACAGGATTTACTTCGAGATACGGAATTATGAGGGTTGCATTCAAAATTTTTGCAACAGCAACTGCATCACAAATCTTTAAAAACAGAAGCATATATACATCAATGATGTGAGAAAACTAATACCAATGAATTAAGAAAAAACTCCCTGAGTACTTATATAGCATGTTCTAACAATTAGAAGTACTTACTCCCATTCTTTGCTGATTTAGTCCTCCATCAAGGAACACCTGAATATATCCCTGAGATTTCTCTGGCAATGCTGCTTCACACACACGAAAAATTTAATTAATTAGGAGAATAAAACTGGAAAATCTGCACATTTTCAAGTTGAATGAACCCCACTATTTTAACAAAGTTTTTAAGCTTTGCGAGAGGAACATTGATCCCCTTTTCTACGCTTGCGGGGGAGGAGGGGTACAGCAAGAGTTACTAATGACTTACTGGAGGTACCATCTGGCCTCACACAACGTTTCATTGGTTGTTGAGGCAACGGCATCCATAGGTCAGCAAGTTGTCTATCAGGCTGTAACAAAAGAGGGAAAATGAATGAAAAATTAAGCATCAGTTGCTTGAAAAATCACTGAATTGTTTCTTGCTAAATGTTAAAGATACACCGATTGACTAGTGATGTCTTCTTACTCACACTTTGACGCTGCAAAGCACTCTTAAGCAAGCGGGAGTGCCTAGGTTTAGGAGCATTCCACTCCTGCACTCGATAAATAAGCAATGAGAATCATGAATATGAATTCATACAATGATAACATTTCTAGCAAACAAGACACAGGGCAAACAAGAGTGTGAAGCTCCTGCACTACATAAATACAAAGGCTATGAATATGAAAATGAATAACATCCGTAACTAACAAGATGGAGCCCGAGTTGGTGATACAGAGAATAGATATCAGTGATTCAAAATAAAAAGGTTCATTTGAGATAGTGTTTTATGATTATCATTAACAGCCTAGACCAAAACAACCCCTAGAGTTGCTAATCCTCCTTTAGATAGTTGTTATTCCAAATCATTTTTACAGTTGAAGCCAGACATAATCTAGCACCAAGGAGATTTCACACTTGAAACAACCTAGCTAACCTCTCTGGAGTTTTTACTTGTAAAGGGAAAAGTCCAAAACAGATCGAGCAACTAATAGTACCAAGTAATTCATTCACTAACCTCAAGTAAATCAAACTCATTCCATCACACTTGTGCAAAATTTTCTACATAACATTTACACTTGTGCAACAATCTCTCTCAAACAGAATCCAGTAATCCAAGCAAATATGAAGGCCCAAAAGCACACAAAACAAATGCATCATTCAGAGAAAGAAAATGAAAGACAGTGAGATCAAGATTGAAGAACAAACCGAGAGAAGAGAGGGGAAGGCATGGGTGAAAGGGGTGAATATGGTTGGAAAGAGGAAGGGCAGCAGCAGGACAAGAGCAGCAGCCATAGCTCCTCCTCTATGGGTATCACTTTGAGAGAGAGAGGGAGAGGGCTGCCTCATATTGATAACAATATTAATAATGGTGGCACTCGATCTTCCGATTACTGGAACGATATTGTTGTTTATTAGGCTGCAAGTCTTAATCTCGGAAACACTCCACTAAAGCAACTTTCATGCAGGAAAGAGAGAAGAGGAGAGAGAGAGAGAGAGAGAGAGTTAAGAGTGAATGCAAATTAGAGAGGGAGGGAGGGACCAACCATCCTCGTTATCAGCCACACTAAAAGCATCTCACATGTCGAGTCGCACCTATCGCCGTATCATATACTAATACTAATGCACTCTACTCTAATTTATTTAACCAAATACTCTTTTCTTGAAACAATTATAAAGCCGATGATAATTAAATAAATTCATATCCCCTCCCCCCACCTTTCGGGTTTTGTGTGACAAGTAATAAATACATCCAAAGGGGGTTCCTTTATCTCACCTGCAACATAAAGAAAACAATTCTTGAACTAAACAAACCCTTATTATATAATTCTGGCTACTCCGAATACGACACTAATAAATCACACACATTCACATATAGACAAACATGTGTGCGATATAATGCAAGTACAAGAAATTTTTGTAGGGAATGAAGTTAGGAGAGATGAAGAATGCTAAATTGATAATATTAGAATGTGTGTCCTTTTCTAGATGACCCCACAACCAACGGATAGATTTATTGGGAGTAGAGAGGAGAGAGGAGAGAGGAAGCGCACCGCTTCGCTTTGCGTGGGTTTATACGTGTCCAATAAGGAGTGAATGTGAGCTGTGTGGGCTTCACCTTTTTCACGGAAGTGATGCGATTTAGCTAAAGCCTTTTTATTGAGTTCGCATCTCACCGAAGAAACATACCACTCTTCCGTAAAATTTAATGTTTATGGCCTCCCCCCCTCCCCCCTTCTTTATAGCTAGCTTCTCACCGACACAGCTTCTTTATAAACTGTCGCTGTGTCTCTCTCTCCGTGTGTGTGTGTGTGTGTGAGAGAGAGAGAGAGAGAGAGAGAGAGAGAGAGAGGGTTTGGGTGTTTGGTGTGATGTTCCAATTTTTATGCAAATAAAGGGGAAGAAAAAGGCTCTTGCGTATTCTTTAGTTCATGTGCTTTGCTTCTTTTAAGTTTTTAACCAATATTTAATTAAACTAGTGATTTCTCATCTATTCTAACTGCTCTCTGCCACGAAATGATTGTCACTTTTATTATATAAGTCCGTTCACAAAATAATTGTTATTTTTATTTATAGTAATAGGTTCCACATAATACTTTCTATTTAATCTTATATTTTTTACTATTTCACTCACATTTATTATGGAACTGTTACTCCATTCACAATAATATCTACTATTATTCACCATTACCTACTATTTTTTTAAAATTCGTGTCGTCCACAATGTAGCAACCATTTCGTCACAAAATGAAAATAAAGAATCACCACACAAAATTCTTCGAGTTTCTCTATGAACTTTGGAGTTAATTGATGATGATTAATTATACTAACAATTTTTCCAATTCATCTCATCTCATGATTCGTTTTTTAATCCTATTAAATAAATGTTTCCCTTCTAAAATTTCTAAGTGCACAGCGTCATAAACTTCATTGTTTTAGTATATTGTACGGACTTGAATACTCCTCATGTGCCTTTTTGAAATCATTTATATACCTTCATAAAAAATTGATATTAATAATATAATCCAATCCAAAGTTGATAGGTTGACAAGGGATATATGATCTGAAAATTTATAGTATGGAAACATATCAGCCATTTTGATCCAAACTAAAAATAGTTCGGTCCAATAGGACGGACTGGTTTAATAATAAAGTATTATTTCTAACAGAATCGTGCTTAATTATAATTTTTAAACTCTGATTTGATAATTATACTACATGACTGCACTTTTGTGCATCTGAAAACAAACATATAGATGCACAAAAGAAATATTTTAATAACTAAAATTTGTGAAAATTGTTTTATCCAAGAATCTGCTGCATGTGACAAATTCTATCTTGATCATACTCATAATAGTTGAATAATCCTAATGAAAGGTGCATAATGCATAGTATGCGATTTCACCAAATTTTTGACCAAACCAATATATAATGCCTTACAATGATTATAAATTTATGAGTAAGTTGCTCCTAGGGAAAACTCCCACCGTTCACCCCCTCCTATGTCAAAAAATTTATGAATAAGTTAGCTTTTTCTACTCTACAATTGATGACTCATTTCATTCTTAATACGCAAAAGTTTTTTCCTATGTAATTACAACTACAATGAACGTGAATTGCAATAGTAGTACTAATTATGGATCGTAAGATACCATCTTCGATATGACCTTTTTTTTAAACTACGTATATAAATCAAAAATAATATTTTGATGAAAGATCATTGTTCTTAAGAAAACGGAAAATCAAAAACCGGCTAATTTAATATTTTCGGATTTTACACTAGCCAAGTGTTGGAAATTCTAACGTAAAAATTACTATCTACTGGAACATGGCAATTGCAACTTCCGCTTCTGTTCCAGCGAAGTTGTAATGGGCTTAAGGGCGAAACTGTTCAAACAGAACACTGGTCATAAGCTTGTTTAATTAGGCCCAAGAAACATCAAGCCCAAATCACGTGACATCCAAATGAATATATATATGTTACATTTGTCATCCAGTGTCTTATTTATAAATTTTTCTATTTCTTTTTTCCTTCAATATCATTTCCTTTGTTTTGATTACATTTTGTACTTGTTAATTATATCCAAATAGAATATGTAATTAAAACTTTTATTTAAATTTAGTTTTTATTAGTAGTTAATAATTGATCAGTTGGGTAATAAGTAAACATAAACGATTGCACATGGAGAGCTAGCTCTTTTCTATATACTCCGTATAGCTCCGCAGCTCCTAATCTCTTTTTCCACTGCTATTAGGGGTCGTTTGGTATTCATATACGTATATCAGGTATGAGTATGGGTATGAATATGATATATATCTATACTTTATGTTTGGTATATCAGTATATGCGTATCAAATTGATATACTTGATATACTTGATATGCTATTTTTCAATATTTTCATATACCAATTTTTGCTAGTATATGACTCATACCTTTATTTTCATTCCCACTTGATATCAATGGATGTCTTCAACATATCAAACACGAATATCAAATATAAATTTGATACTCATACCTAATATCTGAAACTCATACCTATACCTTATATCTGATATATTGGTATATGAATACCAAACAGCCCCTAAAAGTATATTGAAATGCGCCATTTTGCCCTCTAGACTATATTTTTGACATTAGTGTTTTTTTCACTTTCTTTCTTATTCGTCTTATTTATTTTATTTTGTATTTTGGTAAACCAAAGATGGAATCATAGGATAATATCACTTTGTAGTGATAAAAATACAAATTATGTCACCGATTTTAAAATATACAAAAATAAATTTTTTTGACTTTATTGCCCCTAATTCTTTTATTTATTGACATCCATATCCTATAGTTTTCAAATTTTGAAAAATGTGAATTCACATTTTATTATCGTTTTCACATTTTAAAAATATGAACTCACATATTGGTATACATGTGATTTTTATACAATTGTGATTTCACAAATTTTTCATATGAAAACATATGTACGGACCAACATTTGTTTCGTTTTCCCATTTGAAAAAATATGAATTCACATATTATTATTATTATCTTCACATTTTCAAAAATATGAATTACATAATATGTTAACATGTGATTTCACAAAAAAAATTATATGAAAGCACTTGTAGACATTTCTGCTTTCACATATTATAGAAATATGATTCACGTATTATACTTATGTGATTTCACATATTTAAAATCCGCGATAAAATGCAAATAAGTCATAAAATACAATTTTTTTGTATGTTTAAAACTCGGTGGTATAATTAATATTTCGCAAAATCTCATATGCGACCGGTCGCATAGCATACGACCGTGTGTGGTGCGTGCACGCCACGTGCCGGCTTCCCACACGCGGCGCGTGTTGTGCACGCACCAGTTTTTTTTTTCCCGGATTTTTTCCGATTTATTTTTTTTATTTTCGATTTTTCAATTTCAGTTTTTTCTTTTCAATTTTTTTTTAAATCCACAATTTTCACCTTTTTCTTATTTGCCTCTTTGCTTTTTTGTTTGTCGCTTCTTCTTTGATCAATATTCGAGTGAGGGGAGCCAAAGGTCTCGGAGCGAGCCGAAAAAGTTCAAATTGTTGCCCGACGATTATCCTTATATTAGTAAATGGAGCGAAGACAAAGCTATAAAATCGGAGCCGAAAAAAAATCTGAAAAAGAACTAAGAGTAAAAAAATATAAATAAAATTGACCTGTTAACGGGTCAACCCGCGTTGACCGGATCAAATCCGATGCATGCAAGTCATGCTCTTATTATTTTTATCTTTAAAATTGCTATTATCCTATTCGTCCAAACAAAGATGACATATTTGTTTTTTTTTTCGTGAAATAAAATACTTTGGGCTCCTTAGGTTAGGTCAATAAGGAATGTGGCCCGAAGTAATCCCGATTTATAAACAATTAAATATAGTGGAAATTAATTAAAAATAATGTTTTTTAAGGAATTAAACAGAATCGTTAATATAAAAATAAATACAAAAACCTAGTTATATTTAAAGAAAGATTGTTATTAAAAGTTTTTCACAACTCAAAATGAAAATTTGGACTCTACTTTTTTTTAACCCATCAATATCTCTTATACATTTTTTTTTTGTTTTAATTCAGTAATAAGGGTCAACGTCAGTTTTTGGGCTTTTGGCCAATAAGTCAATAATACCAATTTCAATCTTAAAAGTTTAGGTCTCAAAATCAAATTTATGCTGATATCATTTCTCGCCGGTACTACTTGCTGGCAATCGAATTCGCATATGACAAATCTATTCGAATAGATTTATTGGGGGTGAAAAATCTTACATATTTTACGTCATCAAAACTACATCATTTTATGAAGTTTTTTTAAATCAAAATTAAAGTTCAAAAATAAATAAATGATGAGAAAAACAAAAATCCTCATCTGCCAAAAATCATCGCCATTCGCCAAGCCCCCTTCCCTTTATATATCTTCCCCACACAATACTGCCATCCGTCACCCCCGTGATTATTACTATAGTGCAACATTAGCGGTCGTAGTGATAAAGGTTAATATTGCTACAATAATGGCATGTTCCCTCACTATTGAAAATGAGCTAAATGTTGTGGGTAATTGGAAGTATATATGGAAATTTTAAGTTTCACCGAAAGTCAATGTCGTCTTTTTTTTTTTTTTTTGAGATAAAAGTCAAGGTCTTCTTATGGAGAGCTGCACATAATGTTCTTCTCACGAAGGAGAATCTGTTTAAGTGAGGTGTTGCAAGTGGAGGAGAATGTGGAATTTGCTTTGGGAAGTTTGAGACACTTTGACACATTTTTATTCTTTGCCCTTTTGCAAGAAGCTGCCGGAGACATTTAGGGCTTGAGGCGTCGATTTTAACATATGCTGACACGTGCGATTCATTTGATGATTTGCTGTTCGGCATGCTTCATCATGGTGAGGAATCAATCAGAATTAAGGTGAGCATGATGATGTGGCAGCTATGGAAAGATAGGAATGCAGCTATATGGAAAGGAATTTACCCCATTCCGGTACGTTCTTGTGACTTTGCTCGTGGTGTTCATGAGGAATGGTTATCAGCGCAACAACGCACTAATCAACATCTTTTGAACAGAAGAAATCAGAATGAGTGCAAAGGGTGTCACGATCTGGAAGAAGGATGGGTTTATTGTGGGGTTGATGTTGCTTTCTCTGAAGAAAATAATTCTACTGGTTTTGGCATGATTTTGCAGAACTGGAGAGGAGAATGAGTGCAAAGGGTGGCACGATCTGGAAGAAGGATGGGTGTATTGTGGGGTTGATGCTGCTTTCTCTGAAGAAAATAATTCTACTGGTTTTGGCATGATTTTGCAGAACTGGAGAGGCGAGTTTATTGCTGCCAAAAGCTTTACGATGCCTGGAAGGATGAGAATTGAAGAGGGGGAGATTATGGGAATTCACGAAGCTCTATCCTGGGTAAAGCAAAGGGCTACATCAATGTCCAGATTGTAAGTGATTGTAAGGTGGCATGTGACGCTATTTTTTCGAGGGAAGAAGACAACACATAATTTGGTGTCATGGCTATGTCTTGTCGACAGATTTTGGCGACCCGCCCAAGCTTCAATCTCAGACATATTCGGCGAGAACGGAATGTAATTGTTCATAGACTAGCAAGATTAGCTTTGAAATCTGATACACAGCATGTTTGGGTTGAACCCCCGCATTGTGTGGAGGATCTTCTCCGTTTTCCATGTTCGTGTTCGTAATAAAATTTTATTTATTTTCAAAAAAAAAAATCTAATAATAGAGTATGCATGTGTATAATATAGACATCTATTAGCTTCATCATCAAATTTCGATCTCAATTTTTTTTTCTTATAATGAGAATCGACAGTCACTACTTTCAATGTGTATTGAATAAACCTCATCCTCGTGCAATTGCTTGCAAACCACGTAAGGCAGATGATCTCAACTTTGAATATATTTTGGGCGACTCCCTTAATTAATCCCTACCCGGGCACTTCCTACTCCTACTCCTCAAGTGTAGAGAAAAAACGAAAAATTGAGTGCAAAAATTAATAACAGGGTCCAAGAGAAAAATGAACCCTAAGAGCACTCACTATGGGGAGATCGATCCCCTGGGTCGAGAGTCTCTCGACTCTCATCATCGACCCAGCAGGGTCGATCCCCCATTGTAGAGTGTGTCGATGGAGGGGGTAGAGCGAGGGAGTCGTGGCCTGTGTCGATGGAGAGACTCCGCTCTCGACTCTCTTCGGTGTCCATTTGGGGACAAGCGGCGTGTCTCCATTTGTTCCTTTTTTTTATTTTTGCAAAAAATTTCCAACGTCTTTTTTTTTCACAAATTTCCCTATAAATACCACACTCACTTTCATCTCATTTTACACCTCAATTCTATTTCAATTCTATTATCTTCTCTCTCAATTCCACTTTATATTTCCAAAAAAAAATATACTATGAATTTCAAGGGTTCTTTTTTCAATTTAGATGAGGACGACGAGCGACGTGAAAGAAATATTGAGTTGGGTCGGCGAGCCATTCAGATTTTCACCGACACATTCGGTGGTGATGATGATGATGACGATGAGTAGGACGACGAGCAGCAAAGGAGGACGTACGTGCTCCGGAATCGTGAGGAGGTCGAACAACGCCTCCGCCATGATTATTTTGCCGACAATCCTATATGGGGTGAAACTGTATTTCGCCGGCGGTTTCGAATGAGCAAGAGGCTATTCTTAAGGATAACTGAAACTTTGAGGGCGAAGAAGCCTTTTTTTAACAACTCCCAGATGCAACCGGAAGAATGGGGTTTCACCCATGGGTGAAGTGCACCGTTGCTCTGAAGCAACTCGCCAACGGTGGTAGTGCCGATCAATACGACGAATATTTGCACGTTGGAGGGACAACGGGCACAACATGTCTCAAGAATTTATGTCGGGCCATCAGATCTGCTTTCGGCAACGTCTATTTGAGGAGGCCAAACGCCGCTGACGTTGCCAGACTCACAAAATTGTACGAGACGCACGGCATTCCCGGTATGCTTGGAAGCATCGAATGTAATGTACTGGGCATGGAAGAATTGTCCAACATCTTGGAGAGGCTTCTACACAATCATGTATGTTTTCATCATTTTGCATAACATAATCATTGAAGATGAAGGACCCCAAGCAATTCAATTCAGTGCTGAATCGAGCGCACGGGGCGATCGCCACGTGAACAGGGCACCAATACATCAAGGTGGAACAGCTCCATTCAACGCATATATGCAGAGACAAGCTCGCCTTCAGGATGCGTGTGCCCACGACCGTCTAATGGACGATATGATTGAAGAAATTTGGACACATTTTGATCCACTCAACTATTTTTTTTTTTTTTTTTGTATTCAATTGCATTGTTGTATTTTTTTAATTATTGTATCTTTTTTATTTTAATTCAATAAAATAATTTATTTTTAAATTTTTATATTTAATTTAAGTATTGTTTTTATTATTTATTACAAATACAAAAAAATACAAAAACAAAATTATTCAATCATTGTGAATCATTAAATAGACTTAGATCTATATCAACCCCCATTATCAAATTTTTTAATAATTATATCCAATCATTATGACCCCACCAAAAATCACCAAAATTAAGGATAGACTCGAGGTCTATATTATCATTGTAGTGGATGCTCAAGGAGGAAACAGTGAAAATTCATTTTGCTTCAGCGAGAACTTAATTAATAATTTGATGTACGAGCACTGCTCAAAACCGTGACACCACAATTGTGCATAGAATGTCTACTAATAAAATACATACAAGAAAACACCATTAAATATATAATTTAAACTAGATCGAATACATATGAAATACTAGTAATTAAGCTACAGATAAAGTTTAGCAGCAGTTCCCTTCTTAACTCAAATCTTTGGAGTCAGCCTCCTAAATTTTATCATGATCACCAGTCCTTGTAAGTTGTGCCTTGATATGTATCCTGTTAGCCACAGTAAGGCAGCCTGCAATATTATTATAAGCACAAAATATATGTCACGTAAATATCAAATGTGGTGTTGTTATTGTTGTTGTCGTTGTCTCGTATAAGTAAAAAGAAGCTCACCCCAGCTTGAGAGATGTATCGGAGCTGTCGGAATCTTGGGGAGGACCAATGGAGTTGCAAGCATTAACAGATTCCGAGGATTGGCCTTCGTCGTAGATTATGTTCTCCGATTCAGCTGTTACACTGTTTCTTCGACCATCTGATACACTAATCACCTATGTATCAACAAAATTAAGTAGATGATCGGTTTAAATTGTTGATATGTACGAGGCAAAAAAATGATATTACTCGTATATAATTTGCTTCTTTTGTTAATTGTTCTTAGCTAAGCTAAGATCATCGTGCACCTGTTGTCTCAGCCGTTCGTTCTCTTCCATCAGCTGCTTTCCCTGCATGATATTGTCCAAGACGAGAATGATCAAATGAGACGACGTTGAGTAGAAATACTAAAATTAAATTAAAGAATTTGCATTGATGAAATGAGACACTTATCCGAGACAATATTTGCTTCAAAATAGTTCAAAACTTATTAGGAGACAGAAGGAGTATATAACATATATATATATACCTTCTCTTGAAGTTGAGTGATCTCATTCATTATCTTCTCGCCCTTCTTCTCTATAACGCGGCTTAATCCAGCCTCGAGCGACTTCTCTAGATTCTGCAACTCCTCGATGCTCAATCCGTTAAGCTCCTCACCTCTCATTCGCCTATATATATGTGGACGTTCTCATCTTACTTTTGCAGATACGTGCATCATCAATTAACGTACAAAAACTATAGTAATTAATTAAGTAATTACCTAAGCAATTGGCTTCTCTCAGCGACTTCTTGGTTTAATCTGGAGTGGTTAGCATCCTCCACCAGCTACACAACACGCTTCATTCAAGTACTTATATATATAATTAAAGAACGAAAGAAAGATTAAGGATTTCGACGTCAAACAAATCTAGAGAGAGAGAAACTCTATCTGTACCTGCAGCTCAAGTGATGGTTGCTCCAACTTATCAAGGTTCTTTGCGTGCAATTTATGTCGTTCCAATATTTCCTTCATACTAGGTAAGATCAAAAACCAAATTTTAATCAAGACGAGAAAGATTAATTCTCACATCCAACCAACAAATTAATAACTTAAGACCATTCTATATGTAAAATAATGTTCCTTGTCTTGTTATGGAAATTGTAGGGGACGCAAAGATTAAGACGTCAATTGCCACTTAATTTAATTCGTTCATACACCAAAACGAGTAACAATGCATTCATATACGTCTTTCCATAAATGAAAACTTACATTATTTGAAGCACAAATGATACCACAAAAAACTTTAAGATAAAGTCCAAATTAACTTGAAGATAATGCAGAGGAAAATAACAATTTTTTGCCCTCTATTATTTGTACACCAAGGTCGAGGATATTTTTTTGCCATATATTTTCTGTTAATTTTCACAAATTTTCAAGTTGGGATATTATTGTCTACCAAATAATTAATCTCTTGTTTTACCGGGTAGATACTGATGTGACAGCCTAAATATAAGCATGTAACGGCAACGAGTTCTCATGATCATAAAAATATAATCAGCACAAAGACACAGGGAAAGTAAAGGGAAATTTCAACACGAAATGCATTTAATTTCTTTAAGGAGACTTATGAAGCTTCACTATTCTTATTGTAAACAACAACTAGGTACTAGATTACAAAAAATGAAAAATAAACAATTGCTCTTACCTTTTCTACTTTTTAAAATAAAACCTTGATTTTTCCACAATATGTGATTTAACATCATGCATGCCCATTATAATCTGTGACCTTTCCCTATTTACTATCTTTTTAAAATTTCCAGTGATTATCTATTTGTTCACGGATTTTCGTCTTTTTAACTTACGTAATCAATAAAGTCTGACTCATATAATAAAGAGTTGAGCACCCCACAAGTTTTTTCTAGTAAGAGGTCATTGGTCAATATAATCTCACCAAAGTGTTGGTTGCTCCCAATTAATATTGGATATGTTCCATTACTAGTATTTGATTAATGCTATGATTTATATAGAAGTTTTTGTATTATCAACAAATTAGATCTTATAATGTATCTTTGTATCTTATAAAAACTAAGAAACAAGGAACTAATCATATTCATGACACATCCCTATATATAGGATTAAGTTCACATGTTTCTTTGTATATGTACTGCTTATACAATAATGCTTATTATATGACAATCATAGATCACATAAATCTAACGACTCAAATTGATTCTCAGTTAAGTCAGGATAATATTTGATCTTCACTTATGTACATAATGTCTGATTAGACCTCAAACGATGAATGAAGAACGCTCAGATTATACTTAACTAAAACATAATTTTTAATAAGAAGATTTTACGAAGAAAAAAAATGTTGGTGAGGGCAAAGGTCGGATTGATTAGTATATGTGTGTGAATGTGTCCGTATATTAGCCTAATGGTAAAATAATTAATGTCTGAAAAAAAGGTCTCGGAATCAAATTCACTTTTTGAACGGTCTTTAAAAATTTAATGTTACACAACTACCCAAAAAATTACTAGTATGTTTTTGTGGATGTGAATGTGCCAGTGTGTGAAGCTTCAAGTCAATAATGATTAGTGATTAATGCATTAATAGTAAAGATATCACAAAAACTTGTACGAGACGGTCACACGGACACTCTCGATTAAAACTTACGAAACTTAAAGTGCCAATCGAAGAGAAATTTTAAGCAACGATATGAAGATATGCACTATATATAATTTTAGATTAAAAAAATAGTACTAGTATATAAGTAGCACATTAGCAAAGAAGAGTTGATGACAAACAACAAACGCCATTTTCCTTTCTGTCTATGCCACTTGCAGCAAACTATTCACACAATAATTCATGTCCGCTTTTAAAACATTAAAAGTTCACTATTTGAAGTCCCGCTAGATTAAATTAATTAAACAAAATGAAATACTGTAATTAATTATCTTACTCATTGCACTGTAAAAATTGCAATTTACTAGCAGAAAACTTACTATAATCATCTTTACAGCCATTTTCACAAGCTTAATTTCATAGAGGTTGTGCGCGTGGGCGTGTACGCGTGTGTGTGTGTGTGTGTGTGTGTGAGAGAGAGAGAGAGAGAGAGAGAGAGAGAGAGAGAGAGAGAGAGAGAGAGAAACCTGGAGCTAGCATACTCAAAGAGTTTGCCAGTGGAGGAGAAGATGATGAGGGCAACATCAGCATCGCAGAGAACTGAGAGCTCTTCAGCTTTTTTGAAGAGTCCTCTTCTTCTCTTGGAGAAAGTAACTTGCCGCGCAGTCGCGTTGGGGATTTTTCTGATCTGAATCTTCTCTCTCGCCATGATATGAAATTGCGCTAAAAATAAATACTATATTTCTGTTGAAAATGGAATAAACAGCCTGCGATCGATGGACTGACAAAATTTCTATATTAGGCGTGTCCCGCTCCCGATGGTGGAAAGAGAGAGAAAGAGATGCAGTGTAAAAGGCCGCATTTTGCCCCTCTTAGAAAAGGAAACCCAAGAATAGAAATTTTTAGCTAGGAAAGGAAAGAGAGAGGAACTTCATTTGACCATCGTTCTATTCAGATCTCGGATGATGAGACAAACAGAAAGCGAATTGAATTTAATGGAAGAAAAAAGGGAGAAAGTGGAATCGATCGGTAGCAGCTGCAGAAGAACTTATAACTTTGTTGCTATCTTTATTTCCCAGTTCGGAGACTCTGATGAATAAAATTGTGTTGTGGTCTCTCTCTCTCTCTCCCCCTCTCCCTCTCCCTCTCCCTCAGCTGGATTGTGTGTCTGCGACTGAATTGGCTTAGGAGTACAAAAGTCCTGCTGTTCCAAATTTTCCGAAAGGTCACCAATGAATGGATCACAGAGAGAGAGATAGTGTGTGTGTGTGTGTGTGTGAGTGAGAGAGAGAGAGAGAGAGAGAATCTGTTTTTTCTTTTTTTTTTTTGGTTAGGCCAATTTTAGAAAATAATACGGAAAAGCAATAGAGCCTTTTTGTGGTGAAGCATGTTTCGATATCGTTCATGTTATTATATACTGCCGACTTGATTGCTAATTTGATTTGGAAGGTCATTGCCATTGGTCGACACAGAAAAATAATCACTTTAAATGTAGTATACTTTACTATCTCCTGTGCCCAACTTTTTTCCTATCTTTCTTTTTTAGGACGGTCTCCAAGTTTCTTCCCAGCTACTTTTGAAGACTACCTCACAATAAATTATTATCTCTTATCTCTACTTTATCAACTTATTTACCTAAAATACCACGTATGACCCACCACTATCTCAATTAATTAATCATTACCCTTAATGTGGGACCCTTTCTCCACTCACAACAAATTCATTCATTTTTTATTTACTCACAACTAACTCAATAATTTTTTTCTTAATACCTGTGTAGAGTTGGGGACCGGAGGTAGTATTAGTTGTACCTTCTAATCTTTTACACAATAAGAAATGCAAACCACGACTTTCGACTATCAGTGAAAATCGTTTTTGACTTGTAATTTGTAAACATGTACTTCATCTGTCTAATTTTAATAGGCCACTTTGGCTTATTTGCAGGTTTCATTTCAATAACGACGGTAGAATTTAATCACATAACAAACTCTCTTAGTATATCATAAATTAAACAATATATCACAAAAATTATTATGTATCTCTTACTTAATTTGACAAAAATACTTTCAGAAATTAATTTCTTATTTCCCATTTTAATCATAAAATAACTTATTTCTTCAGCTAAAAAATGAAATTTATTTCTTATTATTCGTGGCCAATTAAAATGGTATAAAGGAAGTAGTATTTTTTTATGGTCTGAAAATGGTCTCTTTAGGTAAATTAAACTCTATAAATAATCGTATCGTGAATATTAAATACGATATCTAAACATTTTTAAGTTACATTTGTATTATATTTTGGCATAACCAACTTGATGTGAATATTTGTGTGTGAATGATCTAACGGTAATGAGAGTAATCTAATGCTACATTTTTTATGTTTGAGTTTATCGTGGAGCCATTTATAAAATTGTATTAAAAAATGAGGTATATTTTTAGTATGTTTTGGGACCTTCCCACTATTGAATTATTAATTGAAAGGAAATCGGAAATGAAGAAAAGAAAAAATCTCTCAGTTTGAATAAAGACATGGTTAGAAAGATGGGATGAGGATGAAGAATCTGAGTGATGGCAGTACAAGTTGTGCCCATTATCTTTTCAATCACTAATAAATGCTATATAAAGTTAGTATCAAATGTGGGGGGTTGTGCAAGTATTTTTTTTTTTTTTCGGTCTTCTTGTCATGTATTTTTAGGGGGTGTATTGGATTGACAACATCATGGATTTTAATGTAATTGAACCCCATGGCATGGAGTTGAATTTAATGGTTTTTGAGGGAGTTTGGGGGAGTTTGAGGGTGGGGTTTAAAGAATTTCGGGGTGGATTTTTAAGTAATTCGTGCGAGTTCAAATCCACAAACACGCGATCGCGTGTGTACATCGGTGGCGTATGAGCTCCCGTGATCGCGGGTAATGCATGATCGTGTGAATCAAGTACCTGGGCTCCAAACACGCGATCGCGGGTCATACGGTCGTTGGGCTCCATTTGTCATCTCTGCCATCTTGAGTCATCTCTGCCATCTTGAGTGATCGAGATTTTGGCAGAATATTTTGATTAATTTTTTTATGAGAAACATTAACAATCAGTAACAGAAAACAATAGCTTAAAAAAGAAAAACAAATTTGAGAGATGAACTGACAAAAAAATTAGAGATGAATTGATGTAAAATGTACCTCAGCGGAACTGGTTCTCTCCTCAAAATCAATTCCTCAAGCTTGCTGCAAACAGGCCATCTTGATTGATCATTTCTACGAATCTCAAGAATATTGAAATTCGTTGTGCGCTTCTTGAAAATTCCAGCGACCGTAGCATCCAATTAAGTTTCCATTGGACTAGCGACCATGGCTTCCACGCGATCGCGTGAAGTAGTCAAAACTTGCGATCGCGGATATGAATTACTTCGAACTCCCATGTCCAGAGGTCGGAGTTCACGCAGTGTTTTTTTCACTATCAATTACACCAAAATCCATCCCAAGGTGAAATACATCTAAATCCATGGAATGTTGAATACCACATGAGTTTTAAGTAATTAAAAATCAAGTCATCCAATACACCATGATTTTGAGGGAGTTCACCATTTACGTCAAAATCAATGAACCAATACCCCAGGATTTTTAAGGAGTTTGAAATCCATCAATCCAATACCCCTGAATTTCAAACTCCTTAAAAATACCTCAAAATCAACCATCCAATACACCCCCCTTAGTTCTTGGTTCGTATTTTAGCGATCTTTTTTTCTATTGTTCGAAATTAATTTGCAGCCACTAAGGTATATAGTGAGTATATATTACTACTATAATTTCTATATGTTAGTGAAAATCAAATTCAAAATTTATTATATCCACATTGAGATGTGGAAAAATTAAAAATACCCACCTCTCTCAAAATCAATATTTTTTATTCATGGACCCACCAAATATCAAACATCATTATCTTTTTGTCAAATTCCTCTAACTTCTTTACGTTGAAAAAATCGAAAAAAAAAACATTCACGGTTATACCCGCTCGATTAATTTATACATGCTAATTCTATTAAATCCCGCTCGAGATAGTGTATTGTATTCTAAATCCCGCTCGAGCGGGATATAGCCTTACCGAACGGGAAATTGTTGTTTGAGCGTGTGAATAAGATATGTACATGTTAAGTATATGAAATCCCACTCAGTAAACTCAAGATAAAGTAAATCCTACTCGAGCGGGAAATTTCTAAGTCGAGCGGGATTTGACACGTGTCGAGCGGGATTTTATTATAACCGAGCGGGATCATCATTTAAGTTACTTTAATGACGATTCATTATTTTCGAGTGAATACTGTACGCTATTTAATTCCAATATGATTCATAAAAAATACTCCCTCTGTCCCGTTCAAGTTGGCTAGTTTCTTTTCGGCACGGGGATTAAGAAGAAGAGGATTAGATGATAAAGGTTGTATTTGTAAAAAGTATTTAATTGGTAATGATAAAGGTGTTTTGAGTGGATAATTACTATTCCATAAATTAAATAACTATTCGTGATGTACTATTTCAATAAAATATTCATATAAACCAAATCATGTCAATAAATGTTGGGAAATTTATTAGTATGAGTTTTGATGAATTTCAAAACCGACTGACCCCAACCGAGTAGATGTTGCCAGAACCTAATGTTAGAAATTAGGCTCGCTGTTTGAGCAAAGTTGAGATTTTATCTTTACAGGTCTCCAGCTAAAGATGGCAACAAGGCATCACTCAGAACATCAGTTATGATGAAAGACAACTGAGAGTTCATATGTTCAGATGGAATGAGGGGGAAGTCTTCAGAACATCAGTTATGAAGGAAACCAACTGAGCGTTCATCAGATGAGAAGCAGTAAAGAGAAAGAGAACATCAGATGAAAAGGAAGTCATCTGAGGGTTCAAACCCAACTGACTAAATACAAGGAAGACAACTGAGTGTTCAGTTTCAGAACATCAGTTGTAGAACTCAAACAAGAAGATCAACATGAAGTTCAAAGTCAGCTGAGAGTTCGACGGTTCAGAACATCAGCTGAAGACCACTCAGATGAAGATCAAGATTTTCAACCGACTAACCGAGGTTGACTGTCAGAAAGGTTTAAGATTTGAATTTCAAAAGGAAGTCACATGAGGGTTTGACCGTTCAGTCATTACCCCATCTGGCCCAACACAAGGCTGTCTCAGATGGAAAGCAGAAGAGCACAGATGCCATATCGGGAAAGTCTGCAGAGATGAGAGACAAGCCATCGCTTTCAACGATCAGAGATCAACAGCTCCTCCAACGGCTAGTTGATTCTCTCCGCCTATAAATAGAGGTTTCCATTCATTGGAAAATCGGTGAGTGGGGAAGACACACAAGAGAAGACACACGAGACGAGACAGAGCGAAAGAAAGAACTATATTCCTTACTCGAGCTAACTTAGATTTAGTCTCTAAGAACATCACTTGTTGAGAGTTCTAGAGCATTAGAGTGTGTCTGAGTGTCTTTAGATCGAACCTTGAGAACATCACTTTGTGAGAGTTCGTAGAGTGTTAGATCCCAGCTCACTTCTTGTCCGAGCTGTTAGTTGGAACATTATCTTTCATACCTGAAAAGGTTTTAGGATTCTACTCTTCCTGTAATTGAGTAGTTAGGTTGTCAAGTACCCGCAAACTTGACATAGGTTGTTAAGTACCCGTAAACTTAACTGTAAAGGTTGATAAGTACCCGTAAACTTATTGCAACGGTTGCACAGCCCGGGTAAGCTGTGTGGTTTGTCCAGAAGAACTTGGACAGAGTTGTGTGGACTCACAACTCCCCGTGGACGTAGGAGGGTTATCTTCGAACCACGTTAAATCTCTGTGTGCTCGTGTTTTTCATTACTCAGTTATTTCTAGCTTACTCATCTGTCTGTCTAACCAGCATACAAGCTACATCCGCACATATTCAACTGTTTTGGTTATTGACCAACCGTGCTAAAAGCGTGAGTTGTTTTTAACGAGTTTAATTTCCACCACATTCCGCACAACACCACTCTTCCAGCTGAGGTTGTTTACTCAGCTGTGAGATTCCAACTGAGTCAGTTCTACTCAGTTGAAGTTTTTTTAAGTGTTAAGTTTTAAAATCCTAAGTGGTGTATTCCCCCCCCCCATACACCAGTAACTCGTTTCGGGACCATCAAGTGGTTTCAGAGTAGTGGTTTAAAAGACTGCTGACTTTGTTTCACAAGGTGTGAATTCGAGGAATTTTATTCAGTGGTCAACTGAACAGATCTCTTTACCACGCTAGTGCATATCTGCTTGCACCCTTCTTTTGTTGTTGTGTGCAGATGGACGTCAAAGACGATGAGGTACAATCTAATCCTGCTATTTTGATTTCTTCAATTATTTCTAACATGCAGGAAACCCTAGATGAAGAGTTGGAACTCTCATGGGACGACTTCTTAGCACTCAATGAGGAAGTGCAACAGCAGTCGGTTGAGTGTAAGAGTCTTCAAGTACAATTCGCCAAGCTTGAGGAATCCTTAACCGACAAGAACGATCTGATCAAGAGCCAAACGGAAGAGATTGACAATCTCAATAATCAACTGGATGCTGCCAGCCAACCTAAGGTTTCAACTGATGAGGAGTAAAAGAAACACATCAAGAAGCAGGAAGATCAGTTGAACAAGCAAGAGGCGCAGATCGGCCAGCTGGTGAAAAAGTCAGACGAACAGTCCAAGTATATAGATGTTCTTCTCAAAGAGTTGCAAACTGAAAAGGACAACCTGTTCAAGCTATATCAGTCATCCAAGATCATAGAGAATCTAATCAGTTACAGCCGACAGATGGATGACTTGTCAGGACTCGGTTACGATATGGTTAAAGTTAGTGGAATTCCTCCAGCAACCTTCATCAAAGCTGTTGAGGTCAAGGTTGTCGAACCTAAGACAGTTGAATCTGAATCTCCCCAAAGTAATGCAACTTCCACTTCTCAGCAAGCTCAACCGACCAAGGGAACTCCAACTGAGAAGGGAAAAGAAGCAGTGGATGAACAGAACGTTCCATCGGTTGGGACATCAACCGAGGGGGAATGTTCCAAATCACAGAAGAGGAACCAGAGGCGTCGGAGATACAACCGAAACAAAAATTAAAACCGATCTCTGAACCGTCCACAGAACCGACCACAGAAAGAATGGAACCGACCGCAGAGCCAACAAGGACTAAACCATCTGAATCAACAGCGGTTCCATCATCAGTTCAACCAGAGGTTCCAACCGAGTCAACCAATGAGGAACGGTTCGAACAGCTGGAGGTATTCATGCCACAACTTGAATCAACATCCGAGCATGACCAGTTGTCGTCGTCAGTCAGGAAGATGGAATCAGTATCAGCTACGAAGATTCCAACATGGCGTCCGACCTCACAGACAAATTCAACAGGATAAAAAAATCGCCATCAAAACAGGGGGAAAGCCTCACCTCCTAAAGTTCAACATGGGAGAAATCCAACTCCTCCCAAGAAACAGAACATCACTACTAACAACAAGCCTAAGGATAACCGAGGTGTTGTTATAGTTGATGATGAAGGAAAAGTAATCTGGAATGATAAATCCATCCGAGTTTACAGGGAAAAGCGACGCATAGTTCCAGGGGGAACTGGTTCTAACCCTCCAGGACCTAACTGAAATTGGGGACCTAAGCGAGTTTCTCTTTGCAGGTATAGGAGAAACAGCTGAGGAAGACTAAAGCGTCTACAACAATATGGGTGATGGACAGTGGATGCTCGAAACACATGACGAATCCGAAGGATTTGCTTGGAAGTTTTGTGGAGAAAGAAGGTCCATCAATTACTTTTGGCGATAACTCAAAAGGGTACACCAGAAGTTACGGTACCCTTGAAACCAATCATGTTTCGATTTCTAATGTTTCTTATGTTGGTGGATTGAAGCATAACTTGCTCTCCATCAGCCAATTCTGTGATAATGGTTTCTCTGTCAAGTTTAATGCACAAGGTTGCAGAGTTAAAGATGTCGGATCAAAGCAGGACATATTGTTGGGAAATCGATCGCCAACCGGGAACGTCTACTATGCTGACTGGAACGGTAGTCTTCCTGACACCTGCTTGCTATCAAAGAGCAGTTCGGATGTGAGCTAGCTGTGGCACAAAAGGCTCAACCATCTGAACTTCAAGACAATGAACCGACTCGCCAGACAAGAACATGCAAGAGGCATACCCAACCGAGTGTTTTCAACAACATACATCTGCAGTGCATGCCAGCTGGGAAAGCTCGCTAGATCCTCCTTCCGGTTGAAGTCAACTCTCTCAACCGACCGAGTGTTACAACTGATCCATATGGATCTCTTCGGGCCAGTTACACCAAAGAGCATAAACGGCAACGAATATACACTGGTTGTAATTGATGATTACTCGAGGTACATGTGGACCATCTTCATGCGCCACAAAAGTGAAACCCGAGATGAGCTACCCAAGTTGATGGATCGGATATCGAACCAACAAGAGATAAAAATTATTTCCATCCGATCAGATCATGGAACTGAGTTTCTAGATCACAGTTGAGAAGAAAGACGTTTCCTTGGAGAAAAGACCCCAACTGAGATTCAGAGAGTTGACATCTTCACCAAACCTCTAGCCGAAGCGCGGTTCAAGATGCTATGTGATCTACTTGGATTGTTGGATCCATCAGATGAGGAACCAGCCGAGGTGAAGAGATAGATGCCCATCTGAGGGGGAAGCTCAGATGGAGGGGGAATCTCAGATACGGATTGCCAACTGAAGACATCAAACGTCAGCTGAACAGACGAACTCGAGTTAGCTGATGGTATGCTGCAACAATGGATCAGACGTCAGCTGAACAGACGAACTCGAGTCAGCTGATGGTATGCGGCAACTGAGGAACACAGCTGAGGTATACAACTGATCTCGACATCAGCTGGCAGGTAACATTTATGACTGAAGGTGATATGATATTAAATGAGAATGTTTGAAATACATTCAAACATTCCTGAACATGTCAGCTAAACTAAACAAGCCATCATATCGCATTTAATGTAAAGTCTGGTTGAACTCCTATAGCCTTACTTTATAGTGCGATTGGGCTGACACATGAAACTGTACACCTTCTCACGCGCTGGTTGGAACTCGGATCAAAACGTCGAGTCAAAGATAGTCAACAGTCGCGTAATCCCAGCCATTGATGGATTCGCGCCATTTAACCCCAGCCGTTGATCTCATCCGAGTCAAAGACCTATATAAGGCGAAAAATCAGGAAGACATCTCCTACTTTCCTCATTTGTGCTTATCAATTATAACTGTTCATCGTCTTCCAGTTTTCTGCCTAACTCGTTTCTACAAAAAGATTTCTTTCCTTTCCTATATATTACCTTTGCAGTGATTATTAATGGCACCTAAAAGCAAGAGAATGGCGTCATCCGGACCTTCCCTCGTGCCTACCACGTATGAAGAGTCATTCGATATGTTAGTATCAAAGATTCACTTCGAGCAGATCCTCTCCGACGAGGATCTAGAGTCGTCGGTCCTAGCCCCTCTCGCCAACACTCTCCGTGAGAACGGACTACTGGAATGGGCCAAGCTCTGCCCCTCCCACTTGCTCAGGCGCCAAGTCGGAGAATTCTACGTCAATCTCGTTCGCCCCCTTGACAGTTCGGAGGGAGTTTCCACGGTGGTGTCGTGCCGACAAAGAGATGTTCCAGCAAAGACGATACGTCGTGTCTCTTTCCCCATCGACGTGTCTGATGTCCTCCGGTACATCATACCAATCAACCACACCGCCACCGAGTTCCTGGAGAATATTACCGACGAACAAGCAGATGAATTTCTTCAGGATGCTTTGATCGAGCCGGAGCGGTTGAGGAGCAACATGCAACGAACAAAGCTGAAGCTGGAACACCGCCTGCCGTTCAACGCCGTGTCGAAGGTAGTGTTCGGATACAGTGGTGCGTTCGGCGACATCAGCCGACCTAAATTGAAGCAGCTGATGGCCCTGGAGCACCAACACCAAATCAACTGGTTCCAATATTTTCTGAACCAGTTGATGGTGGAAAAGTCGAAGATCTCTGAGACTACAACCGAGTCTGGAGAGAAGCTGCTGAGTGTGAAGGACACGCTCAACTTCGGCTGCAAAGTCTCCGCCCTCATCCTCCTCGCAACAAAGGACCGCAACATGGTCTGGGCTGACTGCGAGGAGACGCCGCTGAAGAAGCTGTTGCTGTTCCCGACAGCCAAGAAAGCACAAGAGGTGCTGAGGAGTGTCTACACTCCTAAAGATAAGAGGGAGTCGGGAAAGCCAGCTGAGTCAACAGCTGAGGGGGAACAAGCTGCTGCTCGCCCCGCAAAATCCAAAGCCTCACGTCGCCGAGCTGATGCTGAGAAGGAGTCAACTGACGGACCTGCCCAGAAAAAGTTAAGGGTAAGGTTCAAGAAGTCCACCAAGAAGGCAGCTGAGGTGCCGGCTGATGAGCCAACTGATGTTCCAGCTGATGAGTCAGCTGATGAGCCAGTTGATGTTCCAGCTGAGGAGCCAGCTGAGGAACAAGCTCCAGTCGAGGAGGGAGTGCAGGTTGAATCCACACCTGCTGAGGAGCGTTCCGAATCCAGCCGTTCAGCTGAGGCCGCATCATTCGAGATCGTACCTCGAGGCCCCGGAGCTGATGAGGCTGAGGGCATGGAGATGTCGGATGCATCCTCCTCATCTGAGGACCTCGAAGATGTTACCACCTCCCCCACAGCTGGAGAGAATGTTGTACCGCCCCCAGAGCCTCTTGCTCTTTCTACCTAAACCGAGCCAGAAATTCCGAGCTCTCAGCTCAATGCCAACATCGTGACCGCTCCTTCGGCCGATGTTGAGGAAACCATTGCACCCTCTTCCCCAACTGAATCCCCAATTCCGAGCTCTCAGCTCGATGCCGATGTTGTGACCGACTCTTTGGCCAACATCGATGAACCTCTTAAACCCGAACCATACAATATCACCCCCTCCCCGATCAACGAAGCGGAGGACCTGCAGGCTGTTGCTGAGGAGCACGAAGGCAGGGTGGCCTACTGCTTTCAAAAGCTGTTGGGTCTGTTTCCTGCGGCTCGCGACATGCCCATCTTCGCCACACTGGGAACCGAGCTACTGTACCAGTTCCACCTTATCTTTAGCCAGTGGTATGTCAAGGAGGACACGATCACGGTGCTGAGCTGGGACAGGCTGAAGTCTGATGAGTCCCGCATCCGAGCCTACTTCAACTATTCCAACTTGGAGGTGGCATACAACAACCGGATCGCGCTGCTCACTAGGCGGATGGACCAGAGTCTGGCTGAAGGGACGGACACAAGGGAGGCAGCTGGAAAGGAGTGTGTTGACTTCCTGGACAACATGGTGGCGAAGTCAGCTGACTTCCTTGACGATGTTGATGCATCAGCCGCCGCCGCAAAAGAAAAGGAGGAAAACCTGAAGCTGTACCTGGTAAACCGTCAAGCCATGGTCACAGCTGAGCCTCTAGTTCAGAACAAATCTGCGAGCTAGTGGCTAAGAGGGTCAACCAGTTGAGGACCGAGCTGCTCGCCAACCTCCAGCACCAACAAGATGACCAGCTGAGGGAGTTGGCATCACAAGAAGCGAAGTACCAACAATTGGTGGAGGAGAATGCCGAGCTGAAGACGAAGCTGAATGATTTCTCCTCCTCCACCAGTCAGGACGTGTCGGAGCTGAAGTCCACTCTGTTGGGCTTGAAGTCGGAAGTGAATGTCTTCAAGTCCTTGGCTGACTCAAATCTGGCCAAGTCCCAACAGACGCAGGATGCTGAATGGGAGTCCCGGTTCGAGTCGCGTTGGGCTGAGTTTGTTGCCTTTCAGACAGAGGTCAATGACAACCTCTCTGTTTTGAAGAAGGCAGAACAAGAGCGCCAGGACTCCGAACTGGCAAAGAAGATGGAGCTGGAGTGTGCAGTCGATGAACTCTTCAACCGTGTTCAATCAACCGAGGCCAAACTCAACTCTCTGGACGGTTCAGTAGCAAGTCTTGTTGCTGATGCCAAAAAGGGGGAAGAGAATGAGACGAAGGGTGAAGCACAGGAAGAAGAAGAGACCCAAGAAGAAGGAGTGCCAGCTGCTCAACCATCTAAATCTCAGCTGAGGAGGAGGAAGTCTGCTGCTGCCAAGACAACCGAAGTCGGTGGAGCCGAAATGACTAAAGACTTGGAGCAGGCAAAGAAGATTGGAGTTTCCTACAGCTCCATCGCCGAGATCGCAGCCGAGCTGGATTCTGAACTCGACGGGATAACAACCGAAGAGTGCATTGCAGCGGCCAAGGCTATGGATGTAGAGGAGAAGGACTACATGGACCCGAGCTGGATCAGAAAGTTTGCCGCCAGCCAGGCGAGGAGGGTGAACCAGTTCGAGGTTGAGCTGAAGAAGGTTTCTCAGAACCTGGACCGCAACGTTGCCTCCCGCAGCCGATGCCGCATCAACAGAATCCAATCAAAGGCGGAAGCTCGATTGAAGCAACAAAGGTTGTCTCTAAAGTCCAAGGTTGAGAGTCGGTTCAGGCATACCGACAAATGGATGCCGACCGAGTGGAATGAGGAGTGGGAGCTGTTCAAGCAGGAGTTCGTGAACGACTTCTATTACAGGAAGGTTTACGCAACTGACGACCCAAGGAGAGCGTTCAAGGAGGCGCTGACCGAGTTGCACTCAGGTGACCCGGGCATGTTCAGTCAATTCAGGAGGGCCATGATTGACGCCAACCTGGACTTGAACACTGTTCCAGTTCCCAAGAGGGTTACTTATCGGCCACCTCTTCTCCCGGATTCCAGCAACCTAAACCGCACGAAGATTGCATCTGAGGCGAGGCAGGTCTGCAAGGAGCATGGAGTGGACATCTCCAAGGAGTCACCTGCTAAGAGGGAAATTTTTGTAAGGACTTTTGGCAAGTATGGGCTACAATACTAGCTCAGTTAGTTTTCTAGCAAGTGTTGTAATTTTCGGTTTTTGAGCCTATCTTTTGTAACAATCAGTTGTAATGAAATCTATTCAGTTATAAGATTCACCTTGATGAACAATCCCTCATTGTCCAAGCTCTGAATCACAAAGCCTTTTAAATACCATGTTATAACTGTGCTAACCCTTTGATGTTTTATCTTATAGACTGTCTAGAATTTCAGCTGAGATTTTAGGTCAGTTAGTGAGGTTTAGATCAGTAGTGGTTTCAAGTTGTAAGTGGTTTTGGCATCATCAAAAAGGGGGAAATTGTTTGGAAATTTATTAGTATGAGTTTTGATGAATTCCAAAATCGACTGACCCCAACCGAGTAGATGTTGCCAGAACCTAATGTTAGAAATTAGGCTCGCTGTTTGAGCAAAGTTGAGATTTTATCTTTACAGGTCTCCAGCTAAAGATGGCAACAAGGCATCACTCAGACAGAACATCAGTTATGATGAAAGACAACTGAGAGTTCATATGTTCAGATGGAATGAGGGGGAAGTCTTCACAACATCAGTTGTGAAGGAAACCAACTGAGCGTTCATCAGATGAGAAGCAGTAAAGAGAAAGAGAACATCAGATGAAAAGGAAGTCATCTGAGGGTTCAAACCCAACTGACTAAATACAAGGAAGACAACTGAGTGTTCAGTTTCAGAACATCAGTTGTAGAACTCAAACAAGAAGATCAACATGAAGTTCAAAGTCAGCTGAGAGTTCGACGGTTCAGAACATCAGCTGAAGACCACTCAGATGAAGATCAAGATTTTCAACCGACTAACCGAGGTTGACTGTCAGAAAGGTTTAAGATTTGAATTTCAAAAGGAAATCACATGAGGGTTTGACCGTTCAGTCATTACCCCATCTGGCCCAACACAAGGCTGTCTCAGATGGAAAGCAGAAGAGCACAAATGCCATATCGGGAAAGTCTGCAGAGATGAGAGACAAGCCATCGCTTTCAACGATCAGAGATCAACAGCTCCTCCAACGGCTAGTTGATTCTCTCCGCCTATAAATAGAGGCTTCCATTCATTGGAAAATCGGTGAGTGGGAAAGACACACGAGACGAGACAGAGCGAAAGAAAGAACTATATTCCTTACTCGAGCTAACTTAGTTTAGTCTCTAAGAACATCACTTGTTGAGAGTTCTAGAGCATTAGAGTGTGTCTGAGTGTCTTTAGATCGAACCTTGAGAACATCACTTTGTGAGAGTTCGTAGAGTGTTAGATCCCAGCTCACTTCTTGTTCGAGCTGTTAGTTGGAACATTATCTTTCATACCTGAAAAGGTTTTAGGATTCTACTCTTCCTGTAATTGAGTAGTTAGGTTGTCAAGTACCCGCAAACTTGACATAGGTTGTTAAGTACCCGTAAACTTAACTGTAAAGGTTGATAAGTACCCGTAAACTTATTGCAACGGTTGCACAGCCCGGGTAAGCTGTGTGATTTGTCCAGAAGAACTTGGACAGAGTGTGTGGACTCACAACTCCCCGTGGACGTAGGAGGGTTATCTTCGAACCACGTTAAATCTCTGTGTGCTCGTGTTTTTCATTACTCGGTTATTTCTAGCTTACTCATCTGTCTGTCTAACCAGCATACAATCTGCATCCGCACATATTCAACTGTTTTGGTTATTGACCAACCGTGCTAAAAGCGTGAGTTGTTTTTAACGAGTTTAATTTCCACCACATTCCACACAGCACCACTCTTCCAGCTGAGGTTGTTTACTCAGCTGTGAGATTCCAACTGAGTCAGTTCTACTCAGTTGAAGTTTTTTTAAGTGTTAAGTTTTAAAATCCTAACTGGTGTATTCTCCCCCACCCCATACACCAGTAACTCGTTTCGGGACCATCAATAAAATATTCATATACACCAAATCACAATCTACATATACATAAATTGAAAAATCTGGTGCCTAAATGCACAAACTGAAAATGTCTGGCGCCTAAATGATACACAATCATGCACAAAAATCTGGCGCCTAAATACAACATTCAAAAAATGCACAAGCCTGCCTATTAATACTCATATCACTACCAAACCCTTTCACTCATTTTATCCAAACAGCTTCTACAGAAAAATGAGAGGGAAAGATTTTAGCACTGAAAAAAGGAACTCCATTATCCAGTTTCTTCTTGAAGGCAACACAGATGGGAAGTTGCCATGGGGGTTAATGCAAGAAGCTTGCACCAGATTTGAAGTCTCATCCAGAACACTCACTCGTTTCTGGGTTGATGCAAAAAAAAACAACAAGAGACAAAGTAGTGCATTAATTCCATCAGCAACAGAAAGAGCAAACCAATCAGAATATTACGGAGGCTAGATGTAGAGAGGATGAAAGCTCTGCCACTAGCACAAAGATCAACAATTAGAAGTCTGGCCGACGGCCTTGATTGCAAAAAGAGCACAGTTGGAAGATGGATATCCGAAGGCAAGATCAAAGCTCACTCAAATGCTATCAAACCCTCTCTTACAGCTTCAAATAAGATGCAAAGGTTGATGTTTTCACTTGATGCACTAGAGAGGGACAGAAATACTAACAAGTTGATGTTCAAGACCATGCACAACACTGTCCATGTAGATGAGAAATTGTTCTACATCACTAAAGCCAATCGCAAATTCTACTTAACACCTGGGGAGGCTGAGCCACATAGAACATGTCAATCAAAAAAATACATAGGCAAGGTAATGTTTATGATAGCAGTAGCTAGACCTCAATTCAATGCAGATGGTACTGTTTTATTTGATGGTAAGGTTGGTATCTTTGCATTCACTGAAATGGTACCAGCCAAAAAAAATCCAAGAACAGAGATGCAGGTACTATGGAGGAAAAGGCAATTCCAAGCATCAACATGCCAGTAATCAGAAATAATTTCATCAACCAGGTTCATAGCTTTTATGTTTTCATGCATTTAAATTCACATAACTGTCAGAATTTAAGTCATCTACATCGTGTCCAACAGATAGTACCAGCCATAAAAAAAACATGGCCTGAAGGTGCTAGCAAACTCATCTACATTCAACAAGACAACGCAATACCTCATATAAAAGATTCAGATCCTAATTTTAGAGCTGCTGCCAGCTCAGATGGTTTTAACATTAGAATTGTTAATCAACCTCCCAACTCCCCCGACATTAATATAAATGATCTAGGGTGGTTCAGAGCAATACAAAGCTTGCAACAACAATCAGTTTGTTTGAACACTTCAGAGCTAGTGACTGCAGTCACATATTCATTTCAGAAACTGGAGGTTACCAAGCTCAATAAAGTGTTCTTAACATTGCAAAGTTGTATGCTTGAAGTTACGAGGTTGAAGGAGCAGAATGCATACAAGATTCCTCACAAAAAGAAGGATGTTGCAGCTAGACAGAACATGCTTCCAATAACTATGGAAGCTCTAGAAGCTCTAGTACAAGAATGCATAGAGCATCTCATAGAGCAAGGGGCATCTCAAGGAATTGAAGAACTGATTGACAGATTGGGAATGAACCAGAATGCGGATTAGAGAGAAAATCAGTTGGAGAAATGCATAGGGTATTTTGTTTTTTGGATTATGCCTTGAAAACATTTGAAGTGGTTTTTGATAATGTTTTAGGTGTAAACTAACCCTGTGACAATGTGATTCTGTCTAGTAATATATGCATATGCAACTTATTTGAAGCCGTTTTTGTTCACATCTCATACAATCATTGAATCATAGATGTTGCACATAAATCCATCACCAAAATTAAACACACGGTGAGCATTATCATATCATCTCTTAGCCAAAAATTAACCCATTTATGTCCAACTGTGCTCTTTCATGCAGTCGACCAGTATTAATCACGAAGACACACAATTACACACAAATACAGAACGAACTCACCCTGAACAATTGTGTACAGGTTTTAGGAGATTTAGGCAAGAGGGAGTTTTGAGCTGTATCTGGAGATTTGAACCTTGTTGAAGGGGCAAAAAAATAACAAGAGATCAGTAAATTGAAAAAGAAAAATTCCAAGATAATAGAAATGAAATAAAAATCACCTAAACAAGTTTGGTTGGAAAACTCCCATCATCCCACCATCAGCGCCGTCGTATGAGGGATCTGCCACCAACCTCCGGCTCAGATCGGCTGTTTTTCGTCGCTGTTTGCACTTCATCATGGTGGCAGAGGGGCGGCGAATGATCGACGGCGGCGAGACACGTCCTCGCTTCACTCTATACCTATCTTCGATCTCCATCGCGCCAATCCAAGCATTCGCAGCTTCGAGTTGATCTTCAGTGTCGGGAACCACTGTCCCGCTCAGATCCACTACAAAATCGACCGGAGTTGGGGGTGGAGATGAGGGTGGGGTGTCCGGAACAACTGTTTCGCTAAGATCCCCCACGAAATCAGCCGGAGTGGCAGTCAATGAGGGTGGAGATGAGGCTGGGGTGTCCCAAACCACTCTCACGCTCAAATCTCGGCCAAAGTCAGTCGGAGTAGAAGTCAGTTCCGGTGTATCGGTGAATTGAGAATCATCCGAAAACCGAGGGCAAAGGCAAATGGGGTCTTCAAAGAATGGGTTCATCACGGCGAAGACAGTGTGATTAGTCGGAGGGTAACCAGAGAAGAGGCACGACGGAGAGAGACGAGTAAAAGAATGGGAGGAAACTGAGATGGTGAGAGGCGGAAGTGTTAGAGAAGTAGAAAGTGAGGAGGCGGAGTGAGAGAATAAAGTTCAAAGGAATTAGGGCTAGTGATAAAGTGGGCTCAGATATTGGGCTTAAGTGTTTGGATTAGTGGCCCTAATTTTTGCCAAAAAAGGAAATCAGCCAAATTGAACGGGACACCTAAAAAGAAAAGGTAATCAACTTGAACGGGACAGAGGGAGTAATTAAAAATAAATATTATTATTGTATAATGATTGTCAAATAATCACAAAATTATCACACAGTCATGACTGATTATATACAATACCATACTTGTCATCAACTTTATGTAAGAGATTGATATAATGTGAATGACAAGACCTTATAAAATAATGAAAAAGTCAACTTTGGGTAAAATTCATTTTTACATGTTGATGTGGGCATTTTAAATTTTGCCAATAAATATGGGTATATTTATGCATTACCACTAGTTTTAATAGATTAAAAGTGATGATTATTTTCCTTTCTATTTTAACGGTGGAATACTTAACATATAATACAATAATATTGCAAAGTTAAAAATTGAATAAATAAAAGTGTTTATTATTTTGAATAAAAGTGATAGTTTATTTTTAATAATTAGTGATGGCTGTTATCAATCAAAGTTATAGTGGTAATCTATAAAAGTGTATGGTGTCAATTAATTAATTTCAGTTTGATTATAATTTTCAGTGAGAAAGATTTAATCAATTTAAAATTCTAAAACCGAAATATTTATAAAAGAAATACTAACATTTGAACGAAGTTTTGAATGACATGGAAGAATGGCTACATTACAGGCTATTGAACAATGATAGAGTTTATCCAATACTCAATAAAAATACAACTGTGGGTTCTTACAATATTAAAATAAAAAAGAATGTACATGATTCTAGTATTTTTTGGATAGATTTTTTAAATTTTAGCACTAATAATTTTTTAAAAAATTAGCACTTTCTCTCTTTTTTTACCCTCACTTTAATTTTGTAAATTACCCATCTTATCATCATCTTTTATTTTTAAATCCATTATCTTACCAAATTCTTCTCTCTCTCTCCCCTCCACCCTTCTCTCTCATTCTCCCCTCTCATCCTGCTACTTCTAGCTAGCTAATTAAACTTGTAAAATACCTAAACTTTTCGGTGCCTTGTCCCTCCGCATCAATATGCCTATAATTAATGGCATCAGAATAGTTAGTGTTGGTGATGATGTTGTTGGTTGGATTAGGATAAGAATGAGTAGCATAATTAATAAAATCAGGATCATTCGACTATTGCTGCTGCTAATATACGAATGTTGTCGCCGCCTCTTCATTCTGATACCGTCATCGCCGCCACCTCCAGTGGCGCGATGCCGTCATCCTCTCTCTCTCTCTCTCTCTCTCTCTCTCTCTCAGATCTGTAACTTTCGACAGATTTGGCCCTCATCACCACCACCTACAAGTACGAAACGATGAGGCGAAGTCAATGGTCTTGGTCTCAATCATCGATTCAAAGTGTCGTGGCTGAAATTCGCAAAAAACCAGACGAGCGAAATTCTAAAAAATAAGTCGATCTGTAATGTTGAATTTTTTGTGACTTCACAAATTTTTTTCATTGTTTTTGGTGACTTCACAAATTTTTCCATTCTTTTTTGTAACTTCACACATTTTTCCTTTTTTTGGTGACTTCACAATTTTTATTTTTTTTCATTTTTTTGGTGGCTTCGCAAATTTTTCCTTTTTTTTTTTGTGACTTCACAAATTTTTCTATTTTTGGTGACTTCACAACTTTTTATTCATTTTTTTGGTGAATTCACAATTTTTTTCATTTTTTTTGTGACTTCACAAAAAAATCGTGACTGCCGGCGACAGTGGCGGTGGTGACACGGCGGCAGCGTTGGTGGAAAAGTAGTGGTGGAATTTTTTTTTTGTTGAGTTTGTGACCGCCAATGTCAGTAGCGGTGGCACGACGGCGGCGGCGGAAAAGTGGTAGTGGAATGTTTTTTTTTTTTTTTGAGTCACAAATTTTTTTTTGTTACCACAGAGATAGTGGAGGTGGTGGAAGGGTAAAAATATCAAAAAGTGCTAAATTTAAAGGATTATAAGGAGTGCTAAAATTTAAAAAAACTATCAAAAAAGTGTTACTCTTAAAATCCTCTCAAAATAAAAACTAAAAAACAGTTTGAAGAAGAATAGTAAGGCATAAATACCAGAATATAGATAAATTCTATATTGTCATAATAATTCATATTTTTTCAAGTTTGCCTTAAGAAAATACACCTTCATTTATGAATAATTTTACGGTAAATGTAAATATATATATATATATATATTAAAGTTTATTTATATTTGACTTAGGTTGTACGTGATAATAATTTTACTCTTTTGTGTTTTAACTACATTCTTTAACTTTTGTATATTTAATAGCTCGTGTACATGATCACATTCTTATTGAACCCAAAGTATTTTCAATTTGTTAAACATGATTAAAGCTTCTTCACGTTAATTTTTTTGCTATCACCCAAATATATGCATGAACAATATTATTTTTGTTAAAATTATTTTAAGTATACATGTATTTGGTAATTATAATAATTATGTATTTCACGGGCACTTTAAAAATAAAAAGATAAAAAATTATTTTACACCTTCATTTAAAAATAAAAAAAAAATATTTATACCTCCATTTAAAAATAAATTTGTTATAGCTTCGAATATATGAATTAATAGATTTTTTTTATTCTATATTATTTTTAAAAAGGAAAAAATAAGAAGAGGAGGGAGAAGTAGAAGAAGAGGAGAAAAAGAAATTTCTTCTTTCCGCAAAAAAAAAAACAGAGACAAACTTAATTATTGGAAACCGAAACAGCAAAATCTGTACAATGCGCTGAAGTAAATTCGTACAGTTCTCGCCGCCGCCTCTCGTTCCGTTTCTTCTTTCGATTTTTAATATTGAGAAAATAATTCTCGAAAAGTCGGTAACCTTATAAATACTTCTTCCCCCGCTGCACTCTTTTTAATTTTCTACGGTAATCATACATGCAGTAAGTGCATTGCACGATCAAGATGTACAATTCTATGACGTTTACAGTGAACTCTTCGCAAGGTACAAGTACAGCAGTAATAGGGATATTGTTATATGCTGGCAGGAGAAGTACCTTGCGCTCTAAAAATTAGACACATGTGCCAACGCTATGACATTTAATTTCTCGGTTAATGTTTTGAAGAGACAGTTATATTTCCAATGAAACTGCTTTTAATTACTTCTTGTTTATCTTTTGGATATTTTGTTAGAATATGATGGGCTGAATAGGAATTGAGACCCAGTAGTTGATCGAATCCACTTTTTAAGATTTTTTATATATTCAATAATTATTTTTTTTCTTTTTTTTTTGTGTTGACGTAGTATATTATTCATATAAAATAAGAAAAAAAAATTGATAAACGAAATTTGGCTTGGCATTTCGTGCTTTTCACCGTGAAACATTTAATAACATAATTTTTTTTTGAAAGCAATAACATAAATTTGTGTTAAAAAGTATAGTAAATTACTTATTGTCTAATCTATCCACCTACTCCTCAAAAAAAAAAAAAAATCTATTGAGCTGGTTGTGTAGCATATATATTTGATGGCCCGGATAATAATTTCTGCAGTATTTGTAATAATAACATTATAAAGAAAAAAGTACATGCTAATTAAACATGTTTTTTATTGAAAAGTCAAATAAAAATTTAATATATGAGTACCAGGTTACTCAAAACTCAAACATTACAAAGTCACAATAAAAGAAACGACAAAAAACAACACTTCCACAATCTTACGAGATTTTAGAAGGAACACAATCTTACGTAATATCCGGGCTCACTCCTCTAAAATTTTCTCATTTCTAATTTTCCACGACTTCCAACAGAAGCACTGCCAAATGATGATGAACATAACCTTTTTAACCTTATTTTTGTCCAAGCTCACAAATTAAACATGTTTTCAAATAGTATGCGACATGTTGATCCTTTACATACAAGGACGGAGCCATAATGGGGCACGGGGGCTCCTACCCTAGCCCGGCCCCGTCAACATATATATATATATATATATGAATAAAGATATCCGGCCACAAATTATACTAAGTTAAGGCACAAATTATTTAGCAGACCTTTCATGCACAAACAACAATAATCTAATGTATCAATTAATCTGGACTGTAATTCAAAAAAAAAATTCAACAGTCAAGATTAGTTCCTAGTTTCTACCTAAAGATGAGTTCATATATGATCATATATATATATATAACTATTATATTTTTCAATTATTTTTTATTATTTATTTTGAATAATTTAATTTTTTTTTAAATTGTGTTATGTTAAGTTTAATGTATTTCTCATATTTATCTATTTTAGTTGCCTTATTTAATCAAATTCCTAGAAATTGGAAACTCTTATACAAAATTTATTGTTTGATGTTAGATTTATTTATTTACAATAATAATTGAAAGATTGTATTATTAAAAAGGAATTAGAAATGTATGAAGATATGTACGATATTATTATTATTATTATTATTATTATTATTATTATTATTATTATTATTATGTTGTGGGAACCCGCAGCTATCTTTAATGTGCACTGGATTCAGTCCAATTCCTTGTGCAGTAACTTGCAAACCACACTACTTAATAAGTTGCTAAATTTAAGTACGATATTATGGCTCTATAGAAGAGGATCGATATGCATATGGACTATTTTAATAAGTTGCTAAATTTAACAATAATTAGTTGTGATTGTGAATACTACTTTCATGCTGAGTTTTTTTCTCATGGATCTTTACTTATCTTAAATAAAATTTCTCCGATTAGAGATTAACATTATTTTTTTCACATGCAAATTCATATTGTCTGCAAATCCTATCCTTCGGCTACAAACAAATCATTCATCCTAGAAAATTACGAAATTTAAAGTATCGCCGAAATAAACAATGCTACCTCAATTATTTTATCAAATTGATCAATGGAAATTAAGATGATCATAATTCGTAGCTGAATATCTCATTGGTATTATTGGTTAGTTATCAATTCAACTTCTACTCTTATCTTCTAGCTGTCGATCGCCTCATTCATTTTTAGTAGATATCTCATTTATTTCTTATTGTAGATTTCAGATACATACTGTACTTACGTTTTTTTTTTTTTTTTTTTTTTTTTTTTTTTTGAGGGGACTGTACTTACGTTTCTAGGAAGTAGGAATTTGTCATCCCGCTTTTTGAATAATGATTTTGTCTGTAATTACAATACTCCTATATATCATGAATCTCTTGAGCTAGTAACAAAAATTAGATCATGGAATTGATTTTTCAAATAAATTTTTAACTTTGTTCTCAAAAAAAAAAAAAAAGATTTTTCATCAAATATAGTAGCAACGAATATTATATTTTTAAAAATATGGAAAATTGGGTCTCTCAATACTCAAATCAGATCAAATGTTATTTTGTTTGTACTTGGGACGATCGATAACAATTTTTTTCCGCAATTGATTTACGCATTCTCAAATCCTTTTTTTTTACTTCGCCATGACTTACGAAGTTTAAAAAAGAAAATCATGTGACGTTCTCCATTTTTTTGTCTTTCAAACATTAACTTTCTATTGTTTTATATATGTATGTAATTCTATCAGCAAATATTGGAGGGCTAAACGGCCCTAAACCCAAGAGTAACATTTAGGTGCATACATCTCCATGGTAGAAATGGGTTTGACCTGACCTGGGTCCGATCCGGTCTACTCGGGTCAACGTCCTTTGACTTTTTTTTTAAGTTTTTTTTTATTTACAATTTTTTTTTTCCGGCGGAGCTGAAGACTCTAATTTTACGGCTTCGCCTTCGCTCCGATTACTATTATAAGGATAATCATTAGACAACAATTTGAATTTTTCGACTCGCTCTGAGGCCTTCGGTTCCCCACGGTTGAATCTTGATTAAAGAAGAAGCGACAAATAAAAAATTGAAGAGGCAAAGAAAAAAAGATCTAGAAAAAAAATCTGAAATTAAAAATTAAAAATAAAAAAAATTACTGTAGCGCGTGAAATACGCACACCGCACGTCGGTTCGGGTGTTATGGTGAAGACGTTTCACTCAAGTTTTTGTCGAACTCAAATATGAGAATCGGAAATATCACGAGAAATGGTTATAATACGATGTGCCACCCCATTGGCTTAATAATAAAATGTTGCACTATGCAATAGGATTTCTCTTTAATATACTGTACAACATCTTTTAAAGGTACAACATAAGCGCACCCACAACAAACAAACTCTAGGCCCCACTATTCTCACCAGAAAAGGAAAAGAAAAATCTAGGCCCCACTATCATGGCAAAGCCAAGCCCATAGCCAAGCCCAATTAAGATTTGTGATCATTAGAAAAGGGATATTTTAATTAATAATAAAGTAGCATTGCACTTCTCCCCTGTTAAGTCTGACCCTCTCACACTACAACAAGACCTACAGATCGCATACCCATTATTAGGAGTATTTTACCTACTTGGCTCATAAAGTATATTTTTCATTATTTGTTTAATGTTTTTTATTTAATTATCGGTACAATCATGCATGTCAATCTACAAAACATGATTGAATCATTATCGATTGACTAGCTTTTTGAATAAGACCAAAATGTATTTGAGTGAGATGACAAATGAGTAAATTTCACGTGAATAAAGCCTATTAAAATTGGCATGCATGCAAAAATTGTACCAATTTTAACAGTAATTTTACATGCGGATAGATTCTATATTGAATGCATTATTGAATTGGAATTATTCAGCCTATATAAGATTCATAGTTTGAAGGATTTTGTATGCAATCATAAAAAGGAAAAAAATAAAGAGAAACTCTGAGCGAATATTAGATCGAAGAGTTATAGTAGTCATTACCGTTGTTTACATACAGGTGAACATAATACAAATTTTTATTATTTTGTAAAGGAAAAAAAATTATACATATCACTCATATTCTGTACAGATGGACAGAAATATATTTTCCACATGTACAGAAATGAGTCGATCTTTATATTTCTTTTTGTCGAAAATTGTATTAACTTTGACACGCTTAACTTATGTTATTTTTCTAACATTATTGTTTGTATTTTACAGAAAATTTAATCAGACATCTTTCAAACCTCCTTAATCGAAGCTAGAAGCGAATTAACATTGTTTTTGCAATTTCCATTTCCAAATGTAAGCCTTAAAAATTTACATTAATTTTGTAATCAATTTAAAACTGTACAGATAAAAAAAAAACTGTAAAGGTCGCTCGAAGTCATAACGCGACCTGTATAAAATTTATAGGATCTGTATAATTATTTTTTAAATTACATTATTTAATTAAATGTTTATGTTTTTATAACATTAATATATGTATTTTACATAAATACAATCTAAATTCGAAATTCCATATATAGGCATTTCTTCAAATGAGGGTGAATCCAAATAAACTTTGTGTTTTCATTTACAATTTACAAATTTGAGTGTTTAAAACATTAATTGAAATTTTGTAAAAAATAAATAATTGTACAGATCTAACAAAAACTGTACACGTACAGTATATTTTAGATATGTACAAAATTGTATTTTGTAATAAATTAATTTAATTTTATTTACGTATATTTAATTATTAAATTTTGGTTTTGTTTTGGCAGATGGAATGCAAGATGTTCCGCGTTAAATTCAACGGCGTTTGAGACGATTATGTTTATAATGGCGGAGAAGAGCGCACATTCTATCTTCCGTTGGATATGATATGTTTTTCCAACATTAAGTAACAAATAAATTTTATAATGATGTCTAGATCGTTAAGTGAGACTTTTGAAATATTCTATTTTTCAACGTCTCAATTCGGCGTCGAAAAATATAAATTGAGTAATGATGATCAACTCCGTCGATTGTGTGGTACTGAGTCTGAGCCTACGTTGTATATCAGTGATTCAGTGTATAGACCTAGCTTTGATTTGAATGCTTCTTCGCAATTTGTCTATGATGATGTGTATCCGTTTCAGTACTCGCAGTACGACGATTCCCTCGCACGTATGGCTTTATGCAATTGGCTTGGCGAGACGCAAATGGGTTCTCAAAGTGCAGCGATTGTTATTGCTCAGGGGCAATCACAAGCACCGGAGCTGCAGCCACAACCTGTGCAGTCCTATGCCACTGTCGTAGAGGATGATGATGATGATGAAGAATATTCTGCTGAATCTGAGTCTGACGACACTGATGACGAAGAGAAACAGACAGCCACTCTGTAAATCAGAACTCTGGCTGAATTTGTTAATTGGGTGCATACTCAAGGCGGTGTGAACAAGCTCCTGGCAATGCTGATGCAGAAAAGTCGTACACCCCTTGTTGACGAGGAGACGGAGCTCGCCACTGAAGCGGCCGACCTACAAAATTGGTTAGTTCCCATGATTCAATTGGATACTGCTGCTTCGCTTGTTGAAACTGTTCTAGATAACATGTCTGACGGTCCTTTGAGTATGAGCTCCCTATTTAAAGACAAAGAGCAGTTGAGGATTGCAGTTGGGTTGTGGCACTTGGAACAACGAGCTGAGTTTTGTACAGATCGATCAGATTCAAGGCGTGTTACTTACAAATGCAAGTTTCGAGATGTGTGTCCTTTCGAATTGCGCGGTAAGAGAGAGGGCAACTATTGGTATATTCACCTGTTCAACCCGACGCATACTTGCACAACCAATATGAACCATCCTCTAATGGAGAGGAATGTCGAATCTAGTGTGATTACAGCTCATTGTGCGAAATGCATGAAAAATTAGAAAGAAATCATCACACCGAAGATGATTATGGCAAGTCTTATGCGGGAATATGGCGTGGCTGCAAATTACAATGTGTGTCTGCGAGCACGGAACAAGGCCCTGGAGATGTTGTATGGTGGATATGTCAATTCGTTTAAGATGGTTCCTCAATATCTCTACATGCTCCAGAAAGAGAATCCAAGTTCGATTGTTGACTACAGTTTTAGCCCTGATGATTTCCGATTCGAACACTGTTTTGTAGCGTTGTCAACTTGTATCGTTGCATTCAAGTACTGTCTTAGGCCGGTGATTATATTGGATGCAACGCACTTAAAGGAAAAGAATAAAGAAGTTATGTTCGTTGCGATAGGAAAGGACGGGAACGAGCAACTTATACCGCTGGCATGGGGGATCGGTCCAATTGAGAATGACATCTCGTGGACATGGTTTGTAAGTCGTCTGAAGCTGGCATATCCTCCTCGCCCTGATTTGGTGTTCATCTCAGACGCCCATCTTAGTATTGCGAATGCAATTCGGGACATCTATCCTGGCATATTCCACGGCCTGTGCTATTTTCACATACTGAAAAGTATGGTGACTTATGGAAAGTCTATCACCAAGTTGTATCATAAAGCAGCATTTGCGTACCGGAGAGCAGCCTACGAGAAAGCGATGAACAATATAATGTCGGCAAAACCCGAAGCGCATGCCAAGCTGATATCCATTGGTCCGGAGAAGTGGGCTCGATGTATGTGTCCGGGCCAACGATATAGTAACCTGACCAATGGATGATAATAATAATAATAATAATAATAACAATAATAATAATAATAATAATAATAATAATAATAACGTACAATAAAACATAGAATAATACTAAATACGGTACTGGCCATCATTGCACAGAATGTCACCAGCAATTTTTCTTCTATATACTGCGACATTCCCAGGTCGGTTACCCCATGCGATACTCGGGGTTCCGCTGATCATTCTTTCGATGGCCATGAGCGCAAATGGACTACAACTTTGATTGTCGTCCTGTATAAATTGTCTGACAGGGTCACAATCAGTAGGCTTAGACGGAACAACTATAGCCAGGCTATCACTCCTATTTTTTGTCTTCGGTTGTCTGCTGGTCATCCAATAGCCTTCACTATCCAGGATTGTCCAGAACTTCATAGCAAACGGTTTTAGTGAGTCTACTCGATGATTCCGAGCATCCTCTAAGTGCGACTTTGAGTCTCAAACCTTCATCACCCACTGAGACATGTTGATGCGGAGAACAAAGAAATGCGCACCGATGATGACTGGAACTATTATCTGTAAGAAATAATCAGAATTTTAAAAAGAATTTAAATGATAACTTCAATTTTAGTATGCAGTGATTTTTTACCATGTCAGCTTGCAACCAATTTTTGACATTAACACCTACATCAATTTCCATTATTATGCTCGCACTCAAGCTCGTTGATCTCCGCATTTGGTTAAGTTTGTGCATGAATTGCAAAGTCGATGTTCTAAATATTAGTAGATGTAATGGATTGCAAATAATAATAAAAAATTTAAAATAAAGGATTGCTCATGAAGAAGTCGACGTTTAAAATAACCGTGTTGGTGTCAGCAACGCTGTCCAAGATGTGCACCCGTTCCCTCAAACGATGTTGCAACAACTGGACTGCAAAGACGAAAACCTGAGAAGAAACACAAAAAAGTTATATTTATTAAAACAAGTTAAAACTAATGATAACAAGTTTAAAATTTAGAAACTTACTGGATGATCCATGTCTTGAGTTGGGTCTTCAATTCGGCGAAAGTACTTATTTGTGCATGATATTGCTTCCATATACACGCATGAGCCTGTGTTTTGCAAAAACAGGTCATATCTGTACCATTTGTCTTCATTGTCAAGATCGGCAGGAGGAATTTCCTCTTCTGGGTGAAGTAGACTCGTATCTCGGCGTTGACCTGTTCTTGGATCATCTGGTTGTGTTTGCGTGAGCGACTTCCTAGCAAAATCAGCATATGCAGCGGGATTGTACAACACATCTTGAGGGTTCCCATCAGGAGATCTAGCAGCTAGGGGTTGCGCCTGAATGGGCTGAGAATCATCTAACACGAGATTGTGCACTGCGGCGGCGCTGAATGACGGGCTGACACAAAGGGTTGTTGGTGTCTTACTGGACTGCCGTGGACTGAGGCACTGGGCGGTGGACTGCGAGAACGTCGGCCACTCTTCTTAAACAAGTCTGTGAAAAAAGACTTGATCTCCGAAAAAAAAAAACTTCCCTCCACTGTGTAGCCAATTCATTTCTCACTAGGCCTCGCAATTTCTTCATGAACTTATTTCTTCTCCCCTGTCTCTGATTGCCGGTTTCTGTGCCGCTGCTCGATGATGACGACTGCACTAAGCGAGCACGTTTTCCTTTACTCTTCTTAGATTTCGTCACATCTGTATGCGGGGGCCTGTCTCTTACATCATATACGTTGGGCTCGACGCTAGGCTCTGACACCGGAGGGTTCCCAGAAGGCCGCTGAACTGGGGCACGACGTTTAGGTTGTTCACCCTCGGATAGCAAGTTGACGGGCTTCACATAATTCACTGCGAGGGGGTTTTCAGCATTTACTAATGACAGCCAGTACCACGTCCCTTCTTCTTCTTCTTCTTCAGGGTTCATGGAATCTCTACAATTCACCCCGTCGAGAAAAGTCTCATCCAAATTGCGCTGCAAAGCCTCATCCAGCTTCCATCTCATACAACGAGGAAGAGCATATTCGTCCACTTTGTCGGCAGTAATCGCAGACAAACAAGGTATAGCCTCGTTAATCCACATCTGCAGTGCCAAAACCGGCCCGTAAATGTTATACCTGTTATTTTTTCCAAAAATCGATTTGTGGCGCGCTACCGCCGAGACATAGTTCTTCAACACTTTGTATGAATATCCGCCCCAATGAAATTGGTTCCATCGGTTGAGATCATCCTCTAATACCCAAAGCCACGACTGTATCTTACCTCTAACGTCGCAACCTAATAATACTGCTTGTACGACGAGCACATAGGCTACTCAAAGATACAAATGTGCATCTAGACCATTCACTTTCAAAAAATCCTGCAACAAGTCCTTGAATAATCGGACGTCCCCAGAAAAGGCCCGACATGCTTCCACATTCTCCGTCGACAAATCTGCACTGTGTGGATCAAATGAAGACGCTCCAAACATAAGTCCCGAAATAAGAGCGTACTCACGGGGTGAAAATCTCAAATTTCTTTCACCAATACGAAATCATATATCCATCGGATCAGCACCGGCCACTTTTACCTCTCTAGCGACGACCATATGAAGCGCTTTCGCGCACACTTTACCCTGATATATTCTAAAAAAATGCCCTAAAGCACCCATAGAGAATGTTTGAACGAGCTCTGCACCCCCAAAATCGAATAGTCGTTTCTCTATCAATCCCAACATGCTGAGCTTGTTGTACGTGTTCACTGTACAGGTCACTTCTTGTAATGTTTTACGTACCTAACACCAACTATGCTGAAACACAAATAAAATCAATTAGAAAACAAAACTAAAAAGATTAAGAAACATAATTAAAAAAAAATAATATACAGATCGCATGTATTCTGTACAGCCCGTCTATAAAAAACAATCCACCTGTAGAGAATATACACGGGCTGTACAGTTTATTTCAGATTTTTATCATATATTATTTTATTTTTTAATATAATGACAATATAAATTAACAAATCAAATTATCGAGTTACATAACAATGCTTTAAAAAACTAATTATGCATGCATATTTAATAAACTTGAGAAATTAATTAAATAAAAAAACGTGACATAACAATGAGTTTAAACTAATTATGCATCATAGTAGTAATACTTAAACCAATAAAATAATAAAATTAAATATATCATCATAATTATAGCATAAATTAAATAATAAATAAGCAGAAACTATACAGGTCGTGAAAAACAATACACGACATGTATGCTTTTTACACGACCTGTATACTTTTGTTTATAAAGGTTTTCGATCTAAGTTCTTCCTACATTATGATTAACATGAATTATGGTATTAAACTAAAGAAAATATATTAATTATTCGATTAATTAACATTAAACTAACTAATTATATCAACATACAACAAATTAGCATAATAAAAATCATAAAAGCACAGAGATATCTAAAAAACAAGTCTATAACGTGTCTAAATTAGTTATAATAATATTCGTGTTAACAAAAACTATAAAGATCGTATAAAAAGTATATAGGCCGTATGAAATTTAAAAAAAAATACCATCGACGTGTATAGTTATATATAGATCTGTATGAAATTTACCTCTTGTAGATGTTGTTTCTGGACTTCAGTTAATCCGTCATCGCTTTTGGTGGTTTTTCCTTTTCCCTTTGAACGTGATGTTGACGCCATAGATTAAGGTTTTAGTGTAATAAATTTAGTACATGGGAGAGGGGAAGGAAGAACTTCTGTTTATTTCGTACAGGGGAGAGAGGAAGGAGAACAATTGGCATGGTAAAGGAAGGGTGGGTGGAGACATAAAATAGGGTTTAAATCTGTATGCTCTTTCACGGGTTGTACATAATTTTTTTTGTTTTTAACCGTTGTATCATTAAGGGGGAGAATTTATTCTCATTAAAAATCTGTAAGAGGTGGGTGGGGGTTATCTCAATCTCTGAAAAGAGAGAAAAAATCGGTACAAATCTATACGTTACATTTTTATAATATTTTATTGCATGTTATTGTTGAATGAGAGAAGAGTGGGCCAGGAGAGAGAGATTCTTTGACCGAATCTAATAAGAGAGAGAGAGATTCTTCTCAAATTTTGTAAAAAGTGATAGAAGTGGGCCAAGTGGGTATATGGGGTAGATAATTATCTTAGTGGATATATAGAGTAGATGTTATCTTGAAAGCGAGTATTTCGAATTTCCACTCAATTTTAAATGCACACATTGTGGTGTGCAAAATGAAAAATATACAAGGTTTTATAAAACAATGAAATATACACTTGGGCCCACACAATTGAAAATGTGTCATACCTTTGAGTCAAATCGTATTGACTCACATGCACTGTTATTTATTTTTTTTCCAATTTTGTCGGCCCATGTCACGAGAGTTTACAATTTTTTTTTGTTCTACTTTAACTTTTGTCGCCTCCCACATCTCTATACCCCCACCTCTCATTTTCAATAATTAAACTCCACATCACGCTCACACCAACCAACCTCCCGTTGCACTCTCTTCTCTCTCTCTAAGTAAAGAAATCTCGCTCACTCTCTTCTTTTTGTGAACCAAAAAATTCCGACATCAATACCGTGCAGTCGACGACGTCATTTTCACTTGTTATTTTCCACAATATGGTTAATTATGGAGAGGTTAATGTTTTTTAATTTTTTCATGCATTTGAATTTTAATCTGAAATTTCATCTATTAATTGCAAAAATTATTTAGGATCTATCTATATAAAATCCCGCTCGGGAAACGTTAGACTTCTGAAAATCCCGCTCGAGAGGGATCTTGCTTTTACGAGCGGGAAATTCTTTGTTTTCGTATTAGATTAATAATAATAGTATATAACCTGTCCAAGATCCCTAATTTGCTAAATTATTGATGTTTCGATTGTTTGATGTTGAATCTATACTAATAATTTTTATTCCGAAGACTGTTGAATTTTTTGAATGTGTAATTTGCTCATAATTATTCCCTTAATTTTCACATGTTAATTATATTACATCCCGCTCGACTAACTGTTGTTGGCCTAAATCCCGCTCGAGCGAGATATTGTTATTGAACTGCAGAAAATTTTCTGTATGCTATGTGCGTCATTTCCCGCTCGATGTGGTGATATTTTGCTTGATATCCCGCTCGAGCGGAATTTGTTAATAGCGAGCGAGAAATAGTTTATTGAGTTGTTTAATACTGTGAATAGTGTGATTTTAATATTTGTTTTTTAATTATAATTTTTATTGTTTCATATTATATTCAAGAGGTCCGAGACTATTAACCGGAAGTCGTCGGTTTGCACGGCCTACATGGACAACGTTTTAGAAGACGTTGAGTCTACATTGATGCAGGTTGGTGGACAGGATCTTCTGGAGAGGTGTCTTGAAGGTTGTTTTAGCCACTTTAGTTACTGGCAGCCGGAGCAGAAGTGCGCTATGGGCGTGCATCACCTATTGTCTCGTGAGATTACATATCCATTTGGCGAGGCACACGACATGTGGTGAAATATATAGAGTTGTGAATGTTATACATATTTTTTTCCGCATTTCACGTGAAATTTGTACATTTTTCATGTGGTGAATTTATTTCTACATGCATAAATCAGCTTTAGTTATGTCTCATGTCTGCAGAAGCAAGTAATTCATGTCATGCACCAAAGTCACCCATCATTGTGTACATTGATCAACTTTTCTGACATATCCCGCTCGGATATAAGGAAATCACGCTCGCCACGTGTCAAATTTCGCTGGAGCGGGATTTGACACGTGGCGAGCGGGATTTCCTTATATTGGAGCGGGATCAACATTTAGGGGGGTGTATTCAATGTAGACTTTCATTGGATTTTAAAGACTTTAGAAGTCTGGGTGTATTCAATCCAGACTTCTGTTGGATTTCTGAAATTCGGGTGTATTCAATGTTGACTTTTGTTTGATTTCAGAAATCCTATAAAAGTCTAGATGTATTCAATTACGATTTCATTTGGATTTCTGAATTTTTGGTATATTTAACACTCCATGGACTTTGCAAACTTTGATTTGTGTTGGATTTCCGTTGGATTTTGAAGAAGAAAATACACTGCATGAAATCCGATCGATTGGAATGAGATTTGAAATCCAATGCAATCCCAGTGCCGACTAAGGACGAACGGTCGCTCGGGACTCCCAGCCGGCGCTGGAGACCAGTGACCGCTGGTTTCTTCTCTATTTTTTTTATCTTTCTCCAACTTCCACTTCCACTATCACTCTGCTTTAACTCATTCACTCTATCTCCATTTCTCCCTTTTTCTTTCCCTCTCCCTTTCTCTCTCCACTTCATACCACGATTTCCTCAACCCTGCTCAAAACCACCAGTTTTCTACAGAGTTAATTATCAAATGAATCAAATGACAGGTTCGAGTCGAGTGAGATGCTAGCAACATACCTGGCATCGACGCCTCTTCTCGAAGAGTCGTGATAGCTGTGCAGCCGCGCCAACGCCGTAGCGGCGCAGAGCTTCGCCGTGCACCGGGCGGGGCAGATCAGGTACCTGGCGTTTTCCGGCGAGCAAGCGGTGGATTGCACGAAGGAGACCTGCCTGAAGCTCCACGCGCGAAGAAACAGATTTTCGGGCGATATTCCGGCGAGAATAACTGTATTTTCTGTAACTTGCTATAATTATTAGAGTTAAGCTTGCTATCGCTTGAACTGCTCGGTGCAATGTTCAATTAAATTTGGATTCTTATGTTCCATCTTTTGAAATACACTGCTGCAAATATGCTGGTTTTCGTTACCAAGTTTTTTATTTTTGGGGTTGTGGTTGGTGTGAAAGTAGTAGTTGTGTTATTCATAATGATCTTCGGTTAAAAAGTGGTTCAAGTCGGAGTGCCAGCAGCTCCTCCACATGAACTTCATGTGTGGAAATTTGCAGAGTCTAGAGCTCCTGAGATTGAGCTCCTGAATCTCAAGCAACTTAATTCTTGCTCGAGATCGAAGCCAACGAGTTTGGTAGTGGTGGGGATTCTATCATCTCTTGCATTCATACTGGTTGTCTCACTTGTTTGGCTCTTGATCAAGAACAGAATGTTTATTGGTTTCAATTGTAGAAGTAATCAGTCATGGAAAATCACATCATTTCTGCACTGTTATTGATAAGCAAGAAGATAAAAGTGTATTTTTGAGAGAGAGAGGGGTTCCAGCGGGGGCTGGGCTCCAATGAGGGTTGAGTTCCAGTGAGGGCTGGGTACCAGCGCCCGTTCGGTACATTGAGCGCTCGCTGGGGTCCAAATTATTGTGTGATGATTATCCTTATACTAGTTGTTGGAAAAATTAGTAACGATTTTGATTTATCCCAAAACCCAACTAACCCCAACCGAAAACTATCAGTCTGAACTTAGCTAAAGCTTACTGTTTGAGCGTATGAATTTTTATCTTTACAGGATTTGAGTAGAAGAAGTCAGCCAGACTAAAGAAGGCAGTTCGTGAAGAACTTGGTTAGTCAGACCACAACTCAGTTGATTCCATAACTGAACCGTGCAGCTCAAGCATGAAGAGAAGTTGTGTTGAAGTCAGACGTCACAAAGCTGAGAAGAGAAGACTTTGAAGACGTTGAAAGCAGAAAAGTTGAAGTCCAAATTCAAATCTACTCAGAAGCACAAGATAACCTGGAAACTTACTATAAATGGACCGACCATAGAGACACGCATAAGGCGAAGGTCGCAGTTACCATTTTAGGAAAGTTTGCAGTGGAGCAGGTGGAATGTCATGCTTTCGGCAGAGATCAAACGGCTAATTAGTTCCCCCTCTCTATAAATAGAGGTTTCCCCAATGAAGAAAGTAGAGAGCTTACAAAAGATAAAAACAATAGGCGCAGAGCAGCAAACGACCAATTCAAGCAGAATCTCTCTCAAGAGCAAAAATAACCAAGTCAAAGAATTAGTAGAAGTTGAGTGTACACACCTCCTCCTATTCTTTTATCTAGCCTCTCAGAGCCTTTTCTTTGGTCGAGTCTAGATTCTAGGTTCCTGCTTAGTTCTAAGCAAACTCTCTCCCAAAAGATCGAGTCTTTAAGTCTTAGGAAGAAGCCTACACTCCTCTCAATGTAGAAGACTTCATAGTTGGAAAAAGCCCTAACCCCAAAACCCCAAGTTTATCTTTGAACCCGTAATCAAAGACACCAAGTCCCTTAGAACCTGCAATCTAAGACTAGGAGCCTTAGAACCGCAATTTAAGATCAGGCTGTATACTTGCCCGAAAAAGTGTTGTAAGATTTAGTTCGAACCCGTAATCGAACTGGTTAGGTTGCTTGGTACCCACAAACCAAGTGGAACGTTTGATAAGCACTTGTAAGCTTATCTAGTGGATTACTTCCCCGAAAAGGAAGCCGTGGACGTAGGAGGTCAATTTCTAAACCACGTAAAAATACTGTGTCATTTACTTTCAATATTTTATTTTTCATTAATCTAACCAACTGACTCTACATACAAATTGTACTTATACGAACTGCACTAAGTTTTGCCTTCCCCGTTTTCATAAGGTTTCAGTTTAAGTAACGAGCTTTAATTTTCACCAACTTCCGTATAGCTTAACTATTTGAAACTTCAGTTAGATTACACTGCTGATCCTCAGCCAAAGACATCAGTTGTGTACTTGACTGTGTGATCAGCTCCAACTACCTCTCTCAGTTGTTGAACGAACTGACCTGAGCAGTTTCCCTCAGTGAAAATGTTTCAAGTTCGAAGAATTGCTACTGGTGTATTTCCCCTTATACATCAATTACTCGTTACCAGGACCATTACTAATAATCGGAGCGAAGATGGAGTGGTAAAATCGGAGCTTGCGGCTCCGCCAAAAAAAGATCTGAAAATTAAGAAAGAACGAAAATAAAAATAAGCTGAAGTTAAAAAAATCGAAATTTAAAAAAAAATTGAAATAAAAAAATCGAAAAAAATATGGCCGCGTGCACAACACGCGCCGCTCGCCGTCGCACAACTTGCGGCGCTGCTGCACATGAGAGTGACTCTTAAATATTTCATGCTCCACAACTTAAACAAATTTTTACAACAAGATTTATTGAATGTGTGCAGTTTAAGAAACATCGTGTTATTGCTAAAGAATGTTGTAATTGAAATAGCTTAAGTGTTGTACTTGCAAAATATTATAAAAATCGCTTGAATTACAAATTCGCATAATGTTGTGTTTTTTTTGTAAAAGAAAAAGCAAAAAAGAAATAAAAAATACACTGCTGTATTTTTAAATTTTTTTTTTAAGGGGAAGAAGAAAGACACTAGTGTAAGTACATATTTTGATGTGATTGGGCTATTTGATTAATATAGTATATTCGGTCTCGCTCATCTATGATCCTATCTCTAATCTCTCATAGCTGGGCCGATAACAGAATAGACATTGGCCCAGTCAAATAAATCTACTTCCCGCCTATTTCAATTTCTAAATCATATTTGGGGCGCTTTTGATAAGATTGGTCAGCTACAATCTATATGGTCTCATCATGTCCATTTTTTTTTTGTAGAAGAACCTCTACATCACAGTGAGAACACTGCACCGGAACCATTATACTACCACACAAAATGAAAATATACTACACTGCATGTAAACGAGATTGAACCCAAGACTTTGTGGTGCCTCAATTAATCACTTTAAATAGGCATCATCAGCCCGGATGTCCACTTTCTTGTTTATAAGTTGTTTTTGCATATGGTTACAAATGATTCAATCTACCCACGAGCTATTTAGAGTTGGATTATAGAAATTTATTCCATTTGAGAACCTCGTTAGCTAAATAAAACAAGCTTAAACATGGTGATATTCGGTTCGTAAGCTCATGAACAAGTTTACTAAATAATTTATATTGAATATATAAAATTATTAACTAGATATAACTTATATTTATACTACAATTACAAACTATTTGATCTAAATACTAACTTTCTTTATTTTTTGTAATAAAGATATTGTTTTAATTTAAATATTTATTAAAAAATTAAATAGTATGTAAGATTATATCTAGAAAGCTGGTATAGACTCAATCAAGCTTGTATAAGTTTATAAATATCAAAGTTCATGGTTAATAAAGTTTGATGTTTGGCTCGATAATAGTTGAATCAAGCTTAAACATGATGATATTAGGCTTGACTCGATTTTTTTGCACCTTCACTTTTGTATATCCTTATGCATGATAGATTGGTAGGTAAATTCCATAATGCTAAACATTTTGTAATGAACGGCCCGTACGATGGTACTTAGTGTTGATGATTTTATAATCATGGTCATTATTTTTTTTTCTCATGATTATTTTATTTTCAATCATTTTCTGTCCTAAAATTAATCATTTAATGTTATAATGAAAAGTGAACATTATGACAATGTTCAAATATAACTAAATTAATGGAAAATTGTATAATTAAATGAGTTTGTATTGTTTGAAAAAATGGATTATAATGTATAATCACACAATTCCCTTTATAAATTTGATATTAGAGGGTGCATATATAATACTGATAGAATATGATAGGATTGTATTATTTAATTAAAGAGGTGATCTTTCATGCAATCGGATCCCTGCGATCGGATCCAGGTTGACTCGACACATTGATTGTCCAATTTGTTTTTTTTTTCAAATTAAAGAAAATAGAAATAATTTATTTAAAAATTGAAATTAAAATATACTACCATAATTGTAAATTAATAAATCCTAATTGTGAATTAATAAACTCTAATTGAAAATTAATAAACTTGAATTGGGAATAATACACCTTAATTGGTGAATAATAAATCCTAATTGAGAATTAATAAACCCCATTTGGGGACTAATTAACCCTAAAAGAAATTAAATTAATTAAATCCTAATTGAAAATAATGAACCCTAATTGGAGACAAATTAACCAAAAAAGGATTCAATTAATCAAACCCTAATTGGAAAAAATTAATTCTAATTGAGAATTAATAAACCCTAACTGGAAATTAATTAAAAAAATTTTGAAAAGTCGAAAAAGAAACAAATTTCGTAAAAGTGTCATACACTTAATGGGACACTTCAAAGCGTCCTAATAGATCCAGCGATTAAAATGTTACTTTGTTAAGCGCGTACGTGTGGCACATGCGCCAGACAAAAAAAAAACAAAAAAACAAACAAAAAATGTTCAGAGGCATGTGGACGCGCATTATGGAGCGCGTGTTGTGCACGCACATGACTGAATGGATGAGACATGCATGTTGTGCACGCACTGACGCGCATGAGCATGGTTGCATGACATGCGACCTGCTACATATAAATTTGTGGTAAACCTCATTTCTAGCCATTTTGGGGTTGTGTTTTTAAATTTTAGCCATTAGCTAAATTTTTTCAAATTCTAGCCATTTTTTGAATTTTTGGACTTTTTTACCCTTCCAATTACATTTTCCTTACTTGTCTTTAGTTACTTTATTTCTTGATTTTTGTTTTCTAACTTTCACTTTCTCTCTTTACTCTCTCTCTTGTTTCTTCTTTTCTTTTCTTTCTGCTTCTTCTTTCTTCTCTTCAAAATTTCTCCAGATTTCTATTTTATCTTTGTGATTCATCTTTCCTCTCTTTAAATGTTCATCTTTCTCTCTCCGGCCCAACCACCACCATCTCCTCGCCGCCGCCGCCGCAACCACCACCACCACCTCCTCATCCGCTTCTTCTTCCTCTTCTTCTCCTCCTTTCTTCTCTTCTCTCTTGTCTCTTCTCTCTTCTCTCCTCGCCGGAGTTGGTACAGCCGCCGCCATCTCCTCGCGGATCTCCTCCTTTTCCTCATCACCGCCATCTCCTCGTCGCCGCCATCCGCCTCGCCTTTGCCGCATACGTCGCAGAGGATCTTCATATGATTGGAGGATAGATTTGATGATGAATTTCTGTAAATTTCTGTAAAAAATGCGCCGCCGCCTCTCCGAAATCCCTAGATTTGATGATGATTCTGTTACTTCAGAAATTGTTACTTCACAAATTTTGTTATTGTTTCTTCACTATTTTTAAATATTGTTACTTCACTATTTTTTCTCACTGTTACTTCAATCTTGTTGCTATTATTCAATTTCTCGTAATTATAATATAATAGCACATGCTTTTTTGTCCTATGTTGCTATTACATTTACTTTACAGTGTTGGTGTTTTTGTCTTATTTGTTTGCTTTCGCTAATGAAATACTTCATTTTTCATTATTGTCTTTTGTTACTTGATTTTTAGTTACATACCGAATTGTTACTTCACTAAGATTCCTTTATGTTACTTAATTTTTAGTTACCTCACAATTGTTACTTCACTATGATTCATTTTTGTTACTTCACTATGTTGTTTCCATTATTTCACTTATCCAAAAAAATTTACAAAGTCACATACTTTTACAAAAAAAAATTGTGATTGAATTTATATTTGTTTCGTTAGATTTTTTTTTGTTGAGTCACGAAAAATAAAATTGTGACTACCGGTGACAGCGGCGGCGGTGGCGCCAGCAACTAAGAAGTTTATTTTTTGTTTCTTTGTTCAGGCACAAAAAAAAAATTGTGACTTCACAAAAAAAATTGTTCAATTTTTTTTTGTTCAGTTTTTTTTTTGTTTAGTCACAAAAAAAAAATTTGTGACCACCGGCGGGCGGCGGCGGCGGCTAAGAGATAAATAATAGAAGGTGAGAGATGAAGAAATAAAAGGGTGAAAACAAAAAAAATAAAATAAAATGCACGGTAACAAAAATAAATTTTGTGAAAGGACTAAACAGTTGTCTAAAGGAAGGGTATAAAAGTCATAAATGGCTAAAATTTAAAGAAATAAAGGGAAGGGCTAAAATTTAAAATCTCTATGAAAGAATGACTACTCCTAAAATTGCCTCAATTTTTGCCTTAATGAAAGTTAAAATGATAAATTATCATTCAATTGTTAAGTAGAAATACGAACCGAATTATTCATTACAATCTAAATTATTCGAAAAAACATTTACTAATGTAGATTATTTTATTAATGAAGCCTCATGAATCAATGAAGTAGGCATAAATATATTCACTTAAATTGCAAGTTTAAACACAATAATGCATTTCATTTGTTTGCCAACTCATCAAAAGTAAAGTAAAGCAAAGCAAATTCTTTACCTATTGAGTGGTCCACACTTCCATTTACCTTTACAATTCACCCCAACGACGCATACTTAATTTTTTTCTGAAAATAATTAGAAATAAATAAAAATTATGGACTCTGTAACCATAAATATTACTAAAATACTAAACTAAATGACCCACAAGGCAAGGCATCAAGAGCTACAAAGTGCTGCCCACACCACACAAGCATCGAATATAAAATTAGTTATAAATTGGTAATTGAAATTAATCAACGAATTTCAATAATATTACTATAATAGGACCTGTAGTTTATACATAATGGTTTGAGTTGAATTCAACCAATTATATTCTACCAAATCAAACATACAAATACAATTGACATTAATACATATTGTTTTAACCTAGTCTCTAAGACCGTGGGCAACAGCGAGCTCCAATGTGGAGCTCGCTACCCTTTTTAGTGAACCCCAAGCGCGCTCAAAAATTCAATTGCAGTGGCGAGCTCCACATTTGGAGCTTGCTGCCTTTTTTTTAAATATATTTTATTTTATTGCAAAATACAGAAATAATAAAATTAAAACTTAATTTTATTGAAATAAAAATATTACATTAAAAAGAAATCCTACAACCACTCATGTTTTTTCTTGAGCACCACAACATAGTTCTCGTGAAATAATTTTGGTCAGGTATCATATTCTCGGTACTTCTCGTGATGATATGGTAGTCTTGCGTCCTCGCAAAATCCGACATCGTTGCCTTCATCACCTCGGCTACTTGGGCAAGTTCCGCCGCCGCCGTTAAATCGAAACCCGAGCTCGATCCCGCCATCTTCTTTCCTCTAGCAAGGGCCTTTGCTGCGTCTCTACCCATCGACAGCTCAAGCCTACTAGAGTGCTGCGAGCCAAATTCCCTGCCCGAAAATGGAGTGGTCGATTGCGGTGTGTTCCCGCTCGGATTGCTCCCCGTCGCCGAATCGTGCGCCTAAGTCGTGTAGCTCCCATCTTCGTTCTCTTTGGCGCCGCTTGGATATGGTATTTGGCGGAGTGGACTCCGGCAAACTTTGGCGTATCTCTTACTACCCGCCATGTCTCCAATTGCTTAAAGGGCCCGCGTCGCGAAGTTTGTCACTCGATGAGAGCCCGAGCCAAAATGTCATCATAGCTCTCACCGCTTCGACTTTGGATCTCGCACTCCTTATAAAGTTGTTGAAATTCCGCCAATGGGCCCTTCACTCGATCCCAATGGTTCCGGAGCTTTGCCATGTTCCTTTTCGACGTTCCTTCGGGCTGGAGCTCGCGGTATCGGTGCAAAATGCGGCGCCAATACGCATCTTTCTTTTGGCCGTTGTCGACGTCGTGGTCTTGACTAATGTCCACCCAACACCGAGCCAAGATTTTTGTCTCGGCCTCGGTGTATCCTTGCGGCCCGTCCTCGCCTTCGGAAGACGACTCCACCAACTCCACCGCCACCCTATTGCGCCCATCACGACCGCCACGACCGCCACCACGACAATCACTACAGGAGGTCGTTGCTTTTTTTTTCCTTCCTCTTTGCCGGCTACGTGACTTGAACCTCGTCTCCTTCCTCGTCCAAATTGACCGCCGAGTTTAAATCATCGGGAGACGGCGCGGGGTGTGTAGGATAGCCGGAACCGGAACCTTGTGAAAGATGTGAGGAGGTCTCGGCGTTGGAGGCTCCGAAGCCTTGAAACGGTGCAAAGGCCCCGACAACAAAGTGAGGAACGTAGACTCCTTGTGTTGAAAATTGAGGCACGAAAGCTTGGGGCGACAAGAATAAATCTCGTTGGGGCACCGGAGAATTTTGTCGAGTGGATGGACGAGGATTCAGGCTATTTGGATCGCCATCTTCGGCATATGACCAATTGGAGTTGAAATTGGCAACCATTTTTATTTTATTTTATTTTTGGAGATGACCGCCGGAGAAGTGTGACCGCCTGTGAGGAGATGAAAGTTGAGAGAGATGAGTGTAGAGAGTGTAGTGTGTGATTTGTGTGGAGGGAAGAAATATATATATAGATGAATTTTGAATTAAAAAAAAAATTGAACTGTGACCGTTGGTGATCAGAACGACTATGCCGACGACCAACTAGCGGCCACCACGTGGCAGCGAGCTCATGAGAGCGCAGCTCGCTCAATCGAGCTTGAGCTCGCGAGCGTTGCGCTCGCCAATGACGTGCGAGCTCGAGGGATAGAGCCCACATCCTAAGACCATCAACAATGGCGAGCTCCACGTAGGAGCTCGCAGCTCATGTGGGTGGGCCCTCCATGCTCTCCAATTTTCGTCTGCAATGGCGAGCTCTAAATCTAGAGTTCTTTTATTATATTATTAACGAATGAGAATGTGTCATGTGGCCACTAACTCTTTTTTTTCTTATTTAATTGTTGTCCCCTCAATATATTTATTCCTTGCGAGCTCTCTCGAAGCTCTCTACAACAAGCTCCTTGCGAGCTCCAAGCTCTACAATGGTGAGCGAGCTCCACATGGAGTATGCACATAGGAATAAAATTATCTGTGGTTTACCTGCCCTGTATAGTTTGCAGGTTACTGTATAAGGGACAAGAGTTTATCCAGTGTGCACCGAAAATACAGCAAGTTCCACGACATAAGAAAAGAATAAAATTATCCACGTCATTTTGAAGCAGTAAATACATATTTGGCTTATATAGGTAAAACGAAAAAACTCGGTAAAGAATAAAAAAAGATACTGTACTACAGTAGTTGGAAGAGAGAGAGAGAGAGAGAGAGAGAGAGAGAGAGAGAAATCCCATCTCCCTCCAACACAATCCAAAACGAACGTAGTTGATGGAATCAATTTTGACGAGGTGAACCACAGTTAAGCAGCTAAAACTCAACTCCCAAAATTCAATTTTTAATTTTTGTGAACCCAAATGCCCAAATGTGTCCCACCTCAAAACCACCCACTCGCCCCCGACGCTGTCACCGCCTCCTTCACCACTAAATTTTTTTGAATTGGATTGGATTGCGGTAAAACTCTACAAATTATTTCGGAAATTTCAGTGGCGGAGGAACAAAGAAGACAGCTTTCTTTCTTTCTTTCTTTCTTTCTACATGTACATGAACTCATCTCTTCTTTCGTTCCACATTTCCATTCTATTGTAGATTTTTGGGTTCTGTGCTTTTGGGAATTTCTTGTTGAGGGCGGATGGGGAGCAACAACCGGTGGAACTGGGAGGTGGCCGGCTTTGAGCCGAGGAAATCGGTGGAGCAGCGAGATGACTATCGGAGGGTGCCGCCGGCGCCGCGCCGCTACTCGATGTCGGTATCGTCGCAGTCCGATATTCTCAAGCAAGCTGTCAACTCCAAGCTCGTACGATTGAACGACAAAGTCAAGGTTAGTGTCTCGGTTGACTGTGCTGCTGCCGTGATTTTTCTTTATTTATTTGTCTTTTTCTCAGTGTTTATGCGGCAATGCTTTTGAATTAACTAATTATTTTAAGCTGGTAGACGTTGGTTTGCTGGGGTTTGTTTGAGTGACCAAAACATGGTCTGTTTGAATCAGTTTGACAGAATCAGCTGATTTTAGCTCCTTATTCATACGTTTCTGAGGAATGTACTTGGATTGCAGAGGTTCCTGAAAATTTATAATTGTGGAGGATAATGAAATGAGAGCTTTGGATGTTCGGGAAGTTTTTTGGATTTCTGTTTAGATTCTAAGAACAATGGTGGCCGCAATACTTTTTTTTGTTGTTGGGGATTTGGCGTTGGTTGACGAAAGGGCTTGAATTTTGGTTGCTTTTTAGTTATACTTTCCCGGCTCCTGTGGATAGTATCAATATCAAAAGAGTTCATGGAAAAAAGCTTTTGTGGTACATTGGTATCATGTTTGCAGATATTACTTCATTGAGCTACCATGATTTGTTGTCAGTTGTGGAATTAGTTTAGGCTAGTTGATAATTAAGAAGTGCAGAAAGCTTAGCTACTCTGCAGTATATAGTACATGAACAAAGGTCTATCCTATCTGTCATATCCTTGCAAGAAACAGTTTCTTGTAGATATTAAGTTTGAGGAGCAGAAGATGTTGGAAAATTTACAGTACCGAGGTTAGAAATGGAATGAATGGAGGAAGTTTGTGGATTTAATCAATTATTTGAGATCACGTACTTTCAATTTTAGTGAGCTGTCGTAGATACATGTCCCACCATATAAGTAGTATCGTGTGGGTCTACTTTTTCACCATTACAGAAAGATATCATTTTTCGTACAACCTTCTAATAATGGTACTTATTTTGCTAACTATGACACTCCAAAATGAAAAGGGGCTCAAGCAATTTCTAAGTAGAGAACTCTGACAAAAAGGTTATACCATACGAAGGATGCTGTATGAAATAGGCTCTGTAATGAATGTTCTGAATGTAAAGTGAAAACTATGGAAAAATGCAGCATATGTCCATGCTCTGCTGCAGCATTATCTTATTTAATAGATTGGAATTAAATTGGTAATACAATCACATTCCCTAAAAGCCTATGTAGTGTGCTTCATGTTCTATTATATAACATAAACTTCTATGGTAAAAGTATATATGTTGTTTATTTTTGTTAAAGGAAGTTATGTTTGATAAACGAGGAAACTGGGCCTATCTTCAACTCAAAAACACTCAACTATATATATGTTTTTCATCAAACTTTTAAGGGTTTCATTAGCAACATGGACACGGTTCAAGTGCTATTGGGAGTAGTAAGTATTATTAGGGAGAAATAATGAATTCTAGAGGATCACTAAGAATTATAATTTTTTGAGGATTTGTGGATAGTGTCAAGTTTAGAGTTGCTTGGCGGAAAATAACAAAGAATTTGAGACTTTTATTTTGTTAGAACTGCCTAGTGACTAGAGTTAGCTAGGTTTCTCTCATTAATCTGGGGAGTACAATGGCCGTTGTATTGTTGTATTTATGTGTTCTGTATTATTTTCTCCTCTTGTGAAACAAAGAAAGATAAATGATGCTGCTGGTATCTTATTAATGTATTAAATGATGCTGCTGGTATCTTATTAATGTACATGAGAGTTAAGATATTTTCGGTAGTTATTGCATGGTTCACAGAATGGGCAAGAAATGAAAAACTTCTTGGACCTGATGATGATGAGAAGTCACTACCTTTTCTGAATTCTGGTAGTTATATTTTTATAATGCTCATTTGAGGATTCTGAATCTTGTGTCTGGTACAATTATATGCTTGGTCAAGTCCAGCACACACTGTCTTGCATATGTATTATTACTTAAAAATGATTATGTAAGTATTGATAAGAAATTATAAGAACTGAAAAGGCTTGGGGAGGTTGCTGTTAGTTAGTAGAGCAATCTCTTTCCTTGATTATCTGAATAGTAATAGGTTTCTTATGATGCTAAACAACGTTTGATTAGAAAATTATATATTTTCTTCTGAATTTTGGTATTTTCTTGCTTGTGTTGAGCAAGAATCTATCGTGGTCGGTCCTGGACTTCTCTCTAAAGCTTCATTAGATGTTTTAAAGTTTGCATGCCTTCTCAAGTACTATTAGCATATTTTTCGCATCTGGGTTCATGTTCATTTTATTTTCATTGTTTTCTCCTCTTGATCTTAACAAGCTTGCTTCTACCGGATTGTCACATTTACTTTGTTTGAGCAGCTTGTCAGAGAAGATTACTTGCAGTTAAGACAAGAAGCCATGGATCTTCAAGAATATTCCAGTGCAAAACTTGATCGAGTGACGCGTTACTTAGGTGTACTTGCTGATAAGACTCGTAAACTAGGTAAAGTGTGCCCTGCATGTCAGCAATTTTGTTGACTTTGAACTGAAGACTCAATTTTGGCTCGATGTGTCGATGACTTTGGTCAAAATTGTTCTGTTGAACAACTGCAATATGTCGCAATATTTTTTGGGTTGTTTTATTGTGATCTTCCTCTGCTTCACCTTGTATACAATGAACTCATGGTTTGTACCATAATGACCATGTCCTCTCTAATGCTAGTTAGTACTCCTTCTGTTACAACCTTTTGCACCTTTACTACTTCTTGGGTCTTCTCCTTCTGTTGCAAGTGCTTGATTCCATTTCATGAGGTTTAGAGATATGAATCTTTTAATACTGTATACCAATCAATATAGTTGACTAAATGAAAACAAACTATTCCAGATCAGGCTGCCCTTGAAACAGAAGCTAGAATTTTTCCACTGCTATCCGAGAAGAAAAGGCTATTCAATGACTTATTGACAGCTAAAGGTAAGTATTTATACTTATAGATCTCTGGAATTCTCATGTTACCCAAAAAGCTGTATGCATGATAATGAGATAATAACACCAATCTGAACATGCTGGACTAACATATTGCAGGGAATGTAAAGATGTTTTGTCGTGTAAGGCCTCTATTTGAAGAGGAAGGCCCAGATATTGTAGAATTTCCTGATGAGTATACTCTGCGCATAAACACCGAAGATGACAGTCTCTCCAATCCAAAGAAGGATTTTGAGTTTGACAGGGTTTATGGGCCTCATATTGGACAAGGTGGAGCCTTATTTGACTTCCTTTGCACCAGCTGTTTAAATAACTAGACTAACTTAATAGCTTTGTTTATGCAGCCGATCTCTTTGCTGATATTCAGCCATTTGTTCAGTCAGCATTTGATGGATTTAATGTTTCTATATTTGCATATGGGCAGACCTCCTCAGGAAAGACGCATACTATGGTAATTCTTCTCCTTCTCTTCCCCATACTGCAGTTTATACACATGATAGATTTATTCATTATTATTTATTGATTGCAAATGTATCTTATAAGCTTCCTTATTTCTGTGATGCATATGTTTCCTTGACATATGGTTTATTTACATGGTTACAATGATTGGTCATGCATTTTTTATTTTTATTTTCTATTTGTATTTATAAAATCAACTTTTGTGAACTGCATTAAAAGATGTAGAATGCCTGTAAGGTGTATCCATGTTATAGAAGATTGATCATGACATGTGGTTTATACTCTTTTTTCTGATAGCCTTCCCATCTTCCTCCAGGAAGGATCTAGTCACGATCGTGGTCTATATGCTCGATCTTTCGAGGAGCTCTTTGATTTATCCAACTCAGATGCAACTTCAACATCTCGATATAGTTTCTCAGTTTCAGTCTTTGAACTTTATAATGAACAGGTTCCTCTCTGTCCACGTCATTGCAGTGCGAAATGCTTATGTACTGTCCAACATCTTTTATGATGGGTTATTATTTGCATCCACCTCCCATGGGTTGGGTTTTTGGCATGCACACTGGTACATATCTTGTTGTCGAAAATTTTGACAACTACGAGTTTACTAGTATTTAAAAAAAGAGAATAAAATCATTTGACACTTTGACTTGGGCGTTAATCTTATTGCAGACAGATGTGAACAAAGAAAATATTTTATAGAGTTCAAAAGAAAAGTAATGACCAAAATATAAGCCCAATGTCTTTTACGACTAAACTGATATTGTTGATTTCAATCTATTTTAGCTGTTCAACATAAATACTGGTATGAACTAAAGGCAAATTTAATAAACTATTACCCTTTCCGGTTGCTAAAGAGAAAACTCACTTTAATATCACGAAAAATATGGGAATTGGAAAAGCTTAAATTTTGCTGTTTGTGAATTTTAGCAGAAAGAAGTAAAACATTGAAAAAGACTCATTTTGACTGTTTTAAACTTTTGATTTGTCAGACTAGTAGGTATGTTATATTATTTCTTGTTAAAATGGATAATAACGCATTTAAAAATTGTCTTTTGATAATGTATATGGATCTAATGGTATTTAAGTACAGTTTAATTTTTAAATCATTGACCAAAATTGTGTGAGTGGGGAGGTCTTTGCCAAAGATCCACACCTTAAAAAGGCTGAAGCAAGCCTCCAAACCTTAGGGGAGGTAGAAAACATAAAACCTCTGGCATTAATCATGCTGAACATCGTTAGCTTCTGATGCTGATGTTGGACCTCACCTTTGCTTTTGTAGATAACAGATTTGCTTCTGGAATCTGGAAGTACTCAACCAAAGGTGTATATTGGGTCGTTGGATTATGTTGTAGAACTTGTCCAGGAAAAAGTTGAGAATCCTATAGAGTTCAACAGGATTCTCAAAACAGCTTTTCAGAACCGAGGAACTGACACTTTGAAGTTTAAAGTTTCCCATCTGTATGGTTCATCAATTTTTCCTTTTAGGCTTCTTTTGCTTATTTATGTTCTGATCTTTGGCTCGTGTTTCGGTTTTTGCACTCTTTTTTATTGGCGCTTTATGTAATTAATACACATTTATAGAATAGAGAACTATATATGGTTTCATTTGTTCCTGCGATGTGTTTCCATAAGAAGTGTTTTATAATAAAAATAGAATTAGGATAGATGTAACTGGTGTGTCTGAGTGAAATAATGCTTAATAATATTAGCATATTAGTTGGATGAAGTTGGTACCACAATGATGGAGTTCATTTCTGATATTTATTTGGGTATATAAATTAACTAGGATAGGATCCTTGTAGGTTGTGGGTCCTGCCAGAATTATATTCGTTAGTGGTCTATGAACTGCAAAGGGTTGGATGCTATCATGCTAAAAATAAGAGTAATTCTCTAAAGGGTCTCATGTAAAATTTAGAAATATAATTTCTGCCTCTATCCATCTTTGCTTCTATCCTCTTTCTGTTTAAAAAGACATTACAACTTCTACTTCCTATAATCTTCTTATTCCATTTTTTGTTTCTCTTTGGCTTGTATTTTGTAGGATTGTCATTATACACACATACTATACGAACTTGATCACAGGTGACAATATATACAGCAAGCTTTCTCTAGTTGATTTGGCTGGTAGTGAGAGTACAAGTGTAGAGGATGAAACTGGTGAACGTGCAACAGAATTGTTGCATGTCTTAAAATCCCTCTCAGCGTAAGTTTAAGTTCTGAATTTGGTTCTCCCATTGACTCTGCAATTTTTTTCCTTCAAATTTGACATCTTAGGTGTGTCTGAAGTTGATGATACAAACAAATACTGTAACTTTGGTTGCTTTTTCATTTATATTAACCGCATTCTAGACCAATTTGACATGTTATTGGCTCTTATTAAAATGTCATATCATTTTGTTTTGTGTGTTGCTCTATTTAGTTTTAAACTTTTAATCAATCACTAACCAGATGTTGAGAGGTTTCTTTGTTTGTCTACTGTCACTCATTTTGATGTTTCTCTGTTTGTATGTATGTTTGTGTATGAACTATTATTATACAGTTTATTTATTTTCAATTCCTTCATGTGGAAGGTTATTGAAACAAGGAACAACTATCTATCTTTGAAACGGGTACATAATTTAGCTTTCTATTCATGTGAAAGGTTATTGAAGCTAGGAAAAGGCTAACTTATCTTACATGGTATAGCCTTGCTATTTGTTGTTCCACGTCGAAGCTAAAATATATGTTCTTGTTGCAAAATATCTTTTGTTTTGTTACTCCATCCATGCCATTGGACGTTTTTGCGCTATTGTTTCCTTGTTCTCATACGTAAATGTCAATCTTCTCTCTGCAGATTGGGTGATGTTTTGGCATCCTTGACTTCAAAGAAGGATAATATTCCATATGAGAACTCAGTGCTAACTAAAGTTCTTGCAGATTCGCTAGGTGTGCACATTCTCTTTTAATACATTTATATGTTTCCCTCCCTGTTACATATGCTAATAATCAAAATGGCGTTTCTAGTAGTCAATATCTACTAAACTTGAATCCATGGCTATTTTTTACAAAGTGTGCATATAGGATTGGTATCTTTGATACTGTCTGTTTGTATCTTAATTTAGAGAAGGTGTAGAATTTCATGTTGGTAGGATATACATCAAAATATATGCAGAGAGTCGGACTGTTTTCTGATAATTTTCTTTTGGGGGCTAAAAACTCTTGAACCAGGGAAGGCCTTGTAAATATGCAATGTTCTTTTGAACGTTGTATCCGAGTTTTGAGAACTTTCTATGTCTTGCCATTTAAAGCAAAGTTGTTTCAGCTTTCCCTACACTTTTAATCATTCTGTGCTAGTATGCTACTATAAGATGCTCTCAAGTTGCACCAACCCAATGCCTTACTGGTTGATGCATGATGTCTATGCTACAAAATTACCTGAGCTCTGTACACCCGGAAGCCAGTATACAAAAGATTAAATATGGTCAAGACACTATCGAGAGCGAAGAAAAAAGAATTACAAACATGGTCTAGACATGAAAATACAACATGAATACCCTTCTTTCTTCTCTTGCAACTATTATCTTCCTATGCATTGGACGTTAACTCTAGTTTTTTTGTCTTACATTTTTAGGCCTTTACTACATCTCTGACTCACCTCTGTATCATCTTTCTGCATGCAGGTGGAAGCTCAATAACATTGATGATTGTTAACATCTGCCCTAATGTTCCCAGCATGCCTGAGACACTATCATCCCTTAATTTTTCTTCTAGAGCCCGAAATGCTATGTTGAGCCTTGGGAATCGAGATACAATCAAGAAGTGGAAAGATATTGTAAGTCTGCGTGATTTCTTGGTCTATTGGGATCAACTGTGGCCTTTCATACTATCAAACTGTAGTAATAGTTGCTGGAAATTATTCAAGATGAGGATGTTTATAGTCTTCATTTTTCAAGAACTACCTAGCTCATGTTATGGTTAGAAAATCGCATTCATCTGTGTATTAGATTACTAATAATCTCGAGGTGCATGGGGTTGCAAAAAAGGCCAAGATAAAAGGACGTGATAGCATTATCCTCTAAATTATGGTGCAATGTTTCTTGCAGGCCAATGATGCACGTAAAGAATTGCTTGAAAAGGAAAAGGAAGTCAGTGACTTGAAGTTAGAAAACATGGGGCTAAAACAAGATTTAAAGTGTGCAAATGACCAATGTGTTCTACTCTTCAATGAAGTTCAGAAAGCCTGGAAAGTTTCATTCACATTGCAGTCAGATTTAAAGGTTTGTAACATCATGATTTTGAACTGTTGTGAGTTACTAAGGCAGTAGATTATTCTGTCACACCCTTTACCTTCTAATTGTTAAATAATAGTCCATGCCATCATTAGGTGTCGTCATTCTGTTTTAGGGTAAATTTGGCAATATTTATGGGTCCATTGGGGTGTTCAGAATATGCTTCGTGAACTGACGGTAACCTGATTAATGAAAACTTTTTATATTTCTTTGTAATACTCATGCAGACTGAGAATATAATGCTTGCTGATAAGTTTAAGATAGAGAAGGATCAGAACCTGAATCTACGGAACCAAATAACTCAGTTTTTACAAGTGGAGCAAGAGCAGAAATTACAGATAGAAGAAAAGAATACAGCGATTCAAATGTTGCAGGTTGGCTCAGCAATTATGTATCATGTTTCTTCAATTCTTATGGTAGATTCGACTCTGATCAGTTGACTGGGATCCTGAAATACATGCACTCTTTGTTTGCATGACTTCTGTATTGAGTTATTTAATGTGCTGAGCAGTATATAGGCATACAGAATAAGAGTAGAAAATATTCAGTGTATACAAGAAGAGAGACTCCCACAATATATGTAGGTAGAGAACTAGGGTTACAAATTGGGGCTACTGATATATAAGGAACCTAGATACATTAATATTCTACAACACCATGCATCTATTAGAGAAAATGAAGTGCTCCGTTCTTCATATACGTTGAAACTGAATAGCAATGTCATGTGTCTGTTCCTTCTAGTCTTTGGAGGATATAGACAAGTTGTGGTGGTTGTACTTTGAAAAAAGTTCAGGGTCGTTTAAAATTTATCCTTACAGCAGTTCCTCTGTCACTTTATTCTACAATGGTGCCAATATGTAACATCTTCTTTGTTAAAAATTGTCTTGCCTTAGCTGAGCTTTCGTTCTCTCTCTTTTGTGGGGCTGGCGGGATGTGCAGGTCTCTGTTGAGGGATATGCTTAATAATGAAAGTGGTTAATGAGATTGACAAAACTGGATTAGGTGTCTTTCGTCTTGGTTGTCACTCTTTGATGACTCTGCATCATGTTTCTAGCATGATGCAGAAACATGATGTCTATCTCTATCTCTTCTTATTTTAAGATTAGATTGAATCTAGTTTGTAACCCTGTGTTCTACTCTCTATGTATATGGGAGTCTTATCTACTTGTTCTTTACAATATTGAATACTTAGATTGTATCCTAGTTCGTAACCCTAGGTTCTACTCCAATATATGTCTAGTTTATTGTTCTTCACAATATTAAATTCTTAGAGTGCATGCAGGCCCTTGAACTAGAACTTACCACTCTTCCTAGTAAAGTTAAGGAAACGTGATTTGTCGGATGCATACAAAAAATGTAAATGGGTTTTCAGTTATGGTTCCAGAGTTGCACTATGTGAATAAGGTGCTCCAGATTTATGTTCCATGGTTTATTTTGATGTCACGTCGTCAATTTATTGAGAAATAAATCAGATGTTGCTGAAGCTGGATTTTCACTATAGATCCCTGTGAAGACCGAAGATACAACTCTACGACTGGGTCTTTAATTCTCATCATGTTTGTTGCCTCTGTGTAGGCCAAACTGAAGAGCGTTGAGTTGCGATTGAACGAAGCTCTTCTTTCCAAAGAGACTAAGACAACAAATGGCTCTACAGTGCATGCTGACGAGCATTCAAGCAACAAAGCCACAGGGGATGACATGGATTCTGCTGCTGTTACTAAGAGACTTGAGGACGAACTGAAAAAACGGGATGCACTCATTGAGGTACTTGGCCATGCTAGTCCAGAAAATGATTTTGTCTGATGTATTTTCTCGAACCTTCCGTGGAATGAACGAGGCTAGGAAATTATGTAGCCTCTAGTAGTTTGACAAACTTATATGCTCGTTCCTTTTCCCCTTATTCTTTCTTTCCTTCTTGTTTGCAAATTAAATCGGTTAAAACTATGTAGATGCATTGTGTCTTTGCTGGTATTGCATTATCTTTAAATGCTAGGTGAGTAAGTCTTCCCTTTTGGTTTCATTATTTGACAGAGGTTGCATGAAGAGAATGAGAAGTTGTTTGACAGACTGACTGAGAAAGCTTCTTTAGCTGGATCACCACAGGTTTTAATCTTCTACATATCTTATTGCAGAGCTGTTATTTTTTCCATGGGCTGTGTGTCACTGTTGTATTATCTTGTGCTAGTCATAGTTTGATATTTATCGACATACTCTTCACTGGCTTAATCTGTTCTATCAGGTACAAAGCCCATCTCCCAGGGGACCACTTAGTCAGTCTCGTGACTTGCAAAGGTGTTTTTCCAGTTTGCTTTGAGAGCAATTTAAAATCGATTATCTTTTGTCTATGTCTTCTCCTATAGACTAGATTTCCCATGTCCATGTTCTTCTATTAAGTTTCTAGTTGATATGTCTGACTCCTCTATTTGAACTCTCTTTCACAGGAATGAGAATACCAATGCCAAAGGGCGCTCTGGTGATGGTGTTTCAACTTTAGCCTCTGAAAAGACTGAGAGAGCTATTGCACTGGTTAAGACCGGTACTGATATTGTCAAAACTACGCCAGCTGGTGAATATCTTACTTCTGCCCTGAATGATTTTGATCCAGAACAATATGACAGCCTTGCAGCAATCTCGGATGGGGCTAACAAGCTTTTGATGCTGGTAGGAATCAATATTTATATATTCATGCATTCAACTCTAGCTCTCAAAGTTAAACTGTGCAAGCTGTTTTCTTGTTTCTATGTCACCAATTTATGATTTTTGTGGACATGGTACCTCAAGGGCTTTCCTTCAATCCTCTTAATTGGATTTGTAAGGTTAACTTGTTCCTCGCTTGAATTTTTCTGCTGTTTTCCTCCGCATTTTGTGTTTAGTACTTGTGCGGCCTGTAGTTGGTAGTATCATAATGATGAAAGCCTAAATTTCACTGTGATGAAAAATGATATGATTGCACTTGCTTGGCAAGTTCAATCTACAAAATAAGTTCTCCATTGAAGCCTTGTGGCTTGAGCACATCAGAGAAGATTAAAGAATATAAGCTTGGTTCCAGGACATGCATTTATGACAGTGCTCTGCATTCATCCTTAGACTATCTATCAGTGCAACACTCATTATTCACAAAAAAGCTACCTAAAAGTACAGAGCTGAACACTCATTGTTCACTATAAAGCTACCTAAAACTACAGAGCTGCAATTCTTTCTTGTTTAATATCATATAATTCTCGTTTCAAAGTAGTATTATTAGAACTATTTGTTTGCTTGATAGTTTGAGGTGGTATGTAACTGGTATATTTGGATAGTATGATCTAGGTTAAGCCATAAGATCCAATTCGTGCATTTACATCCTTCTGGTGATATCATGCATGGTAAAGTCTCAACAAAGAAAGCTCGATTGTTAATATTTGAATCAGTGTCATCTTTCGTTGAATCTGGCTTCCTGATAAGTGATAACTGCTTGGCTATGTGGTAGGTACTGGCTGCAGTCATTAAGGCAGGTGCTTCTAGAGAGCATGAAATCCTTGCTGAAATAAGAGATGCTGTTTTTGCTTTTATTCGTAAAATGGAGCCTAGAAGTGTGATGGACACCATGCTTGTCTCCCGTGTTAGGATTCTTTATATACGGTCCCTGCTTGCTCGATCACCAGAACTACAATCGATTAAGGTGCCCTCCCTGTCATGTTCCAATCAAATGGTTGCACAGACAAAATGTTCAACTTCATTGAATAAATTCTTCTTATTTGACCCAAAATAGAAAGAGAAAATTTGAAGTGAAAGTGTTTTTATGTTGTAAGGTTTCTCCTGTTGAACGCTTTCTTGAGAAGCCTAATAATGGACGTAGTAGAAGCTCTAGCCGTAGTAGCAGCCCAGGAAGATCTCCAGTGCGTTATGATTCCAGCTCAAGGCATATTTTGGCTGAGGATCAAATTCAAGGGTTCAAAGTAAATATAAAACCAGAAAAGAAGTCAAAGTTGTCATCAGTAGTTCTGAAGATACGTGGAATTGATCAGGTAACTGTCTTTTTTTCCTTCTTGTTTCCATCTGTACTGATGTTTTTTGCATTGTAGCCTGTTTTGTGTTATATCCTTTATTCCATTATTGATGAGTGATATTCTCTCTAAGAGCTTAAGCCTAGATGAGCTATTAATTTAAAATGCCTTCTAATTATCAAAAGCAAAGCAACAATTAATAAACACTGGAGTTACCCTTTGATGCATATAGTTTTGGTTTTTCTCATTAAAGCCACATTAGCCCAATCCAAACATGGCCTTCACTGAATTTTATTACTTGTGGTACTTAACTTGGCCATTAATGGTAGTAATGAAATAGGACAGTGAGGTTTCTTGAGCCAAGTGTAAGCACCTTGCATTGTCTTTTAGTATTATTTACTTAGAAATGCTTTCTGTACTGTTACAAAATCTTTCTGCGTTTCATTCCTTCAAGGCAGCAACAACATAACTTTTGATTATATAATTTTTCATTATTTTTTCTGTGGTTTGTGTGTTGCCTGGGAGAGGGGGAGGGGGAGTAGTATTAATACCCTGAGAATACTGTATTAGTTTGTTTTTATGCCTTGCTACAGTTATAAAAATGCATCATATCAAACCTGACCTTGAGATGAACTGCTATAGCACTATAAATGTCCATATCTTTCAACGCTCCTGAAATTGCTTCGGCCTTTATGCAAAAAGGAAAAAAAGGAGGAATATGCCCTTAAATTATCCCCCTTTTATCCTTGGTGCTTGAAAATGATGGGATGATTTAGCTATTCCGTGTCGTGTTTCTTTCGTTTGGTGACCTGTAATATGTGTTGCTATTGATTTCATGTACTTAAACAGTTAATCAATTCTTCTGCTTATTTTTTGTTTAATTATAAATGAGTGAGATCAATGATGCTCTGTAGTAAATTAAGCACATCTGATTTACAAATACAGGACACATGGAAACAGCATATTACAGGTGGAAAGCTTAGGGAAATAACTGAAGAAGCAAAAAGTTACTCAATTGGGAACAAGGCTCTTGCAGCTCTTTTTGTTCATACTCCTGCTGGTGAGCTCCAGCGTCAAATCCGAAATTGGCTTGCGGAGAACTTTGATTTCCTTTCTGTCGCTGATGATACGGTAGCTGGTGCAACTGGTCAGCTGGAACTTCTCTCCACAGCAATAATGGATGGTTGGATGGCTGGACTTGGTGCTGCCCGACCTCCTAGTACTGATGCTCTTGGCCAGCTTTTATCTGAATATGCCAGACGTCTCTATACTTCACAGCTACAACACTTAAAGGTATGTTCCCACAGTTTTCTGTAGATTTACATCTTTGTGCAACTACGAAAAGACAGTACCATTATCTAGTTGTTTTGTTTTGTTTTCTGATACTCTGTACCAATTGACTGTTTAATACTTAATATACTTAATTAACAATTCCAAGTAGCTGGTGATTTATCCTGCCTTGCACATTGCATTGTTTTGGGCTTCCTGATATCTACCATTACATTGGTCCATCAGGATATAGCTGGCACTTTGGCGACTGAAGCAGCAGAGGACTCTGCTCAAGTAGCTAAGCTACGTTCAGCTCTTGAATCTGTTGATCACAAGAGAAGAAAGGTCTGTATTATAGTGTAGCAACTTTCTCTTGCTTGTCTCATTTCTTCTCTCTGTGTTGGAAGTTGCTATCTCTCAGCAATCTGAGCAGTTTCAGTGCTTGAGTTTCGGCGAATAACTTACTACTTGGGACTTTGCAACAACTTTGCATCTGTATTACATCTGAGATACTTTGCTGTAAGAACAGCAATTAAAAATTCATATGTGCAGGGTGGGAAGTAACAGATATTTATTCTCTTATTGGCTAAGGCAATAAGAGTATAAATTCTATTATTTATATTTTTGAAACAATGCAATAAACGAACATACCTTTATCAGTGCATGCATTTCATTAATGACTTGATTATCTCTGTTAACTACTAAATGTTTCCTCGACTCAGATTTTGCAACAAATGAAGAGTGATGTGGAAATGTTAAATCTGGAAGATGGTGCTACACCCATTCGAAATCCTTCCACTGCTGCTGAGGATGCAAGACTCGCATCATTAATTTCGCTTGATGGCATACTGAAGCAAGTCAAGGTTTTCATCTTTACATTCTCCTATCCAATGCTGTTAGGCTTCTACTTGTGGATTTAAAACCTAGAAATTTGAATTTATACTGCATTAAACAGGATATAATGAGGCAGTCGGCTGTCAATGTACTGACAAAGAGCAAGAAGCGATCATTGCTTGTGTCTCTAGATGAACTTTCAGAACAGATGCCTTCTTTACTCGACATTGACCATCCATGCGCCCAGAAACATATTGCAGAAGCTCGTTATGATGTAGAGGTATGCAGATACATCATACATGTATTATTAGTGCATGGATTCCAGTTTCCAGTTCGTCCAGTTTCAATTTTCCTTCAGCTAATTTTAAATTAGAATGCCTTTTTCTCTAATTTGAGGTTCTAGTCACCTCCCGAAATTTCACTTTGCTTGAACATGTTCTAAAAGCACACTACACTAATTCTAGCTAGGCGATAGAAATGCTGCTAAGTCATAGACAGAGACACTAATAAGAAAAGCCTAGTAGTTGTGAACTACATAGAGAAAAAGGAAAAGCATGATGCTTTGCTCGATGATGGCCAAGTGGAATTTTATGCAGGTCTTAATTATGCCTTTTGTTCTTTGTTAATTTTTGCTGTTATCCTATGTAGTCGACTGCAGAAGAGGACGATAAGCTTCTGGAAGCACCACATGGTTCCAAATATTCTGCAGACACCACACATAGTTCTGAAACCGACGTGGCACAGTGGAATGTGTTGCAGTTCAACACGGGCTCCACTACTCCATTCATAATCAAATGTGGAGCCAACTCGAACTCAGAACTGGTTATTAAGGCGGATGCACGAGTACAGGAACCCAAGGGCGGGGAGATTGTTCGAGTCGTTCCAAGACCAACCGTTCTTGAAAATATGAGCCTGGAGGAGATGAAAGACGTGTTCGCGCAGCTGCCGGAGGCTCTAAGTCTGCTTGCTCTCGCTAGAACAGCAGATGGAACCCGAGCTCGATATTCCAGACTGTACAGAACTCTGGCCATGAAGGTTCCTGCCCTGAGGGACCTAGTTGGTGAGCTTGAGAAGGGAGGTGTACTGAAGGATGTCAAATCATGAGATAGTACATGTCTCCTGCCCCCTTTTTGTTGTATCACATCTCGATACTCGATAGTAAGATATGTCTCGACTGGACAGAGCAAAGGCCGGGCCCCACCCCCGCCCCGTTGGGGAATTTTATGAAGAAAACATGGAATGCATGCGTGTAATGGGAAACCGGTTCTTGTGTAATTTTTGTGCTTTGCTTGCTTATAGTGATGGGTAATCAATCCCTGTAATTGTTGCTATTTTCACCATGTTTATGGAATTAATATGTAAATTATGTTGGCAGGGTGGGGCTCACGCTTATTGCATTTTTGCAAACAAATCAACTCTTTTGGAGGATTGATTTTTATCCGACTGTTTGTCAAATTTTTCATATATAGTGTTGAAAAGCGTTTGCCAAAGACTGTTAAAGAAATGAAGATTGATTTATGAGTTTATTAATGTTTGTGGACGCTTTAGAGATAAAAATAATAAAGTTGTACCCCAACTTTATTTACAATAAAAGAGGTCAACTTTCACATGATGAGACAAAAATATCCTTAATTATCACCAACTACCCACTTTTCTCTCTTTTACTTTATTTCTCTCTCATAAACCCACAACTCCTTTCCTCTTTCTTCTTCTCTGGTTTTTTTCCCTTTCTTTTCGGTTTGGTGCTGCTGCGTTTTTTTGCAGCTTCTGCTGCGTTTTCTCTTCTTCGCCGGCGTTTAAATTCTTGCTTCGTTTTTCCTCTGCATTTCATTGGTCGTTCGTTCTTCTGAACCTTGAACGGTGTTTCTTCTCGCTGTTTTCTCTCTCTTGTTTTCTGATTTTTTTTCCTTCGCCGTTGATTTTTCTCTCTTGTATTCGGTTTTCGCGGGTTGCCGGCTGTATTACTTTTTTGTCCGGTGGAGAGGACGATGGAGGTACTGAATACTCTTCTTGTTGTTTGTTTTTGTTATTTGATGGTGGATTTCGGTTAGATATGATGTTTTAGATCGTAAAAATTGTTGTTCGTCGCAGCTGTACAGTCATGCCTGATCTGATTTTTATTTAAGTCGTACAGTCGTAGCAGGAGTCTATGCATGATACAATATATATATATATATATATCGTAACATGATAGCACCATTTTCTTTTGCGAGATTAGTACTTTTATGAATCGCATGTTACGGTATATAGGAATATTTTAGGAATACTGTGGCTACTATTATTTCATAAGGGATTATGTATGATACGATATATGTATATCGTAACATCTTATCACCATTTTCTTTACTATGATGTTACGATATATTACTATTATAGCAAGTTTTATCGTAGGATGTTGCGATGTATGAATATCGTAGCAATAGCGTGGTACAATTATTTCATAAGTAATTATGTTTTTTATGTTTCATTTTACGAGTTTGGTATGTCGTAACTGATTTGTGTTACGATATATATATATATATATATATATATATATATATATATATATATCGTAACTTCTATTCCGTACAGAAGAGACATTCTTGTTTAATTGTTGCTCATGGTGGTGTATGGAATGACAATATGTATGAGGGTGGAAGAAAAGAGTATATACCTATACCACCTTGTGGTATAACGTATCAAGATTTATTGAGTAAGCTTGAGATTCGATTGAAGAAGGACAAGACATTCTTTATTTATGATGTTGAGGCTCTAGTAAAATCTCCTACCGGTGAAATAATGAGGATGAAAGTAACTAATGACTTTGAGTTGAATAGTTTAATGAAAATGTTGGAGGTTTCTACAATTCATGTATGTGTTTGCCCAAGAGATATCGAAGCCTTACCGAAGGTCTCTCATGGGAATCGTCTAAAAGCGCGTGCGGATATGCCGTCTTTTGATCGCATTGTTTTTAATGAAGATTCTTCAGTTGTGGGGTTAGGAGTCGGTGATGATGTTGCTATTTGTGATACGAACATGAGATTGAATAATGATGTGGATGGAGGTGCTTACCCATTGGGGGATGATTTTGAAGTTTGTGAAGACCGTGATTTGATGCAACCATTAAATGTTTCGAATGAATGTAATGAAGGAAATTCTAATCCAAGCCGGTTGTGGGTCATTCCTGGTACGTGTTTTAATAATAACAAGTACGATATTCACAATATCGTATCATAGTGTGCTTATGCGTATGTTTATGATAAAGTACGATATTCATAATTTCGTAGTATCATAATTACATGCTAAGCCAAGAACATCAAGTAATTGTATTATGGTTTCAATGTCTAGTACGAATTTATGGTATTCATTAATAACAAGTACGATATACCTAATAATCGTATCACGGAGGATATTAATGTTCCTATTCGTGTTTTCATATTCAAGTACGATATTCGACATATCGTAGAATTTTACGTATATGCTAGACTCTAAAAATAAGTTATCGTACTATGTTTTGACCCTCGACTAGGACTTTATAATATTCAACAACAATGAAGTATGATATTAGGAATATCGTACAAAGTGACAATATTATTTTTTATCTATTATCTACACGTGTTCCTATATTATAGTGTGTTAATGCAGGTGCTTTAGAGCATGCAACGCTCCCAACATCAGATTTGGTTGTAGTAGATCATTTGGCTCGTGAAGAACTTGTTGTGGGTGGTTTCTTTGTGAATAAGCGGCGTATGAAAGAAGTTATTGGCATCTATCATTTGAAAAATAATTTGGAGTATGTTACAAAGAAGTCAAATAAGCGGAAGTATCATGTTCGATGTAAGTATGAAGACAGATGTGATTTTATTATGCGAGCAAAAGCAATTGGGCAAGCATGGAGAATCTACAAATGGTCATTTCATACATGTGAGACTGATTTGAGGTATCACCCTCCACCAAGAGTGTCTGCTAAAGTCATAGCTTCATACTTTAGTCCTAAGTTGGATGATCTCGTTGAGCTTAGACCTAGAGAAATTCAAGGACAACTGCTGAGAGAACATTGTGTTCATGTGAAGTATCATGCAGCTTTGTCCGGGAAGAACCAGGCAGTTAGCTCGACATATGGTGATGCAGAGGAGTCGTTTCAGGTACTATTTTTGCAACTTTTTTTCCTTGCATGTTGTTACGATTTATTAATCTCGTAACGTCTGTGTCAATGTTACTTATCTCGTAACGTCTATTCAACTCGTAACGTAGTACGATATTACGTATATCGTAACATCATCTGTGTCAATGCAGATGTTGGGGAAGTATTTTAATATGCTGGAGCGTGCAAATCCTGGTTCTGTGGTCGAGTTACAGACGTGTGCGGATGGTTGCTTTGAATATTGTTTTTTTGCTCTATCTGCATGTATCAGAGCATTTCGTTCATGTCGGCCTGTAATTGTGATTGATGCGACTCATTTAAAGGGAAAATACAAAGGCGTGTTGTTTGTTGCAGTGACAAAGGAAGGTAATGAACAGATAGTTCCTTTAGCTTTTGGAATCGGAGACAAAGAGAACGATTCCTCATGGGCTTGGTTCCTTAGGCGTGTTAAACTATCATTTGGATCTCCGAAGAGCTTATTGATTGTGTCTGATCAGCACCTTAGTATCAAGAATGTTGTGTCTTCCGTCTTTCCAGGGGCACATCATGGTCTTTGCACGTTTCATATTCAGCAAAATTTGAGGATTTGGGGTACTGACGTTACTGACTTGTTCAAGCTCGCTGCTAGTAGTTATAAGATTGTTGATTTTGAGGAGCATATGAAGAATTTGAAGGCCATGGAACCTTGTGTTTATCAAAAACTATTGAACTTGGATCCCTGTAGATGGGCTCGTTCGAAATGTCCGGTGCGACGTTATAAATATGGAACTTCCAATGGATGCGAGGTGTTGAATGCTCGATTGAGGTGGGCTAAAAAATTGCCTGTTTGTCCTCTTTTGGAGAGTGTTCGTATGTTGCTCCAGAAGTGGTTTTACGAGCGCCGCACTATAGCTGGAGATTCAACCACGGAGTTGACTCCGTGGGCTGCTACGACATTGAGTATGGCAATTGAAGCTGGCCGATCAATGAGGGTTGAACCAATTTCTTCTGTGTTGTTTAAGGTTTTTTCTGGACAGAAGAGTTACGTTGTTGATGTTGCTGCTAAGGAATGCTCATGTCTCGTGTTTCAGTTCGACTTAATTCCATGCTCACATGCTTCAGCAGCTATAAGGTGAATTTTGATACGATAGTAATTATAGTTGTACTTGAAGTGATCATGTATGTTACGATGTACATACATCGTAACATGATGGAACTATTTTTCTTGACGAGTTTAGCACGTTTTAGAATCGCATGTTACGAGATATGGAAATCTCGTAGAAATAGCCTGGCTATAATTATTTCATAAGTGATTATATACGATACGATATAAATATTTCGTAACATGCTGGCAGAATTTTCTTTTACGAGAATTGCACGTCATTCCATCGCATGTTACGAGATATATGAATATCGTAGCACATTAACATTGATGCGTTTGCTTTTTTTTATAATTTTGTAGTTATAAGAGGCAATCATGCTTGTCTTACGTGGACCCCTTCTATAGCACTCAGACGTGGCAAGATGTGTATGCTGGTGAGGTGATGCCTGTTCCTGATAAAGAAGATTGACAAGTCCCGTCTGAGGTCGAAGAAAGGGTAATCTTAACCCCGGGAAATCCAAGGCAAGCTGGACGTCCACGTACTAGAAGAATACCGTCCGGAGCTAGCAAAACAGGGAAAATGATGTGCTTTAGATGTCATCAGAAGGGTCACTACATGAATACGTGCAAAACTGTTTTGGAAAACATTGTAGAAGAAGAAGTGAATAGCAGCAAAACAAGTGCGAAGAAACCTCGGAAAGAGAAGAAATGCGGCATTTGTGGTGTACCTGGCCACACTCGTGCAACATGCAAGGATCCAAATAGGTTTGAATGATGATGTTGGCTCTTATTGTTGTATGCAGTTTGTTACGATATTCTTAAACGCGTACCAACAATTATATTTTGTATAGGCTTAGGTTGATACGATATTCATAACATCGTACTTAAAGTATTTTTATTTTTGTTAAATCGTACATAATTGCAAAATCGTACTCATTTTGATTCAATTCTACATGTGTCTCTTGTTACGATATTCGTAAAATCGTACATGATTCGCTTGTCTTCCATGCCTTATTACGATTTTATGCGAATATCATAACACGTTACGAAATTCGTAGCAGTATTTTGACAACCAAACTTGTTACGATTTATTTGAATATCGTAACAAGATACGAAAATCGAAGCGAGATTGATGACTAATTTGTGCTACGATATTCATCGAAGTTGTAACAATATTAGAGGACTTTTGTTACAAGATTCATGTAAATCGTAGCATGATCGCTTGTCTTGTAACGAAATGATTACTCGTGTTACGAGTTTATATGAATGATCATGTTACGAAATACATGAAAGTCGTACTAAAAGCTGTACGAAATACATGTTAGCAAATATAACTGATTATTTAAACAAAAGTCGTACCATTCATACTTACAAAATGCAGGATATATCATACGTACATTTTTTGCTACGATATTCCTTAAATCGTACAAGTAGTAGCAAAAATTAAGTGATATGATTTAAAGAAAAGTCATTGCAATCATACTTACAAAACGCTTGATCTACATACTACCAGGTATTTTTTACAAAATGCGTACATAATAGAGTATTCCTGGTTAAAGTAGTAGCAAAATATACAAAATAAACCAAGGCAAAATATACAAAATAAACCAAGTGTTCAATATGGCAATATTGACAAAATAAGATAACAAGAGTTTAGGCTAAGTCGATATCTATCGGGAGTGTGTCTTCATTGGTGCTGTTTGCATAGATGGTCTTTGCAATGTGGTGGCGATATGATTTTTGCTCGGCTGCATTCCTAAGACACTTTGGTTGCTTCTTCTTTGATATAAATCGCTCTACATACTTCAATGAATATAGACCACAACCAACGCCATCCTCGTGCTCTTGCTTGAAGATACCCTTTGCGTTTGCTCTTGGGAAGCACAACGGCCACTGCGTGTAGTTTGGATTAGCTATTCCATGTTTTTCACAATAGCCAATTTTCTTCATTAGTTGTGGCAGCAACCTGGCCATTGGCAGGAAGTGCTGCAATCTATTCTCCTTGTGGTGCTTTTCAAATTCCCACGACTTGGGGTCGTATAGCCACAACTGTTGTGCTGCGAGATCGATGACAATCGTTGCCCAGTGCTCGCTTAAATAATCAACCATGATAACCTAGAAGTGGATGCGATATAGAGATTCAAAAATAACATGAGTATTCTGGAAAATTCTAGTACGATATATGGCAAATCGTACCACGCACTACGTTATGACTGTATGAGATTAAGTATATCGTAACAACATCATGCAGAATTAGTTTTTGTTACCTTTCCGCAGTTGATACATGGCTTCATGTTCTGTCCCCAACGTGGTATTCTTGCCTCTGCAAAGTGGACCAACCTCTTCATTTCGTCTTCCGGAACAACCTCTTCTCTATCAACATTAAATAGAGAAGGCTCGTATGGGTCCAATCCTACCCTCTTTGCCTTATGCATTGAATCAAAGACGTCCTCTAGAGTATCCTAAGAATTAAACGTCAATATGATACGATATACAAAAAGTCGTAACAACTCTTCAAGATGATACGATGTACGATACTGCGAATATCTTAATATCGTACATTGATAACAGACACGATGTTGCAAATCTTATTGTACTATATGTTACGAGTTATAATAATCTCGTAATATCATACTAAGCCATAAAAGTTAAAATCATGTACGATATTAGTATAATCGTAACATACCATGAAATCAGTGGACGTAATGGTAACGTTGTCGTGAAGTTCTCCCAAGCCGGCGAAGGTTGGATTGGCGACCATAACAGATGTGTAGCAATTTATGTGGTCGTTGTACAGTATTTTTGATGGATCTAATAAGCTCTCGAAGAATTCAGTGTCGACTGCCCATAGTAATACGACATTCCTCCTGTTACGATATTTAGCAATGCATACGAATCAAGTCGTGTAAGACAAGCAGACTTGTTACGATTTATGTGAATATCGTAACACGACACGAAAATCGTAACAAGATTGGTTATCTTTCATGACGTGATTACTAATTTGTGTTACGAAACTCTGGAAACTCATAGCAAGATCGGTCTTTCTATTATGATTTTATATGAATATCATGACAAAAGTTGCCACTCTTGCTACGAAATATATGAATCTTGTTGCAATAATGACAACAGATATAAATTTAAACTTATTTTTCAGTCTTAGCTTTCAAGAATGCTTCGAACCCATCACGCCTTGGGCGTACATCATCGATTAGGAATGGACTCCGACAAGCTGCTGACGGGTATCTCTGGCGAATGGGTCTCTCATTCAAATTTGGTGCGTGCACTTGTGGAGGTTGAACCGAGACCCCAGATGTGGTCGCCGACCCCCTTGGCGGAAGAAATTGAGTCGTCGCTGTTGTTGGAGTCACAGTATGCGGCGAAGATGCATTTGTGGTCGCCAACAAAGAGTCGTATGCAACATTCATTTGTGTATCACTGACATCTTGTTGGGTAGCAGGCTGTGTAGGGTCCTTTTTATAAAACGTACCATAATACGTTATACTCTAATATTTCTATAATTTAATGCAACTTGTATGCTACGATTTTATGTAAGTCGTACCAAGTGTAGATCAAAGCTCGGACCATCGTCCGGAATATCCATTGCTGCGGCTTCTGATGCTGCTGCTATGTGTAGTATGTTATCATCTTCTGTCTGAGGAAGTTGTTCTTGGCAGGTAGATCTCTGGGAAAGATGTAGCAATGCAGATCAATGGATATATATGGTATCATGAAACAAGCAAACTTGTTACGATTTATATGAATATCGTAGCAAGATTGCATGTCGGTGTCCGCCATGCCATGATGAATAATTTGTGCTACGATATTCATCGAAGTAGTAACAATATCAGATGACTTTTGTTACGAGATTCGTGAAAATCGTAGCGATCGCTTGTTTTGTAACGAAATGATTTCGCGCGTTACGATTTTATATGAATATCATTACAAAAGTTGAAAATCTTGCAACGAGTTTTATGAATCTCATTCCAAGAATGACAACGGATATCAATGATCATGTTACGAAATACATGAAAGTCGTACTAACATTTGTACGAAGTAGCATGATTCGAACCGCAAATTACACAAATTTTAAACTAAATGCTGATTATCCATTGTTTAAGTGAGAAAAAAAAACAGAAATAAGTAAAATTGTTTTTCACGACCACACACGCAGAAGATATATGTTTATGCATTGTCTATGTCTTGACATGCATTTCTTTTACCTGTTTAGTGTTGGGCTCAGCTTCAATCTCGACATCTACGGCATCCTCCAGCGCATCCTCAGCTTGCTCGGCATCCTCGACATCCCCCGCTTGCTCGGCATCCTCAGCATGCTCGACATCGTCCAGTGTTATGTCTGCTGGTGGATCCGGCGCTGGTTCATCCTGTGCTGTTGCTGCATCCTTTGTGGCCTCATCCACCGATGGCTGATGTTCCTCTACTGGGGGGATGGCTGCTGCTGATTTCTTTGATCAGAGTGTGGGGATGGGTGCTGCTGATCATGCTGGGGTGGTGCGGGGGTTCTGTGCTGGTTCATCCTCGCCGCGAAGTCTTGGTCCGTAGGAGGACCACATGCTTCAAGCATCTTCTGGAAAACATACTCTCCAACACCAACAATCATCTCTTCCCGTACGGCCGTGAAGAATGCCTCTGCTTCTAGCCTAGCCCGCTTCGCTGCAACCTCACCTGCGTATTCACCGATCTCTTTGATCAATGAAGCTCTGTCTTCATCGGTGAGTGGGGCTTGACGTGTAGAGCTCGTTGCAGCAGAATGTGGAGCAGCAGGCCTAGCAGCATCACTCGGACCTTCCTCATGATCACCACCATCTTCGCGAGGCCTCTTCTTCTTCTTCTTCTTCGTGTCATTGGCATCGTACGTGAAGGCAAATTGTTTTCCTTCAGGATCTTGCTCAAGCGATTTCCAGTAGGGAGACCTCGATTCTGTCCTACCTGGTTCCAAGACGGCTTTAAGGTCATACATGATAAATTAGATAAGTTAGTTGTGCATAAAACTGATACGAATTAAATAAATCGTACTTTAACGGCACGTAATCGATGTACGATATTTCAAATATCGTACATTGAGACAAGCATAAGACTAAATCATATGGTGCATTCTGTACGATTTTCCTATTTTCGTAACATCGTACACTTTTTTAGATATGCATAACAATTTTGTTTCAAATAAAGTACGATATTTAGAATCTCGTAGCATGACTTACAATATCATAGAATGAATTAAAATCTTGTAGCAAATTAAGTACGATATTTTGAAAATTGTAGCATGAATTAAAATCTCATAGCATAAATAAGAATCTCGTAGCAAATAAAGTAGGATATTACCAATATCCTAACATGCAAGCGGCTAACAAATTGAATATCGTAGTATGCAAGCAAAAATAGAGTACGATATTATGAATATCGTACACACAAAAACTCAACAACTCAGTCAAAATTTAATATCGTACAGCTTAGTAAATTTTTACCTTGGCTTTAAGACCTTCTGGCATGTCGGTGTTCTTGATATAAGTGTACCTCAGGAATCGAGGTATCTTCTTCTTGTTTTGTTCATTCTTCATCCCGATGCTTCTCCCGACAGCTGGTAGTGAGCAAAAAATCCATGCCTGTAAAAGATTTTTGGTCACACGTGTGTACGATTTTCATGTAAATCGTAGTATGAGTTGCAGTAAACTTACCAATAAGGCGAATGTGTTGCCTTTGAGATGATATCCAGGCGATGTTCTGGCGGCTCTCTTTTTTGTAACCTTGTTTATGCTGTCCATCAAAGCTTGAAATGATATACTTCCCCAAGGAAATTCCTCCCAAGCTTCCTTGTCCTCCACGAGCACCCACATCCACAAAGGTATCTTGTTGCGTGCTTGTTCGAAGCCTATCACGTAGGAAATGGCTATCAACATCTTTGCCAATTTGATGGCATCTTCGGCACTTCCATACTTTTTGGCATTAAAAACAGCATGGACATCGTTTCCACTAATCACCTTTGTGGTGTCGAATAGCCTTTCGTAGATGGAATCATTTGGGAGGTAAGCCTGCCATAGGGATTAAAGGAAGCTGGTCCGAATTTCAGTCCGGTGACCAAAGCGTACTCCACTCGGGAGAAGCATAATATTTTGCCCTCCACCTTGAACCACAGGGCTGTGGTGTCAACGTTTTGGGCTGTTTTTTCGCCTGGCCTCACTTGTCGGGACAACATGTAATTGAGCGCCAGCCGTGATCTACAGTTGGAGTTATCCAATCTCATAAAGACCCCTAGAGCGGAATGCTTGACTTCGGATATTACTTCCTCTCCAAAGGACTCGAGCACCTTCCGTATTTCTCCAATGAGGCCCTCATAGCCATAGCATTGCACCCTATGGTGAGGTGGTTCCATCAAGTCGGGGCGGACATATTTCCAAGAAACCTGAAAACATGTAGACAGAAAGTGGTAAAACACGATTTTGTGTACGAGATTGGACAATATCGTAACAAACAAAGTTCGCTATTGGGTAATATCGTCACAAATTTCTCATATCCAATCATCTTCTCAAATAAATCGTAACATATTACTCACATTCATCGGTTGCGTAGATGTACGAGTTTATAAAAGCGTAACACACTAAGTACGATATAGGTAATCTCTTAACACGCAGAGTACGATATTTGATATATCGTAACAAATTTGGCAGCTAAAATCATCTTCTCACATAAATCGTAACATTATTTTTCAAACAAGGCATCCCTCAAATATCAAATAAATCATGCTCAATGGTGCAAGAAACAAATCTCAAACAATAAACATGAGTACGATATTCGCAATATCGTAATAATAAAAATGGATATTGTACTATGCCGATGAATATCGTACCAAAAACAAGTTATTATACAAGAAATTGTTTCAAATTTTGGAGATCAACTACAATACAACCGCCAAACCAGATTTCATGTACGATTTATCGAGAAACAAACAACAACAAACCCGCGAAATTCAAAAATTTTAAATATTCACAGATTCTTCAAATTTTGTGCGGAATTACCAGCATTTCGCCAAATGGGTCGTCGCCCATCTCCTGTTGAGCTTCATCGACCGGTTGTTTGTCGACGGCGGCAGTGGCTTCTCTTTGTTTGCTGGCGGAGCCGATTTTTGCGCGCTTCGCCGCCTTCTTTAGTCGTGCCATTGTACAGCGGTTTTGTGGCGGTTGGTGGCGGTGGTTGCTCTAGAGAGAGAAACTAGGGCAGAGCGGCGGAGAAGACGTTGGTGGTGGAGGGTATGGAGGCGCAGAAGACGGTGGCGTTGTGGAAGACGGCGGTGGTGGAGGAAACTAGGGCAGAGCGTCGGTTGATGGCGGAGGAAAATAGGGCAGAGGCGTCGGTTGGTGGCGGAGGAAAATAGGGCAGACGCGAGAGAGAGAGAATGGTGGTGGCGTTGTCGGTGGCGGCGGGGAGTAGGTGGAGGCGGAGGCGGTTGCAGACGAGAGAGAGAGAGAGAAAAGGGGTGGTGGTTGCAGACGAGAGAGAGAGAGAGAAAAGTAGTGAGAGAAAGTGGAGAAGAAAAAGTGGGAAAAAAGTGGTAAATATGCTATATATATGGATGTAAAAATTCAAAAAATCACCCTTTACCCTACTAAGGGCATTTTTGTCTCATTACATCAAAATTGGTCTCTTTTATTAAAAATTAAGTAGGGGTACAAAATTATACCCCTTAACTCTAAAATAGCCTCTCTACTACTTGACTCTTGATTTATTTGCTAACCTAAGTTACCTAACCGTATTTGGTATAAGTAGGGGTATAATTTGTGTTTAATTTATTGAACATATTTTATTGGACGTTTTGCAATCTCGTTCGAACTTAATTTATTGAACTTACGAGCTTATTCGAGCTTGATGAGTTTTTCTATAACTTGAAGTTTGGGAAAAATTCCATCTTCATGTCCAGTTTAACAAACATGTTTCAAAAATCAAAATCCAGTACCAGAAAGATTAATATGGCTAGTCGAACGTTAGCATGGATTAAACATAATTAAATCAAAATCGTTTTGCTTAAGCTAAGATTTGCTTCGGAATTATGATCTTAAATTCTTCCCAACAAAGAAATAATTTTAACAACCAAAGTATGTAAGGGCTCAAACTCAAAGTAACTCTGCTGGTTCAAGACAAGTGCGCATATTTATGGGCCTAGAATTAAATATATTCGGCGCAAAAGGCCCAATCTCTCTCCTCTCTCTCTCTCTCTCTCTCTCTCTCACACACACACCAACACAAGTACAAAACATACACTGATACACACACACGCAGACTCATGCGCGAGTGCCGAGCAGACAAATGCCAACAAGAATGGGCAGTGACTACTCATTAACATGCAAAAAGCTAACTTCGTTCACAGTTTCAGCTGTGATGATCCAGATAATCGGTCTATCTCTTTTTATCATTGGATTCTTTCCGGTGAAGCCTTCTCTCTCCGGCATGAGGTATGCTTTTTTGCCCTTTCAAGTTCACTTCCCATGGCTTAGCTGATTTGCTTCGTTTTTATAATACATTTTTATGGGGTTCACTATTATTTTTTTGCTTGTTTTAGTGGATTGGAGAGCTTTTATCCGCCGGGTGTCGATTCGATTGATTTGGATAATAATATCTCTACGTTGCCTCCCGAAAAGCTGAAATCCTTATACCAGGTGTTAATTTGTTACTTGTTATTGGCAAATGGTTTGGGACTTTAGTTGATCGACTCCAATTTTTTAGCAAATGCTGGTCATACCTTTTCTTCTCACTAGTCAAAATGATATACAGGTCCGAAGTTATTTTTCTGAAGTTTTGTAAGCTTATTTGGCTTAGTTGTGGTGAATGCAGGAACTATCTGGTGTTCCTCCATTGTTTGATAGATTAATATTAATGGTATGTAGACTTTCACAATGTTAATGCCAACAAATTTCTGTTGGAGTGTTACTTGCTATGGGTTTAGTATCAACTTTTTAGCTATATTTAACGACTTGTGGCTCAGGTTATTGATGGTTTGCCAGCTGAATTTCTTCTTGGTAAGGATGGGAAGCCTCCCCCTAAGGTTTTTATGGAAGCTATGCCATATACACAGTCATTATTGGCTAGTGGATTGGCAATTGGCTATCATGCAAAGGCTGCACCGCCAACCGTTACAATGCCTCGCCTAAAGGTAAGGAAATTTTTCGTTGTTAGTTATCCTGTTGGCACTCATTGCTCCAGGAATTAAGTTTAGATGTCAGAATTCGTGATACTGCTGATGGCTAAAAGCAGGCTATGGTTTCTGGAGCTATAGGAGGATTCCTTGACGTTGCTTCTAATTTTAATACACAAGCATTTTTGGAGGACAACCTTATTGGTTAGTTTTAGATTCTAGAGAATTCTGTTCACTTGTTGTCCAAGCAAGAGGAATGGGCTTCCGAATCCCATCTTTCACATCTGAACATCTGTGCTATTTGCAGCTCAGTTTCGTAGGATTGGATGGAAGATGATGATGCTTGGTGATGAAACATGGCTTAAGCTATTTCCAAATATGTTCGATAGGCATGACGGAGTTAGCAGTTTCTTTGTAAGTTGGTATGCAAAATATTTAGAAACATTGGCTAGACGGGTCACTTAATAAGCAATTTCATTTTCAGTGAGTGCAGTAGGAGGAACTAAAGTAAACGACTTTATATTCTTGCTCAGCACTTTTACCATCTTGATTTCACAGTTTTTCTACTTGCAACTCCATATGCAGAGTATTTGTTGACTTTACATTTGATTGTGATTGAGTAATTCTCGTTGATATAGAAAAGTTATAATTACAGCTTCAGCTCCTGGAGAATCAAGGTGGTGTAGTCTTCTTGATGAAAATCAAAATGGCATTTACTAAATTAGATAGTGAGCTAGACTGCTTTTATGTATCCCTATCTTTTCTCAAGGTAGTTCTAGTAATCAAAATTTAGAATCTGTGATGTTGGGAGGGTAGCTGAAGCAGTAGGTCACCTAAAGTTAAAAATAAATTATCAGGAAAGAAAAGATATTGAAAGCATCCATTATAATGTATTGAAATGATATGATTAATATATTTTCTCCATCCAACCCTCTATTCTGACATTGAATAGAAACATTACCATTAATTCTGAAGAGCTGATAGTATGTTCTACATACATGACAGTTGGAGATTGTGTTAGTAGATCATAATTCTCTGCTGGGGAAAATCTTATTTTCTGCTGTGAAAGAGAATAAACTTTGGTCTAGAATGCAACGTAGATTGAACTAGTGTTTTATTTTGAAAGTTGGCACATTAATAGTGGGAAATGTGCATCCGGAAAAGTTATTTAATACTATCATTCATTGGTTTATTGTTAACTTTATACCAGTATTCAGGGATCTGAATCAAGATTTCTAACTGCAATTTTTTTGTTCTCTTCTGTTATCCATTTTACCTGGGTGGATGAGGGGACTAAAAGCAGCCACTTAAATTTAACTCCAGTTGGTTGGATCTTACAACAGGTCAAAGACACCATTGAAGTGGATTATAATGTTTCTCGACACTTGACAGATGAGCTTTGCTCTATTGACTGGGACCTTCTGGTAAGTCTTATCCTTTGCAAGAACGGTGTATATGATATGACCTCTCCTATGGATGTTTTGCCAAGATTGAGAATGAGATTATTTGTATGTATAAACTATATTCCTCACTGCAAGTTAAGCTTCCCGTTGCTTAGATGAACTTTAATCAGTTGATTGCATGCAATAACAAAATGAATCGAAAATTGAAGATTAAAATTGGCTCATGACAGTATTTTAAGTGGCATCAGTTTCTAACTATTAATTGCTCCACAGTAAAAAAGTTTTCTCTTGTTGTTTAAGTAAAAGCCTCATATATATCTTTGTTCGTTTGCTGTTACTTATAAAGTTAAAATGGGGAGGGAGGGGGGGGGGGTACAAGTAGTAGTACTCTTGACTTCTACTTAAAAATAAGTGGTGATATGTGCCTATTTTTTTTCTTTTTCTTTTAATTAGTTTATTTTCTTGTATATTGATCGCATGTCATATCTGATTCAAACTTATAAAACCCCTTTCTAATATTTCTTTAATATTGAATCAGAACAGAAAGTTATATGGATAAAAATACTGATAAATAATCAATTGATAATGAGGTATTTCTAATAGGTACAGTAATAATAGAAATGAAGCACACTTCAATATGTTGATATTAACCAGAACCCAACTATTACAGATTCTTCATTATCTTGGATTGGATCATGTTGGACATATTGGTGGGCGTAATAGGTAATGCTTCCCATTTCGCTATATACTTCTAAATTACATACTCATCTCTTGCTTCTTTTTCATTCATAGTGTCTTGATGAGCCCCAAATTGACGGAGATGGACAAAGTAATTGAAAGGATTCATTCAACTATCACATTAACTCAAGAAGTTAACCAAAGAGGGACACTTTTGGTTGGTGCTGCTTTATTCTCATCTGGAATTTCTGGTGCGCAACCAGTTTCTTGGTTTTGCATAATTAGCTACTATAAGAACGTATAAGCTATAAACAGCATGATTACTTGAAAGCACTGTAATGAATCGATGAGGTCCGGAATGGATTAACTTAACTGAGTATAGGTAATTAGAGCTTATAAATTTGTATTGCTGAATATGTTTAATTTAATATCATCCGTGCAAATAAATTGTGCATTAGTTGTCTGGTTTTACTCGGCTTTGTTCGTACTATTGCTAGAACTTTATTTTGTTTTATACCATATTTAAAAGATGCTCACAACTATGAATAAGGTTCACATACCATGTCATAGCTTTGCAGTCATAGTGCTATATCTAACTTAATGCGCTTTATTTAAATTTCAGGTAGTAGTAAGTGATCATGGCATGACAGATGGTGGCAATCATGGGGGGTCTTCATATGAGGAAACAGACTCTTTGGCACTTTTCATTAGTGCTGAAAAAGTCAGTGATGCTGAAAATAGTAAAGAAGCTTACCAGGTATTCCGACTTCAAATTTAGTTCTGAATTGGATATTAATAAGTTGCATATTTGGTGTTCCGACCCAAAACCAAATAAACTGATGAACACAAAACTAATGTAAACCCAAATGCTTGTCCATTTTTGGCTATATCGTAGTAATGGGTTTGAATTTCTATTAGTGATTAATTAAGATCGGCTCTAATTCTGTCAAATTCCAAAAACACGAAATCAAATTTAAAAAAGGAATGCAAAAATTACTTGCATTTTTTCCCCCTAGATCCGTCATTGCCTAGACGGGCTGCCTAGGCCAAAATAAGGGTGCCTGAGTGCCATTAGCACCTAGGCCAAATGTTTTTGACAAGTGATTTACTTGATCTATGGGTTGTTTTGGGAGCAAAAGCATTTTTAGTTTCTCAAACTTATAAAATGACATTGATGACCCGAGCTGACCTTTGTTCTCCTTAGATACTGTTTTTAATAAATTGTTTAGCACCAGCTTCTTATGGAAGCTAGCAAATATCTGCATTTCAAGGATGATGACTTATAATAATTAGGAAAATTTGACACAAATTTAATAAGCATGAAGCCTATGAACTCATTTTTAACCCATTAGAAGATGTGGAGTAGGATCTTTATATCTGGGCCTTAGTCGGACAGTTATATATTCTTGATAGAAGTGCCTGCTTTCTTCTCCATTTTTTGAACTTCTCTAATACTGATGGATACATTTGAAAACTATGACCTTGTTAATATGTATCTGTAGAGAATTTTGGTAACTTAAATTGCACAATACCTTTCAAGTTTCCCTGACTAATTTCTTATTGCTTTCATTTGTATAGAGAGAATTACCACATGAATTTTTATGCAAGTGCTAATACATTGGCATCGTTCATCTTGTTCTGGATTTTTAGGTTGACATCGCCTCAACATTGGCCCTCCTCTTTAGTGTGCCAATTCCAAAAAATAATGTTGGCACTGTGATGACTGATGTATTCTCGTCTCTCAGAGGTTTTATTTATTCATGAATGTGTTTTCATTTGCAAAATGTTGTCCCCTTCAATTCTTGAACCCTTTTATATTGTTAATACTTTATGTGCATTTTCTAATCAAATGAAGAAATGAGTATTGTTCTCTGGTACTAGATGACGAATAAATTGCTCAAGGAGACTCCAGAATTCAAGCTTGGGTCTCTCCAACCAAATGAAACACTTGTTTTACCAACTAAAGATCTACATATCATACAATAAGGATCAAATATGCTAATGTTGAGACGATAATGCCATATATCAGCTGATACTAGATGAACTGCGAATTGCTGGACCAGCACGAAAGTCATGTTTGACTGTAGTTCTAAGTTTATGGTTGTGCTTCTTTTCTTTAACATAGTCAAATAGCAGACACTAAATGTAGAATGTGGAATCCTGTTGACGAGAAAAGATTCATGCTAGATTTTCTGCAAATAATTTTGCCAAGGAACTCGGCTGTGGGAGCAGTGAATTACTTTTCAAATAGAAAGGTGACTAGTGGGTTCTTTAGATTAGATAATTAAAAGTATTGGTTCAGAAGGATGACAGATGACAAAAAACAGAATAGTAAAAGAAGAATCCAAAAACTTCCACAAGCAGAAAAGGACAAGATGTAGAATACAGATGTCATGGCCTAGCAGATTTTGATATGTTCTATTGTTTGTTGGTAAAGATATACACTTCAGTAAAGTGCAAAGACATCTAAAGAAGCATATGAATATGATTAACACGCTAATGTTATATTAGACCAATACTTTTCATAAGCTGATCTTGTAGCAAAGCACCTAAGCTTGTCATAAATTCAATCTGTCAATCTGGACTTTTTCATTTCTACACACGTTTTCTCTCATTATGTGAATTTACTTTCCAATGTCACTTGCCCTTTATATGCTCAGTGCATCTCTTTCATTTTTCTCATAAAGCAGCTGAACAACAGCTGAGGATACTAGAGGTGAATTCTTGGCAGTTGCTGAGGCTACTACAAACCCACTTCACCGAATTTGATTGTGAAAAATTCTCATGTGAGTCTGGAAGTGGTAAAATTGATGGTGCAGAAAGGTTTTGTTGCTCATATCTAGCTGCCAATGAACTCCATAAATCATGGAAATTGAAAATTTCTCTGAGGTTATAAGCTCTTTATAGCATCTTGCAAATGTGTATTTGTGCATGTCTAATTCAATATATAATTCAACCATAACATTTTTTTTTTCTTTATTCTCCAAATAGATCCGGTAATGGAGATGACTACCAGACCATAGTTATCGCATATCGTGATTTCCTCGGAACTGCAAGCAAGTGGTTATCAAGCAGATCAACTGATGTAAGTATAAATTCTTTCTGAAGGATCGTTTCCTTGAGGAAATACTGATACCTATTTCTGTTCTTCCTTGCTGTGCTCTGTTTCATGGTATTGCAGAAGCCTGTTTTTCAACTTGCACTGGGAATAGCAGCAATGCTTTTATCTTGTTTGATACTTATGAGCCTCCTTTTCTTCCTTGACCGAGAGAAAAATTTCAAGGGAAGCGAATGCATGTCTGGTACTAATGACAAGACTTACAAGTGGCATTTGGAGGAAACATATATTGTGGCTGTAATCTTTATCCTCGTATTAAGTATGGGTTCAAGTTCTATGGTAGAGGAAGAACAATACATTTGGCATTTCATGACCTCTTCATTTTATTTCATCTTGCTGAGAAAGGCAATACAGTCCATCACCAGCGGCAATGCACTCACTTTGACGTTGGGGCAAAAAGTAAGAAATTTGTATAGCATATCTTACATCATTGCAGTTTTAGTATGTATGAGAATTCTCAGAGGCTGGCATCAAGGTGGTGTCAACTGGTCTTATCTACCCGACATTTCAAAGCTACTTGAGCAGGCAGGGACTGGTCATATAAAGTCCCTGCATTTGTTATCATTGGTCCTAGTTATCATCACATGTTCAGCAGTTCTTTTGGCAATCCGGTTGAAAATTAAGTTAGTCTTGTTCTTACTGCTGATTTACTTCGTACCGGCACTGATAATTTTGGAGCAAATTTTTAAATACCAAGATGGCACATTCACATCATCGAGCATTCAGAGTACTACAGTAATACAAATAATTTATGCACTTATAGGGACTTCTACTGTGGGTGTCCTTGTTGCTTTTCCATGGTTGATGCCAATCAGAGATCCCAAAACCTCTAGAGACACCTTAAGATTATCCGGTGAAGCTTTACAAGAAAGTCAATATGAACTTCAGTTTGACTGCATTAGAGATTCTATATTTGTAATTGGCTGGTGTTATGTATTCTCTTGGTCTTTATTACAAATATTGCTTCAACAGCCTATAAATGCAATGCCCACATATTTACTGCTCTTGCAAATTCTGGCTACCCTACGCTATTTTTCTGAGGGTGGAGTTCATTGTAAGCACTGGGTTAAGGTCAGTTAAATCTCAATATTTGCTCATGGAAAAATACATATTTCGATCCCTACACTTTCACTTCTTTCTTTACCTTTCTTTATTTTAAACGTTGGGTCCCTGCACTGTTGTGTATAAATATTAACTCATTTCACTTTCAATTGCAGTATAATTTGGTCATTGCATTTTTATGTATCAACATTGAGTCTCGAGACTTTTATTTGCATTAAAATTTGGTTGACGAGATTCGTATAGCATCTCTTAACTAAATTTGAGTACAAATATAAGTGCATATACAAGGACCAAATTTTGATGCATATGAATGCGCAAAGACTAAAGAGTTATTTTCTCTTTGTATATTGGAACTGTGCATATAATGAAACGCCTGGAGTGTAAAACTGGAAAGTTAAAAAACAATTGTGTTTCTCATAATTTTTCTCTTAAGAAAACATGGTTGTTTTTTAATGTTGGTCTGCAAACTACATTGGTGATATATATCTGTTGACTAGTTTGATAACATTGGTGTTTATTTGACTAATTACATGGAACAAATCATGAATGGCTACACTTTTTAGGTTGCTGCTCTGTACTATTTGGGAATGGCCGGCCACTTTGGTCTTGGTAATACAAACACTCTTGCTACAATTGATGTTGCCGGGGCTTTCATAGTACGTTTTTCATCATAAGTTTTGCGAGTATGTTTTTATGCTTATGTATGTGTGCAATCAGTGTATTTTATTTCCATGTCACTGTTCTGGTGATATCAGGGAATGACGAGCCATTCAACTGTGATTTCTGGTATTTTGATGTTTATTATCACCTATGCCTCCCCGATGTTAGCTCTTCTTAGCGTATTGATGGATGCTTCCATGGTGGATGTAAGAGCATTTGCTAGTTCCCGGGATGTTGAGTTTGGACATCTTCTGAAGATGACACTGGGCTATCCTTGTCTAGTTCCACTTGGACTGAATTCTGTACTTCTACTCGCATACACAATCGTATTGCTTCTAATGAGGAACCACTTATTTGTTTGGAGCGTCTTTTCCCCAAAGTAAGTTCTTGCTAAAAGCTGATTACTACTGTGGAGTACTCTTGAATCTTGATTGTAGTTTTACGTACGATGGGGTGTTCGACACCTTAAAGCAATCAAATTCAGGTATGAAAGTGATTATTAGGATAAAATCAATTACTGTGACATTAGCTCCTCTTGTGGTGTGGGTTACTGTTTTATGATTGATTCTATACGACGAAAAGGGTAAGATTTAAAGATAATCACGAGAAATATATGGCACCGGGGTAGAGAGTGTGCAACTCACCAAATGATTCTTGATATTGTTGTTGATTACAATTAGCATAAAGCAGCCAATAACGACGAGTTATCATTATTTTTCAGGTATCTCTATGTTTGCGCCACAACAGTCTGCGTGTACATTGGCGTATCAGTCATGGCCTTGACTGTAACTTACGCGTGCATGGTCTTTGCCATGCGGAAGCGCTCTTGCCACTAGAAGCCGTGTGATCATTTTCAAGACGAGGCTATGGGTTACTGGATAAGGTAAACCATAAGATATGAGGCTGGATGCACTCATTGATGAATGGAGCCATGAAAGTAGTCTATGGATGTATACTGTTTTAGATGAGTCGACGATGTAGTGCATGAAACAGATTGAAGGATGTAAACTAGTCTCATCTTCTTAGACATGATCAAATTTTGGTTTCTGCTGAATATGGATATGTAGTACTTTGATTCACCTAGATTTACCTACGCAAAAGATTCTAGTATACCAACTAACTTCCAACTTGGGTTAAAGGACTCATTTATAGGTCAATAAGTAATAAGATAAAGATTTTTCTGAAAATTTTTACATAATCAGTTGTCCCGATCTTATTTCAAATTAATAATCTACTGTGTCATAAATATGATTAAGGATAATATTTTCTCAAACTGTATAACTTAACACCTTGTTACGGCTTATGTCAGACTTTCATCGTATCCAGATTTCTATCATCACAAACGTATATTAACATTTGGTGATACATGCAAATCCATTTCAAATTATCCTTGTTTCTTTTAAATCTATCGTAATTCGTAAACAATTAATTTTTTTTTTCGTGAAGAAATTTATAATGGTGACTCGAAACATACAATTTAGATAGAGTGTCGTTTCTACCTATTAGTTAATTAGAAGAACAAGTAAAAGATTTGATAAAATTCGAAATTGTGAAAAAATTGGATATGTTAAAGTGGATTTATAGGTAGGCTATAATGTACAAAGTGAAATTTCATGCAATTAACCCGAGGTAACTTTATCTTTTTATTATCAAAAGGAGCAATGCACCGTACGATTTCAAATCCGTTCGTTAACTCTTTTCTCTTATATACTAGTAGTACTCCCTCCGTGCTGTTTAAGTTGATCAGTTTCTTTTAGGCACGGGAATTAAGAAGTATAGTGAATAAAATGATATAAATTATTTTTTAATTGATAAAGTGGTATTAAAGTGATATAAAGTGGTGCTGAAGTGATATAAAATAGTGCTGAAGTGATTTCTTAATTTTTGCCAAAAAAGGAGAGTGACCAACTTGAACGGAACACCCAAATAAGAAAGGTGGCCAAGTTGAAGAGGGAATATTATTTTAAAGAAAAAATATAGTAGTAGTATATATATACTAGGTTGCTTTGTACTGGAAGGAATAGGAATAAAGGCAATTGATGACGTAGTCAAATCATCCATTTTTTTATAAAGTTTTATAATATGGAATGGATTGCCCAAATTCTGTGACTCTCACCACAATATGGGTAGCGAACCGGGTCGAGATGGCACCAAACCCGACATCCAAAGGCTCCTCACCGCCGCCGACTACTTCCTCCAACGCCGCGACTTCGCCGACTGCTGCAAGTACGCCGCCCGCGCCCGCGACTCCGACCCGACCAATCCCGTTGCCACCAGAATCCTCTCCACCGCCGCCGTTCTCTCCGCCCCCAAAATCTCCTCCACCCAGCACGACTATTACGCAGTCCTCAATCTCCCCTATTTCGATTCCGACGCATCTCGAATCGGCTCCAGCTTCGAAACCCTAACTTCAATTCTGGACCCGAATACGAACCAATGCCCGTTGTCGTCGGAGGCGTTTGATTTGGCGGTCCAAGCCTGGTCTGTGCTGTCCAATTCTGCGGAGAAGGCGAAATTCGATGGCGACCTGAGGAGGTATATGGGTGGTGATACCTCTGGGAGTGAAGGTGGTACTTTCTGGACAATGTGCCCTTATTGCTATTACGTGTACGAGTATGATACTGTTTTTGAGGACTGCTGCTTGAGGTGCGCCAACGAGAGCTGCAGAAGAGTGTTGCACGCGGTGGCGATGGGGGGGCCTCCGCCTCCTGACGTGGTGGCGAAGGGCCAGTACTGCTGTCCGGGGTTTATGCCCTTTGCGGTTCGTGGTAGCAATGGAGAGAGAATAGGCGAAACTTTGTGGAATCCGTTTGCCGCTGCACCTTACGTAGGTAAAGGTTTGGATCTTAATTCTGCTAGCTATGAAGATTGCATTGTAGTTGTAGATGACGAAACAGTTGAGATAACAGGATTTCAGGATCGTGGTTATGGCAAACAGGCGAAATTCGAAGGTGTAGATGGCAATGGGGGCGACAACAGAAGAGCTGAAAATGCCGGTGGAAATTCTGTGGGGAACGATGTCACAGGGACGAGAATGAAGAGGAAGAAATCTGTGCCGTGGAAATCAAAGAAGTTGTTGGGTAGAGGAATTAGAATTGATAGCGAACAGGCACATTTTGTCTATGGAGTTAGAGAAGAATGTTGTTCAAATGTAGATAAAGACGAAGGTGAGCTTTTTGGAGGCGAAACAGTTGATGAAGTTGAAGGTGGAGTGGAGTTTCTTGAGGGAGATGATGACGTGCTCATAAGTTTACCGACACCGTGCGAATTTGATTTGGGCAATGGGAGACCTATGAGTTTATAAAATGCTACATTATAGAACTGACTGGAGCTGGAAGGTGATTGGCATATTGCTTATTGGTGTAGGCAAATGTTTATGTATGGAGTCAACTTTTCTGCTTCTTTATTGGTTTGATGCTCATGTTTTTCCTGTAAATTTCTAGCATGGTGATGTAGTCGAGTTAGTTTTTGGTAGTATGGTTTTTACTTACTCGTTATACCATATTTATTGTAATGTGCGATTGAAGTAGACTGACAGATACTACATTTGTTAGCTGATATTATGGTTTCTTAGTTTAAGCTTCAACATCTTGGTCAATAGTAAATTATTCTGTTGTGGATTGCTAATTTTACCCATCATCATTTCCAGAGTTGTTGAACTCAAACTGGATTTCAAGAAAAAAGAAACATGTCCAGCCTATTGTTCTTTATACTTCAAATATATATTGGTAGCTCCCGTCTGCAGGTGTGGAGCTTATTTGAAGTTTGAGCTCGGGAATACCTCTCGTCTCCTTTGCTGGACGGGGAACAACACTTGCAGGAAGATGCGGTAAAATCAAAGACCACCCAGTATGCCCACTCTACCTTGTTACTATCCTTTTCAAATTGTAAATAGACTTCAAGCTTTCATATGAATTACATTTTCTTTCTTTCTTGTTGGATCACATTTACATGTCTGAGCTCATTAGTAATGATGAAAATGAATTAAATGTGTTGGGTTTTTTTTTTTTTTTTTATTATTTCACTTTTCTGATGTGATCTTCTCAATTGGCCTCTTAGATGACTTCTTGATTTCCTTTCCAAATTAGACTGTATTAGCTATTATGCACACACACATGGTACGTATGAACCAGATATATGACATGTAGGCAGAGCAAGTGTCTGCAAAATAAATAGGATATCTCATATCATCTCATTAATCATGGCAGCACAATCTGGCCAGACAGAATACAACACAGTAACAACAATCAGAGAATCTAAACTGAAACAAAACTAGAGGAACTGCAAAGACTCGGTGAAAGCAAAGCACTGAAGCATACAATAGAACCCATTCTGAAAAAGATGAGCTGAATAATGGCGGCATATCCCTACGCCTAGTTTGATGGTGGTGGGGAGAGGAAGGGGAAGGACGGAATTGCAGTCGGAATGGTTGGAATAGAAGGCATGGTTGGAAGTAGGTTGGCCGGCAATGGAGGCAGCACACTAGGTATGGTTGGCATTGGTGGCAATGTGGTCTTTGGCAGGGACGGCATAGTTGGCAGAGGGGTGCTTGGCATTGGCGGCAATGTGGCGGTTGGCACAGCTGGGTTAGTCGGCAGAGATGGCATTGGTGGCAACGTGGTGGTTGGAATGGCTGGAATAGTTGGTAGAGGAGTAGTTTGCATGGCGGGCATTGGTGGTAATGTGGGCTTAGGGAGTGGCGGAATGGTCGGCAGTCCTGGCTGAGCCGACTGCAATAGGTGGCGCGCCGCCTGGGTTGCATGGAGGGTTGAGAGTGAGACCACCATGATCAAAGAGAGAAGGAAGCGAAAGTTGCAGGCTGCCATTGATGAGTAGCTTTGAGTTGTGATAGTAGTGATTTGGTTTGAAAGAAGGAAGGTTGATATCGATTCAGGATTGCTGTGAAACATTTATAGAGGCAAAATTAATGAAGGTTATTCGACGTTGTTAAGCTAAAGTATGAAGGAGTGCTGGTTAGGTTAACTTCCATTGATGTCGTGGACTTGTTTAGCAATATACTACTATAATATTTCAAACGAAGATTAGTTAAATGAAGCTCAACCATCTTCTGAAAAATGTGTGATGAATTGGAGTTCATTTCCAACAACAAAGTATCTTTGGAAGTTCTTTATAGTTAGGAATAAGGGTTAGATGAGTTCAGCTCTACTCTAATAATTGATTATTCGATCTTATTATGTTATAGAAGTGAATATTCTTACGAATTATTTGGTTTTACCTTAGTAATATATATACTAATATAAAAGGAGCCTTGTTTTACAAAATTTGTTTTGACTATTTTATCCCTATAATATATTTAATTTAAGGACAATAATATAATTAATATATTGTCTTTAAAAATTAGATTTGCTTTATATTCATATCAACATAGTTTCCTAATTTAATACTAGTATAATTTAAGTTTTCCTTTTTAAAGTGATTTTTGTGTTATTTCATCCACCGTGATATATGGAATTGTTTTGCTATATTCAACTCATTTATTACTAAAGATACTTGAGCAAAATTGTATTGACGTATTTTATTTTAATGATAATTTTGTAATAACACACAAAATCAAGAGAATTCGCCTTACTTCTAATAGAATCTGGAGACTAGCTATAGCTCTTCTCTTGCGCGCTTCCCTGCTTTAGCTCACCACTCCACTCATGCTAGAGAACAGGAGTTTAGGAAGGGCCACGTGTGTTTATACCTGAAAACTTTAACTTACCCTTTCGATCCTAAATTCTTAATTCGAGTTCGTGGATTTAGACAATCAAGACCTTAGCTACAGGGGCAGCCTTCGATTAAACCAAGACCTTAAGGAGGATATTAACCAAATAAATAGAAGAGTTAGCTCTCTCCCTGACAGGCTAGCCTTTTCGAACCTCCCTTTTCACTGCCGCAGGTTATGACTTTAGAGTAAAATAGACTCTATTAAGAAAAAGACAAAGAACAACAGGAACAAAGAACTCTCCTATCTTCTTTTTTATCCAAAAAATTAGAAGTAAATAATTTTTCTCTCGATGGATCATTCGTTCCTGAGAGGTTATAAGTAGAATTTCTCTTGACAGAACGAGAATGCGCCATTCCTGCCAATCTTTATAAGCCGGATCTATCCTTCGAATCTATCTATTGAAAATACTCGTTCTTCACCTATAGGCCGAATTTTGGAAATTCTGTTTCGGATAATGGAACACCATTATAGGTACATTTAAGCGTTTATAGAACAACCGAGGATTTGATTAGATTTGAAATCGAATCTAGCAAATTTAACTGTACCTTCAAACTTGTTCCGAAGTGCCATGCTATTATTACTTAATATTGATATGGCGAAGGCATAGTTTTCTTTTCTCTCTCAAATAAAATGTCACAACCCCAAATTTCGAGGGACGGCAAAGTCGGGGTGCGACTAGGGGTTGGATTAAAGAAGCGGAGAAGAAGGGGGATAAATGAATAAACAGACATTTAATTAAACAACAACTGATATCTATGAACAAACTTTATTAAATAGAAAGAGAGTCGACCTTGAAGGATAGCTCGACAGAGTTGTTCTCAAAAGGAACTAAGTTCAAGGTACGGGACTTTAGACCCAAAAGATATTCATCGACACAATAAGAGTTTGGCAGCGGAAAACATAGAACTTGACACACTGTTCTTCTTCCTATTACAACTCTACTCAACCTCCGCCGCTCCCATCACTCAACCTGCACATTTTATAAAACACATGCAGGGCTAAGTATAAACATACTTAGTGGGCACATTGCCGAAAACATATCATAAGGTATAGATTAATCAGGCATCTCGATAAATAGCGCATCAGGGTTTTTCATCAAATGCCCGTGCTTACTAAACATTTTTTTTCCATAAACATAGCTGATCAGCATTTTTCTGTTGTTACGTTCAACTTGCCCATTTTAACGCCGGGGAAGAGTTAACTTCTTCCGCGCACGTTCCTCACCGTGGCTGGCTACCCCTCAACAGAGTACCACACACACCGGCTACCGTGTACACTAACTCTGAAAAACAGTCGGCTAACTCAGAGTTCGATCGATTTAGTTAGCAGTCGGCTAACTCAAAATTCTGGAAAAGCAGTCGGCTAACTCAGAATGGCACAAAAGAACTCACATAAAACAAATCATTTTATGCACTGATAATCACTTTGAAAACGCACTTATCAAAGCAGTAGATAAACATTTTCGAGCATCGCTTGATTTGATATATAGAAAAACCCACCTTAGGCGATTACAAAACTAAAACACGAGCTTCCGGCTTTGGTCTTCCGTCCTGTCTTCTAAACTCGACTTCCTCCTTTGAACGTAAATAATCAAACTTTAATAAGCGGTCGAGACAATATAGAAAAAGGAAATCGAATTCGTTTTATGACTTTTAGGCCTTTGCACTTTAACTACATTCTTTTGATTAACAAAGAAACGAGACTCGTTCATATCTCGTTTAGAAACTAACTCAGTTCCTTTACTTGACACTTAGGTCAGTTAATATCGGAAGTCGATAACTTATAACGACTTAGAAGTTCACAAGGAACGAAGTTAAAAAGAATTCAACTTAAGAAAATAGGTTTCGGAAAATTTCTGCACAAGGCAGTAACTCTGGAGCTCATACAGAACAGATTTTTGCGAAGCAGGGGATGAAACTGGTACCAAAAGAAAGCTATGGATGTCTAGTTTATTTTCCAATTTACGGATCTCGATTTCGTTAAGCGAGCTAAAAGTTATGACAGTTTCCGTAACATATCGCAAAACAGTCCGAGTGAAACCCTAGGTGCTCGTAATCTCGACGCACGACTCCCTAGGTTCGACTAACGCCATACCACTTTTATACTCACGAAATTTCAGTCTCAAGACAGTCAATACGGGCAATCTTTCATGACGAACTCCTTCATATTTCTTGATTAAAAACACGACGTATACTTCCTCGTCTTTTTCAACCAACCAATTACTAAACCATTTCAATTTCAAATTCACTTTCATTCTTCAACTTCTAGTTTATAAATTATAACTTATATCATCTCATATCTCGAATGGAAAAATCACCAACTACAAACTTGTTCGTTAATCGACGTTAAACACTAATATCCGATTAGTTTCCTTATTCGACTTTCCTATCGACAATTAGACTCGATTTCTCGTCTCTTACCAAGATTTCAACTTTCTTAGAATTCGTTCATATTTTTCAATAACGATCCTTAACTACTAAGATTAACATATGTTCAAATCATAAACCTAAATCATTATCCAATCTCGACTTATCGACGATTCTTCGTCTCTTACTAAAAATTCGACATTCTCCGATTTTGCTCAAACTTTCCAATAACGTTCATCAACTACCAAGATTTACCAATACAAAAACCACATACTCAAATTATTATCGAATCTTAACTTATCGTTGGTTTTTTGTCTCTTACGATTTCTATTTTATTTTTAGGAAAATCCAATTAAATTATATAATCATCTACACACTTACTACATCTCATTTATATCATCACATCATACAAATCATAACAATTACTACATCAAATCCTCACTTCTTTCTCTCTTACTATTTGGTTTTTATTTTTAGAAAAATACCAATTAACTCATACATCAATCTATCAACATATGGAACATAAATCCACAAATCAATCCTCAAAAATCAAACTAAATCTTCACATATTTTTCCATATAATTTCGATATTAACAAGGAACTTAGGAGGATGATTTCTTCTTAAATCCAACCATGGGAATCCATTTCTATGCATCTAATAACATGTATTAATTATAGAACATCATCCTACAATTCCTAAAAAAATCGGTCATGACAAGTCTTGAAGGAAGAATGAATTTGTTCGGTTCAAACTATAGAGGAAGCTCTTACCTTGACGTTTATGGACTCGGAAATAAGATCGATCGGAAGATGAACTAGTTGTGGAGCTTGAGAGCTTGAAGAACTTGGAGCTTCAATGGAGGAATGAAGAACAAAAGAGAGAGAAAAATGAGAGGGAGGGTGGCGGTAATGAAGGGAAGAGATATGAGAGAAATGGTGATGAGGTGTTAGATAGAACTACATAAAGTAGGATAAATATCTAACAAGGTGAGTCATGGGGTATAGGTGGCGGTTTATAGGGGATATTTAGTCGAAAATATCTCGTTTTACAGGTCTAATACGACGTATACAAATCTAGAAATTAAAATCCTAGACGGTTACGTTTTTTATGAAATCTAATTCGACCATTAGATCGGAAATAAATCTCTTACTCGGAAAGCAAAATTCGTTTTTCGAAATTCGATAAAAACTCGGGATAAGACAGTCGAAAATTCGCCCGGAAAAATAATAAAAACTGACTTTCTCCGGTAGACTCGTATCGCAGAAAAAGTGAATGTAAAGTCTGACGGTTTTTCGATCTGAGTTTTCGAACGAAAATTTTATCGGACGCGAAAACTCTAATACAGTATTCGTTCAACCGACTTCTGGAATTTATTTTCCGAAACGGATTTCACCGTTAGTTTTAGAATTGAAAATCCTTAACTTAGGCGTGCAAAGCCTTAATTAATAATTAATTTTTTATTTTCTCGTCGGAAGAAAATATCTGGGGTATTACATAAAAAAACTTCATTGGCGCCAAGCGTGAGGGAATGCTAGACGTTTGGTAATTTCTCCTCCAACCAGAATAAAAGCTTAACAATCATCGGGTATCCAGCTACAATAGAAGCCCATTAAATCAAGACCGTAGGGGTACTATTTACTTTTCCCGGCAAAGAAGGAGTTTCAGATGAGATACGAGTTGGTTTCCTAAGGCGATGAATCACAAGACAAAGGGTAAAAGCCTTGCCCTTCTTCAATCTCAAACTTTCCAATTAGGGGCCGGTTCATTAAAACACAATTCTCTATTTTCTTTCTTAATAGTTACAGGATTCTTTGATTAAAGGGCAAAGCAACGAAGAGCAACTAGCTCCAATTTAGCTCATATTTGGGCAACTAAACACCGATTGCTATTTGTACAACTCGAAAGCATATCAATATAATAAGTCATCTCTTAACTCAGAAAGCATCAAGAATTATAGGAATATAAGCCTTCAGGATCTTTCTCCCTCTCTCTTGAAAAAGAAGAAGAAAAGGAAGTCAGAGAATGAAATCCTATAAGAAGCTATTGACTGATAAAAGATAGGTAATAAATATGAAATAGGTTCGACTCATGAGTAGCAACGGTGAAGCAAAGGATAAAGTGTCCACTTCCTGAGGAGCCTAGGCTTAACTGATATATTTCGACTTGATCTTATTCTCCAACCCGCTTATCTCGTAATGAGAATAGAATAGGAAAAACCTTTCTTGCCGAGGTGTTGTCCGAACTCGTTTCGTTAGTTCTTCTGAGTAAAGTACTTGCTCTCAAGGGTCTTACCAGAGGGAAGGAAAAAGGGCTTACCAGAGCCCGTCCAGAATACGATTAATCCGGCATGGGCTACATGAGCTCCTAGTAGTTTACCGGATAAATTTATAAGTCGGGCATTTCCGGCCCACCAAGCAAAACCAGTGATTTCTTGCTTCTTTGCATCCCTAGGACTTTTTTTTTAGTATACCTGGAACCCACTTGGTAAATTTACCAAAGACGAAAATGATTTATTTGATATTATGGATGAATGGTTACGGATGGACCGTTTCGTTTTTGTAGGCTGGTCTGGCCTATTGCTCTTTCCTTGTGCCTATTTTGCTTTAGGGGGTTGGTTCACAGGTACAACCTTTGTAACTTCATGGTGTACCCATGGATTGGCGAGCTCTTATTTGGAAGCTGTCCTACTAGCCCATCAAGGAAAATAGGTAGTTTAGTTTATTTATTGGAAGTAGGAGTGAAAAGTCGCTCTTCTTGCTTTGCAGATTACTTTCTTGAATTGGATATTTACTATAGAAGTTAAATGAAATATAAAATGCACTCATCAAATTAATTTAATTATTAGAATTATTTCGTTTAAGTGCATTCGCACGTTACTTATATTAGTCTACTAATATAAAAAGAGCCTTATTTTATAAAATTTGGTTTGCCTAAAATATCTTTATTTCCAATTTAATTTAAGGTCAATAACGTAACACAATAATATGGTATTAGGGCTCAAACTTACCTTATAATTTGATATAGGAGATTATTAAATTTAGAATCAAACTTATAATTTAAAATAGGGACTCTTATGCTAATTAAGTGGCCTATGTTTCCCTTATAAAATAATAGTATATAGATTCATAAGCTAATGGGAGGAGGATTTTAAGACCAATTTTTTTTTCTTCCTTCTTTAGTAATTCCTTATGTCTAATATATTCTATTCTAAGTTGGCCAATGAATTTGGAAAGATGACTTATCTTTTATCAAATTTATTTGATTTTATTCGTTAAATTAAACTTTCTTTATTCGACAATTAATAATTAATATTTATGCTTTCACATGATTGGTTGAGATATTTATTTTTGGGGTTACTAATCTACTTTCATAATAAATTAATTATATAATACTCTTATACTCTTGAATAATTAGTTCCAGCTAATAATTTTCAGCAATTGTAATAAATTTCAGTTTTCAATAAAGAGTTACAATCAAGTCGAATTATGATAGATATCATAACCTTCAAATTTAACTCATTTATTAACAAACTTTTGCAAGTATAATCGCATAAATGACACTTATTTGAATAGAAATTTACTCAAATGTATCTTCTATTTATGGTGTTAAACACGACCACATTGAATGGTATCATCAACATAAAAATTGGTTTAAATAACTCGTGCATAAGTAAATAAAGCCCAAAGAATCTATTTGATACAATTTGAGTATGTTAGTAAGTAAACATACGCTATAAATAATTTGTTTAAACCACATTAATTGGTTATTTTTGTTAAGAAATAATTATCCATCATTTTATGAATTTGAATAAAACTATAAATATAATTTGGGTTGTACTAGATTTAGTAGTAGCGATTTTTTTTATAGATAGTAATTAGAATACAATTCAATCTAAGTATAAATAAAATATTATAATGGTGACCACACAAATTAATTTGAGATGACAAAGTAAAAAAAAAAACTATACGCTTATGAAGAAGGAATTGACACAAAATAATTTTAAGGTGACAATGGTAGGAGGGCATGCATGTCACAAATTACAATATTAGTGATTTATTTTTAACTTAAAGTAAGAGATTGTTTGATCTTTAAAGTAAACATTAAAGATGTATTTGATCTTTTTCCCTTCTTATTATTCAGTTAGAATGAAATGTGTATTTAATCTTGAAATTTGTGTTATAATTTTGATTAGAATAAAAGTCAAGATATACTCCTTGTGCTTTTAGAAAATATGAAACGAAAAATTTATATTAATTAAAAATATGACCTCTTAATCCCCATATGTTTTATCAAGTAAAAAGGACTCGTACTCATCAAGATAGTTAGGATGTATAGCGGAAACAAGATCCAAAATTATAAAATAATAATTTTTAAAAAATTTATTTGACATAATATTCTTTCTCATGAACAAGAGAAAATTCCGCAAGGGATCTTATAAACTATCTATCTATACTTTGCGATTTGATTGCTTAAATCGTCTCCCTACCGCCTTATGACGATGCTACATTAGGTATATGATACTCTACTATAATTTATCCATATAAGAAAAAGATGAATATCTTAATTTTACTCGATTAATGTTATAAGATTTGAGGAATTTAATGTTATAGGGTTTAGGATAAGAAAATCTATTAATTCAGATATGTTTTATTCTGTTACAATGATCATATATACCTCTGATTGGGCAGAACAAATCCACAACATTGATATTTGATTTGATATATTAGAATGATAATATGATATTTCATCTAGGATTTTGATTATGATCATGCACCTAGCCACACTGAGAAATTTTCCTATAGGAGGCAGGAAGCCAACCTTGACTCAACTACTACAAAGACTGAACTTTGTGTTCATTGATTTCTTACTTCAATTTGACTCCCAATTGTTAATACAGTCTTGTTTTATTTCGATCAAATTGCAGGTCGGGAAGTTTAAATTAAAGCAATGGGGGTTCGTCGATTTCGTGTGCTATCACAAACAAACATGAGAGATTTTCACATTATTTTTTTTAATATTGATAAATTAAAGTTTCCTATGTTATCAAATTCTTTTGCAGAGTAACTAAGAGAATAGAAATCTTTAGTACATGATAAAGAGCTATATTTCACTGCCGAATAAATTATTTTTTTGTGATAAAGATTTTAAATTTTTTTCTCATTTCATTCTTTTCCCTTTAATTAATTTTCGAGAAGCTCTTCCCTTTACTAATTTTTTGGGAAGGATCTTGGCCTCTAAATCTATGAACCTTGTGCTCCTACTTGTTATTTAGACTTCTACGTTATTTTGATATGTTTTACCATTTTCTAGCCTTTTCTTTTTGGTTACTGGTGGTGATATATAATGAAGTTAATGAGAATTATGAAGTTTACTGACAACAAGATAAACACACATTGACCTGCATCACTATTAAAGAGGAAAAAAAAGATTCAAAAATTTCTTCAAGAAATGAAATTATAAAAATATGAAATCAAATTTTTCATATATATTCATTTTAATATTTTTTCAGTCTTTTTAATGGTTTCACTCTCGACTACCATTCACATCTAAACAATTTTATTATTCTTTATCTTTGTTGAATGATTGAATATTATATTTTGAAAATTGCAAAAATACAATAAAAAATATAATAAAATCATAAGTGTTAATATAACAATAAATTGACTCATAAATATTTATTTAGTATAATTATTATTTTTAATGTGCGAGTGCACGATTGATTATACTAGTTTAATATAAATATATAAAGGTTGTCTTTATTTTCATATGAGATGAGAATTATTTTTTATCTCATAATTCCTTAAACTTCTGATAAAATCGATATATTTTAACCTTATTAATAATAGGAAAATAAATTGTGCCCCCTCCACGGTGCTGCATTCCAATTTTCCTTAATTCTGATAATTTTGGTATTATTAATTCATAATACACATATATTATTTATTATATTCATATAATAATTTCTCAAGTTTCACATGTATATCTATTATTACTATCTTTAATATACTAAATATAAAATATAAAAATATACGTATAATCTCCTACATAAAACTACACGCCATCTATATCGATTATATATATCCTCTCAATTATTTATGCAAATTAATATATAATCTTTTCTAATTATAATATAATCACATGCATATTTATTTATATTCTCTTGCATATATATTCTATTGTATCTTCTACTAACATATTTAACCTTATTTAGAGGTTTAATATACTAATTTTAGATAGTATAATTTTTTATAGTAATTTCTAAGTGTTATATTAATTTGACATATGAAAAATTATACATTGGAATATTATTAATCTTGTATATATACCATATCAGTTTCTATATATCGGTTTCTATTATTCCTAAAAAAATTATAATTAAATGAAATTTCCTAAAGAGTGAGGAGAACATACTTAACCTTATTTAGAGGTTTAGTATACTAATTTTAGATAGTATAATTTTTATAGTAATTTCTAAGTGTTAAATTAATTTGACACATGAAAAGTTATATATTGGAATATTATTAATCTTGTATATATATCATATCAATTTCTATATATTGGTTTCTATTATTCCTAAAAAAATTATAATTAAATGAAATTTCTTAAAGGGTGAGGAGAATTATTTAATGTTCTCAAAATTTCCTTTAAAATTTGGCTATCTTTTTTATTTATTAATAATAGGAAAAACGGTTCTCCTTCCACGGTGCTCCATTCCAATTTTCCTTTATTCTCGTATATTCTCCATTATTAATTCATAATACACATATATTACTTATTATATTCATATTATAGTTTCTCATACCTCACATATATATCTATTATTACCATCTTTATCTCTATTCTTCACACTTCTTTAAATTTTTGTGTGTTATTAATTCATAATATTAATATTATATACTATATCTCAATTCTTAATATGCATATATTCTCAAATTCTTAATATGAATTATATAACTATTTTCATCCTTAATTATATGTTTAATAGTTATGAAAAATAAATTATTCTTTAAGTTAGTCTATAAGTAGTGCTAATAATTAAATTTAAAGCAACAAAAAGAAAAAAATAAATTAGCATTTAAGAGGCCAATAAAAATTTGTAATAAAAAAATCCTTATGAAAACAAAATAAATACTTATATCACACTGGATCTAATGTATGAATAGATAGCTAAAAAGAGTAAGAAAGAAAAAATCTTGAAAATATAAATACATCTTTCTCAGTCTTTTGGCTAAGATTAGAGAATCAATTTAGCATAAACCAACGAGACGATTCAAAAACCAACGAGACAATTCAAATAGACATAAAAAGAATAATTAAACCAACGAGACTATTCAAATGGTGTGGTTTATTGATTTATTGTTTTATCGTGTAAGATGTTTATATTTTTTTACATTGCTTACTTTGGTGAAATAAAATATCAAAGAAATTCATTTTTAAAGTATATAAACATATAGATGAAATCATAAAATTATTTCTCGTCGAGTCTCGACGGGCTACTTACTAGTACATATGTAAAAGATTAAATGATCAAATTATTCAAGTGCAACTCACCCAATCCAAGGATCGTATCTTATATTATTAAAATTAAAGTACGTACGGCTATAATAGGTATATCAAAAGATATAAGACTACACTTCTTTAATAACAGTAATATATTTATAGACTTTCTTTCTTTTTCTTTTTCTTTGTTTTCACTAGAGCATCTTTAATGCCTCCCTCTATTGTAGAGTGGATTTTTACCATCATCTACGACGGTCAACTCTATATTTTATCTTATTATGATAGTATAATGTTCTAAGTACTAACAAATATAGCATGTTAGAGACAATTTTCTATAAATTTCATATAAAAATTAAATAATCAAATTCAAATCCAAACCTTATTTCCTAACTACAACGAACCTCCAGATGTACTTTCGTGTTGGAATGGAGCTCCAAATCATCACTTTTTTTTTTTTTTCCCCAGAAAAGTTGAGCTTCATTTAACCAATCTAAGATTAAAATATTATAAAAGATTTAAAAAAATTAATAATATTGCAAACAAGTCAATTTCATCAATAAGTTAACGTAATCACCACTCCTTGATACTCTTACCTGAACAAGGTTGAACAACCTTCATCAATTTCGCCTCTATAAATGTTCGACCAGAAATCCTGAATCAATAACAACCTTCCATCTTCAAACCAAATCTCCACTCTTACAACTCAAAGCTATCCATCAATGGCAGCCTGCAACTTTCACATGCTTCTCTCTTTGATCATGGTGGTCTCATTCTCAACCCTGCATGCAACCCAGGGGGCACGCCACCTATTGCAGGCGGTTCAGCCAGGGCTACCTACCATTCCACCACTCCCCAAGGCTACACTACCACCAATGCCCGCCATGCCAACCACTCCTCTACCAACTCTGCCGACTAATCCAGCCTTGCCAACCACACTGCCGCCAATGCCGAGCGCCCCTCTGCCAACTGTGCCGACTAATCCGGCCATGCCAACCACCACGTTACCGCCACTTCCCAGCACCCCTCTGCCAACTAATCCGTCCCTGCCAAAGACCACATTGCCACCAATGCCGACCATACCCAGTGTGCAGCCTCCATTGCCAGCCAACCTACTGCCAACCATGCCTTCCATTCCAACCATTCCGACTGCTATTCCGTCGTTCCCCTTCCTCTCCCCACCACCATCAAACTAGGCGTAGGGATATGCCCCTATTATTCAGCTCATCCTTTTCAGTATGGTTTCTATTGTATGCATCAGTGCTTTCACTGTGCCGAGATTGAGTCTTAGCTATTCATGTAGTTGGTTTCAGTTTGGATTCTCCCAGGGTTGAATTATTGTGTCGTATTCGGTCTGGCAGATTGTGTTGTAACTATTAATGAGATATCCTATTTATTTGTTTTTTGTTCACCACTGTCCAAGAAGAGCATGTCTTTCTCCATGTACATTGAGAATTGAGAAAGCTATATAATGCATAGGTAAAACAATCTAATTTGCATAGGGAAATAAAGAAGACATCTAAGAGGCCAATTGAGAAAATCACGTCTGCAAAGTATACAAATACCCTTATAACACATTTGATTTAATTTATTTTCATTAATACTAATGTCAGAGATACTTACACATGGAAATTTTTAGTGCTCATCCAGAAAATCTGTTTTGACATTAAGTATAGCCGAGTAAGATCTTGTATTACCATGGGGAGATCGTTCCGAAGGCAGTAGGGTTCAGCGCCGGTAGAACACAATGTCACGGCTACAATTAGCTCTTAGAGCTTCTTCCAAACTTTCTGCTTTATCAAAATCAACTTTAAAAGTGACCATTGTAACATTATCTTTCCCAGTATCATAATCCTGCTTGATATCCTCAACTTCAAAAGACTGAAGCTGCAAGTTAACAGTGACACTCAATCATTTACTAAGTTTAGTAACACTGGATTAACTTCATAACTTGAGCAATACTATCTACATAATCTTTCATCACCTCCAGCCTTCAAGGGAGGGTTCGGAAATCCTAAGTGTTGTAGCTATCAAAATTCACATACCAAAAAATTGGGCAGATTTACTCTCTTTATCTCTAATTAATTGTATAGAAAACCTAAAAACTAAAGAATTTGCATTGATGACAAGAGTAAAATGGGAAGTTTGACACTACTCTACTCTAGAATTCCAAAAGGGATGCTTATTCAGGGACTATATTTATTTCAAAATGGGACACTTCTTAGGGGACGGAGGTAGCAGCAATGACTTCACCAATTGGTCTTAAGAAAAGATTAGCTTTTGATTATTCAAGGATTGCAAAACTGATATGTATTCTTATTGCTCATTTAGACTAGAAGGCAATATTCTAAGTACAAAAACCAACAATTTTCTTTCTTGTTAACGCGAAAGAAGATATATACTACAAATGGTACTACATATTCGATAGGTTCATTGATCTTCACTTACTTGATGGTACAAAACTCCCAAAAGATCAAACGTGACCTCCAATCCCATAGGAACCTACAGCCAAGAAAAATAAGCTTGGTTATGCATGCATGAGTGACGTTCAGCCCAAACGAAATATGAAACTAAAAGCATGAATCTTTAAAAGGTATTATCAACTCAACAAGGGTAGAACCAATTGACTGGCGGAAACCTAGCAAAAAGAGATAATTAGAAAATTTTCTTACTTTGGATTTTACGAGACAAGTAGGGGCATTTCTCAAGCATTCTGCAGCTACCCCTCCATAAGCTCTAACTAATCCGCCAGTTCCAAGTTTGATTCCTCCAAAGTACCTACCATAGAGAAACGTATCAATAACTGACAGTACAAGGTAAGCCTATGATCACTGGCAACTACATGCAATTGCTGTTTCAGGATACATTTCAATTGCTTCGACGAAGCAGGATATAATCCACGTAAACATAAGCACAATGATACCTGATAACAACCACCATGACTCGATCTATCCCTGAAGACTCAATTGCCGATTGTATTGGCTTGCCAGCTGTTCCAGATGGTTCACCGTCATCATTACTCCGAAACTGATCTCCAACCTAATACCAAGTAACAAATATCCAAGCAAAGCCTGGCTTCAACACAAATGAGCTACATTTTCCATTCGTAATGCAGTGGTTTAATTCAGAACTTTCATTTTCTTGATGTAAGATTTATCATTTTCTCCCATCATTTCATATCCATAGTGTTGATTATCACTTATAGGCAGAGAATCATTTCCCCACTGGAGAACTTCAAAATAAGGTCAAGCTCAACTAAGCGAGCAAAGATTAACACATAAATCACTTCAACCGCAAATGCCAAAAGCAGATTAAGTGATTAACAGCTGTAGCATCTGATCTTGTAGCATGCGCACATATGATGATGATATATATAGTACTAGTAATAAAAAGAAAAAATAGCATGTAAAGCATTATGCAAGCAGACATACAACTGCAGAAATAGATATGCAAAATCACCTTATAAGCCCAGCAATTGTGAGTGGCACGGGATTCACGAACCTGATCGGCAGAATTCCATCATTATAAATAAATAATTAATAAAAGACGTGATCATCCCAAAAAAAAGGGCATTAGAAATGAAAGTGAAAATGAGAAAAGGGTGAGGTGACCTCGGCAAGAAAGGAAAAAGCGGAGCGCTCGTCAGTGATAGGCGCGGCAATGGCGATGAATTTGGACTTCTTGATTTCTTTATTGAATGAGACTCTCTCTTTGAGCGTGGTGAAGGCGCCGCCACCGGAAGAAGCGCTCACCATCGACAGTCCCTTGCTAAAAGTATTGAAGGAATTGGACAAGTGGTTGAGGCTCACACGTGTTACTGGGAAATAATTCAGCGTCGGCGGCATGTGTTGCTTCTCGCCGGAGATTTTCTGCTATTGCCCGGGAATTTTTATGGATTATCAGATGGTAATGGTGCAGATTCTATCGAATCCTTTCTTTTCTTTTTTCTTTTTTTTTAATGAATACAAGTTAATGACACAAATTTCATAACATTACAATTAATTAATTTATTATTATCCCACACTTTAATGGATACTTGAATCATACACCACCTCTCACAAAAAAAAATATATAAAAAAAAAGCTTTCCGAAACCTCAATCTGATTTTTCAGGAAAATCATATAGTAATACTTCGTCCATTCACCAAATAATGTCCCATTAGGTCGTTAAAGAGATTAAAAAAGTTGGTAAAGTTATTTTTAATATGGTAAAAGTTATTTTTAGTAGGGGTATTGTTCTTAATCCTTTTCACCTTTTTTGCCTACATCCATTACTGATTTGAAAGGAAGTGTTTTCGATTTTCTTTGTTGCTAAGTCATGGTTTTTTTTTTTCAGATTTAGTGATTTTAATCTGATGTTTTATGGACAACTTTTTTTATCTGTAATTTTTTTTTTTTATGTAAATCAGTCTCACAAACTGTAAAGAATTGAAATGCATTGAAATGAGAAAAAAACCTATATGTATTCCAAAGAGAGAGAGACAATGATTTGATCAAAAAAAAAGGAGGGAATTCATTTCCATTAATTTAATCAACATTTAAGCTTTTACATAAACTTAAAATTTCCCACACTAACTGTTTAGCTTCTTACTTTTCGAATTAGGCTACCTAAACAAGCATATAAATACAGCCACAATATTCATTTACAAACACATTCACTTCCATCAATTCTCCAAGAGACATAAATACAAAAACAGTTGAGATAAAGAAGGGAGTGGCTTGAAAGAATCTGACAGATGCAGAGAAGAATGTTGTTGCACAATGGCTGCTCCAAAACATCCATGACAACAAACTTCATCATGATGTGAAAAATAAAGCTTCCCTCATCTTCCACATTGATGTTAGAACGGTATTTAGAATCTGGAAAGCTGCTCTGCTCCAAAGAAGCTTGGGAAAACCTGTCAGTTTAGTATCAAAGAAAAAAGGCTGCATTTATCAAGACAGAAAACTGTTGGATGAAGAAAAAATGAGAGGACTGTCAGTCCTTAAAAGAACAAGCATAAGTAAGCTTGCAACAAACCTTGTAGTATCAGTAGGGCTTGTTCATAAGTGGGTTAAAAGCAAGAAAGTTAGGCCACATACAAATGCTATCAAGCCTTTTCTGACAGATGCAAACAAGCTTGCTAGACTGAAATGGAGTCTATCTATGCTTACTTGCATTAGTGCAAATGAGAAAATATCTTTTCAGCCGATGTACAACAACATACACATTGATGAGAAGTGGTTCAATCTCAGTAGGATATCACAAAGATACTACTTGCTTCCAGATGAGGATGAGCCATTGAGAACATGCAAATCAAAGAACTTTATTGAAAAAATCATGTTCATTTCAGTTGTGGGAAGGCCACAGGCTGATTGCAATTCAAATGTGATATTTGATGGGAAATTTGGGATATTTCCCTTTATATTTACAGAAGCAGCAGCAAGAAATTTCAAGAACGGACAGAAGGGCATCATGATCACAAAAGCAATTTAGTCAATCACTAAACCTGTTATGAAGGAATGTTTCATTTAACAAATAAATTATCTTACTTTGTTTTACTATCAGAATCATGCTGCATTCATCATTTAGTCATTTAGTCCTTCATAACAGGTTCATCACATCATGACATTCATCATTTTGTCATTCATTTATGACAGAGTATACCCATAATCAAACAGAAGTGGCCAAAAGGCGTAAGCAGAAACATCTTTATTTAGCAAGACAATGCAAAGCCACACATCTCTAACACAGATCCAGAATTTCAAGCAGCAGCACAAAGTGATGGATTCAATATCCAACTGATTTGTCAACCATCAAACTCCCCTGACACTAATGTCAATGACTTAGAATTTTTCAGATCTATTCAATCAATTAAGGATCAGAAGAATGCAAGAACAGTTGAAGACTTGATAGAAAATGTGACAGAGGCATTTGAGGGGTATGAGAGCTACAAACCGAATGATGTTTTTTTTAACCTTGCAAGGGTGTTACAGTGAAATCATCAAAGTGAAGGGTTGTAACAACTATAAAATCTCACACATTGACAAAGACAGACTAAGAAGAGAGGGTGCATTCTCAGAATGCATTGAAATAGAGGAGGAGATAGTACAAGATGTAATGGATAGGGATGGCAATTGGTCGGATTTTCGTGGGTACCGGCACTTCTCAAACCCTGATGGAACGAGTTTGGGAAATAAATGGTTTCGGAACGGGTTTGGGTAGAAACATACAAACCTGTGCGGGTTTGGGTCGGGTTTGGACAAATACCTTCGAGTACCTGCTACTCAAACCCATTTATATATATATATATAAGATAAAAGATATTATATGTATAATTTATCATATAATTACAAATATTAGTATAAATATTATAATAGACTTAGGGTTTTATATTATTTTCTTAACCCCCACACACATTCCGTAAGAGTCGAGTCGTTAATGTTTTTTCTCTACTTCTGTTAATGTACTTCCGAAATATGACGATACATCGGCAGCTTCAATAATTCATAATCTTCTAGTTATGTTTTAAAATTTTGTAAGTTCGTAGTATTTTGCATTGAGATTAATGTTAGTGAAATTTTCTATTAATGTTTGTGTTTTAATAATATTTATAATATTTTGTTATTTGATGTTTACTTTTTAGTATTCGGGTTTTTAGCGGGTAGTAAACAGGTATTATCCAACGGGTTCGGGTCGGGTATGAGTTTTAAAATTATTTTTTAATCGGGTTTGGAACGGGTTTGGGTGTGAAAAATTTTCATAGATTTGGGTTTGAGAAATACTTAATGGGTGGGTACCCAACCCATTGCCATCCCTAGTAATGGAGTATCTGAACATGCAAATCAGTGAAGAAGAGCAGATTGCACCCTACAAACTTGAAGACTTAGTGAATGGAATGCATCAGGTAAACATAGGAGAGTAGGATGATCAGTAGGCAACCTTTTTTGGCAACAAGTTTACAGGGACAAATATCATAGGTTAGTTATTTTGTTGTTTGGAATGTAAATGTCTGTTGGCTATTTTTTGGCACATATGTAGTCTCATTTTGAATCAATGTAAATGAAATCACTATTGACTTATTATGCACATAATTGAGCCTCCTAAAATTAGGTTTCTAAGAACCTAATGGTGGCATCAATTAACAGCCAACATTCACATTAAGAAGACCAAACTAGAAGGCAACAATCTCCTCAGGCAAAGCATGGATGTAATATCATGTTCTATCAATTCATGGCAAGTCACATTCACAGTTTCAACATAAAATTCACAAGAACCAAGCTAAACCAGAAGGCAACAACTCCTTAGACAAAGATCAAGTGGCATCATGTATGTAAATAGGCAACTTTATCATCATAGGAAGCATGGATGTAGTTTCATGTTCTATCAGTTCATGGCAGACCATAATTAACAAGAACCAACCAACTGAATCACAATTCAAAATCCCACAAGTCACATTCAAGAACTAAGCATCACATGCTACTGACAAGTTCACAAGAACCAACTCACAATAATTAACAAGAACCAGTCCACAATTCACAAGAACCAAGCAACAGAAATCAATAAATCATCACAAGAACCAACATCACAATAATGGCATCACCAACCCCCAACACCAAAAAAATGAGTTATTTAGAATGCAATAACCTGATCAGAGACCCCAGGAGAGTTTTTTTTTTGATCGATTGAGCAATTTCCAGCAACACAGACTTCAGCTGCCTTTCTTTTCTTTCGAATTTAGAGCACTCAGACATCAGAAAGTAATAAGGATCCGTAGGTACCATCCTCTCCAAGAAAGCATCCACATTAAGAGATGGATATGGTGAATCTGGAGTATCTGGCGTCGTTAATGGAATTTCCGACACGAACATTACTTCGTCGGATGTAGCACGGGAGAGATCAACTCCTTTCGATCCAAAGGGCGGCAGAAACGAATCCACCGCCATCGATGGAAGTTGAGAGAGTGGCAGAAGTGAATCATCCTGATTCTGGGTCGAATCGAATATGAAAGGGAGAGAACGGTTTGGAAGATGAGAGAAAGGCGGTAGATCGCCTGTTTCAGGCACCACCTCCACCGCCGATTCCATCTCTTGTTCATAAGTGCGAGGAGGGTTTGGAAGATCGGTGGTGGAGTTCATCAGCGCCACAGAGTAGATTAGGGTTGAGAGACAAATCGAGAGAGTGAGTGATATGAGGGCGAAGCAGATGAATTGGACTGGGTATTGGATTTAATTAGTGGTTGAGTTTAATTAGTAGATTGGGTTTAATTAGGAGTTAAAATTGTAGGCTAATATAAATGGTGGGTCCATCAGTGGCAAAGGGTAGTAATTTTAGGATAGTAAAGAGGGTAGTATTGTACGAAAAGGTAAACATAACATTATTTGGTGAAGATTTATGAGAGGTAAACATGACATTATTTGATGAATGGAGGGAGTAGTATATTTTTTTATGTTGACAAATACACACCTAAAATATCACTAAATAAGGGAGTACTAGAGCATTCTCAATTGATCACTTAAAATTTTAGTCCTATTTACAAATGCACACATCAGTTCTCTTATATTCCATTAACTATTTTATGAAAATAAAATTCTATTTTTTTTTGTTCCCAATAGTAATTGATTCCATCAACTAGGACTGCTAATATGGATTCCAGGTATACGGGTAATCCAATCCCGACCTCGAACCCGATGGGTTACCGGGTACCCAATACCTGGAATTAATGAGGTTGGTGCAGGTGATGAATTTTTTTTAGCTATCCGAGTACTGGGTATATTCGTACTGTTTCGATTTATCCGTCAAACTACCCGATTTTATAAATTTTAAATTATATATATATATATATATATATATATATATATATTTTATTTTAATAGTTAATCATCGAACTCCTATTTCACTATGAATTTCAAATCACCTAATTAAAGAAAATAATCTCTCTGTCACAAGATCACGCAAGCAACTTAGACCCTAAAATCCTAAACTCTCGTGTGTGTGTGTGTGTGTGTGTGTGTGTGTGTGTGTGTGTGTGTGTGTGTGTGTGTTCTTTCTCTATATGTTGAATAATGATAACTTTAAAATTGTTATGATTGCATTGAATTATTGATGAATGATGATCATTGTGGCTTTGTATTGATGGTTGAATTTTCACCTATTAATTCTATTAGTACATGTTCGTTTTAAATTTTAATATGACTGATTTCTTTTTACTTTTTTTAAGAGAATTATTCGGATACCCATTTTCCCGACCGGATATTTGGATACCCGGTTAACTTGGGTGGGACGGGGTTGGATTTCATTTTAGGAAAATTTTTGGGGCCTGGTACCCGGAAACATCGGGTAGGGTACCCGAACCCGTCCGTATTAGCAGCCCTACTATCAACAAAAACTATTGTTCTATCTTTTTCACCTTTCTCAATTACTCCCTCCGTCCCAATAACAAGGTGTCGCTTTCCTTTTTCGTTTGTTCCATTAGCATACCCCATACCTAAAATGGAAATAATTAACTCTTCAAAAGCTATAGGGCCCACACAATCTATTTTTTTACTCTTGTTTCTTAATAGCTGTGTCCAAAGCAAGTGAGACCTTGCTATTGGGACGGAGGGAGTATAACCTACAAAAAACCCACATCATCAATCCACAAGTATCACATTCAATTATCACATCCGATATACTCCCTCCGTCCACGAAATAGTTGTCACATTTTGGACGACACAGATTTTAAGAAAATGATAGGTAGTAGTGAATTATAGTGATTATTATTGTGAGTAGAGTAAAGATCTCACAATAAATGTGAAATGAAGTAGCAAAAGTGACAACCATTTCGTAGACAAACTTGAATGACAAAAGTGACAACCATTTAGTGGACGAGGGAGTATCAAGAACACAAGTATCACATTCTATTATTGTTGAATAATTTCCACAAGTATCTCATAAACTCCATCTATGAGACGAACAGATGAGGGTTTATAGTAAATTTTTTTCTCTATTGCAAGCGTTTCCAAGTTTCTTCACATCATCTAGCAAATTAAATTACCCCATAATAATCCAAATAAGAAAAAGAAAAAGCGAGACCTGAGGCACTTGAATAGCAATCAAAATCTTAACCATTCATTTAAATAATTAATTTGAAATTGTCAAAATCTTATCAATCGGATTTTAAACCACCGAGTGAAATTACAAGAAAAGAAATACCTTGAATTGAAATTGTCTTCTAGAGTTTCTTTTTGCTTATTGAACTAAACTTCACACATTTTTTTGTTGAATGATAGAAGAACAGTAAGAAAAAAGATAATGACTTTGGAGTTCTTTTTTTTTTGTTGTTGAATGATAGGAGAACGGTGAAGTTAAATGATAACGATTTTGGAGAGAGGAGATCCACTACAAAAAAGTTGAGCTTTTGCGACATAAAAAATGTGATGCTAACGACTCTTTTAATGTTGCAAAAATTAATTTGTGACATTTTTCGCGTCATAATGAATTGTGTCGCAAAAGGGTCTGTAGCAAATTTACAACACTTTTTTTTTATTTGTGTCGCAACACATAAGACACTTTGTGCAACACAAAATTTACTATCATTTAAATAAACAACATATTATGCGCCATTATTTATAATGACACATGTCATTTTGCAAGATATTACGCGACATTAATTGAAATGACGCGTCCTAATTTACGACATTTTTCAACGTCAGTTTAGATTGTTTGACACACAAAAAAAATGTAGCAATTTCACAACATTTATCCATTTATGACGCAACAAATATGACATTTTGTGCGACACTAAAATTAATTGTAATATAAAATGCCTCAAAATTGATTTAACATTTTGCGACAGTTTCGGGGACAATTTTAATTATTTAATTGTAGATAAAATTAAATTAAATATGTATTGATATAGCAATTCATATTACAACGTAAAATTCATTGATCACACTATTCATTACAAGAACTGAAGTTTGATACCAAAAAATACAAAAAGGGCACAAGTTATAACTATTGTCTATTAAGTTGTTAAACCAACAAGACATGTCCACGTATTTCATCTCCTTCATTTTCTCGAGAAGGTCATGTGTGCGACATGTTGCAGCTGACATGCGACCGGGTCCCGATCGGGTTGATCCGTTGACCCGGTCAAAATTAATTTTATCTTTTTTATTTTTGAATTTTTTTTAAAATTTCCAGACACATTTTTTCGGCTCCGTCTTCACTCTGATTACTAATATAAGAATAGTCGTCGGACAACAATTTAGACTTTTTCGGCTCGTTCCGCAGCCTTCGACTCCCCTCGCTCGAATCTTGATCAAAGAAGAAACGTCAAACAACAAAACGAAGAGGCAAACAAAAAAAAGGTGGAAAAAAAATGTCAAATTAAAAAAAATTGAAATAAAAAAAGTAAAAGAAAAAACTGAAATTAAAAAAAAAACTGAAATTGAAAAATCGGAATTAAAAAAATTGAAAAAAAATTGGAAGAAAAAAAATTCTGGCACATGCACAACTCGCGCCGCGCGTGGTGTGCACGCGCCACGCACGGTCGCATGCTATGCGACGGTTTGCATTCAAGTTTTGCTGCATTTTCTCTATCTCTTTTCCTTTAGTTTTTCCTTCAAACCTGTATAATACCACGCTTATAAAATTTTATCATTGTATATATCAGTTACTCTCAGCTACATCTAAGTGAGTTTTTGAATTACCTTCATGATAATTTATCACCACTTTCTTCATGTCCTACAATTAATCATTCTATCAAAGTTATATTTATGCATATCATAACCCAACAATATAAACTAAGAAATGGTTGTTAAATGTTTATTTGGTCATGAAGCACCAACATGTACTATAAAGAAAGAATGTGAGAACAACTTGACTAATATGGGAATATCACACCACAAGGCAAATTCAGCTTGTACTTAACAACGAAAAAAAAAATCTTACAAAAAGTTAAAAATACTAGTATAACCATTATAAGTTCTAAATGTTTACAACCAGCCTAGACTATGTGCACTACCATAAAATTATTTTACCAGTTACTATCTCCTAACAAACCAACCAATAATATGATCAATTTTCAACTATAGAACCAAATCAATCAAAGTGTATCAACTATCAATTAACACAGTCAATCTAATAATTAGCTACTTGGTAGTCTAGAATGATGTGTTTTGGCCGAGCTTAACCTCAGTACTGCAGTCATGATGAGCACACTTTTCCCAGTCCAAATATGCAGCACCACAATCGTCATATACATGAATCAGATCATGAATCACTATTTGTGTAACTTGATTTTGTATTTGCAAGTGATTATATCATAGACTACCTAATTGCACAAAAGGCCCCTAAAAGATACTATCATTAGCTACTTGAAAAAAAAAAAAAAAAAAAAAAAGAACAGAAGGCGGCCAAGGTTAGTTAATAAAATTAAGCAAAAGCAATGAAGAAAGATAGTTAATTAATTACCTATACTTGAATTACAATTTTTTTTACGGCTTTGTAAATGTCACTCTGTAAATAATAATTTCAACTATCACGTACACAAAGGAAAAGGAAAATGTTTAATATCATCCAAGAAAGACTTCCATTATATAGTACTCATAAAGTTTATAACAAGGCCAACAAGTATAAAAAGAGAAGAGAATATTACCCTTATTAGACATCTTTAGACTAAAAATAATAGTTGTAGCTACACTTTTAATTTACAATAAAAAAAGACCACTCTTTCATTGATTGGACAAAAATACCCTTCCTTCTCACCTATTTTTCCTCTCTCTCTCCTACTTTTTATTCTCTCTCTTCTACCTACTTTTCTTCTCTCTCTTCTTCTCTCTCTCATATTTTCTTCCAGCACGTTTTCTTCTCCTTCTCTTCTTCTTCTTCTTTTTCTTCTTTTCTCCTCTCTCTTAGTGTATTTTATTTTTTTCGCCGGAAATAAAGCTTTATATATACCGTTTTTCTCCTATTTCGCCGGCGGTGGTGATAAGAGAAAAAATTCACCTTCGTTTTCAATCGTTTTTCTCCTATTTCGCCGGAATTTTTTTATTTTTTTTGGTGGTGTTGGTTGCTCTTCTCCGGCTCTGTTTTGACGACAATGGAGGTACTGTGTGTTATACCGTTTGATTTTCGTTGATTTGAAGAAGAATTTTTGTTGAATGTAAGGATTGATGTGTGAAATTTTGTATTTTTCACAGTTGTACGATATACAGTCAGACGAGATAGGTTTAAGTCGTACATTCGTAACAATGTTTGATTGTGGCCATGAATGAGTTTTATATCGTATCATATATTGTACGATATACATAATATCGTAACACATTAGCCACATGCGCGTACGATATTAGCAATATCGTTACACACTAGCCACATGCAACCACATTCACATAGGAAATGACATCAGATTTCATGTACGATATTGGTAATATCGTAGCATATTAGCCACATGCAATCACACTCACGTAGCATATGATACGATATTGTAGCTTGTTTTTGTACGATATATGGTATATCGTAACATCGTTTGATATCTGACTATGTGATATTTTGATGCAGACAAGGCATTGTTGTTTAATTGTTGTTCATGGTGGATCATGGAATGAGAATATATATCAGGGTGGGAGGAAAGAGTACATATCTATACCACCTGATGGGATAAGTTATGAAGATTTATTGAGTAAGCTTGAGATTCGAATGAAGAAGGACAAGAGAATCTTTATATTTGAGGTTGATGCCCTTGTTACTTCTCCTACTGGCGAAATCATGCGGATGAAGGTAACAGACGATTTTGAGTTGAATACTTTGATGAAAATGTTGGAGATTCCTACTATTCATGTGAGTATTTATCCTAGAGATAGAGAAGCTTTACTGAAGCCGACTCATCGGAAAGATGTTCGAGTCGCGCAGAAAGCATGTGTTGATGATGTAGATTGTAATGAAGAAGAGCTAGTGTTGGGTTTAAGATTTGGTGACGTTGCTGTTATTTTGGATTCTAACCCTAGTTTGGATGATGCTCACTCATTTGGGGATGATTTGCATGATGATTATATTGTTGAAGATCAAGATCTTATGCCGCCGTTAGATGTTTCGAATGAAATGAATCAAGAAAATTCACAGCCAATCCGACAATGGGTTGTTCCCGGTATGATTCGCATGTACGATATTAAGAAATCGTAGCAACAATGTATGATATTGTTAATATCGTACACTCATATTATGTACATAATATCGTATGAGTGTACGATATTACAAATAGTTGTTTATCGTATGAAACGTTGTACGATACTAACAACATTGTACATCTTACGATAGACCAAATAGTTGGTTATCGTAGCAATAGTTGTACGATATTTTTAATATCGTAACACACATGAAAAATATTACTGTCATATCAATAGATGTTAATAGTTACCTATGTGTTGTTATGTTATATTATGTGATTTTCTTAATTCAGGCGCTTCACAACAAGCATCGAATCCATGTAAAGATTTAGTTATAGCAAAATCTTTGGCTCGTGAAGAACTAGTTGTCGGTGGTTTTTTTGCCAAGAAGGCGCGTATGAAAGAAGTTCTTGGAATTTATCATCTAAAAAAGAATTTGGAGTTTGTTACAAAGAAGTCAAATAAGCGATGGTATTATGTTCGATGTAAACATGAAGAGAGATGTGATTTTATTATGAGAGCTAAAGGAATTGGTAGAGCATGGAGAATCTATGAATGGGCCATTCATACATGTGAGACTTGAGATATCGTCCTCATCCAAGAGTATCTACCCAGGCAACCTGTGAAACATGTAGATAGAAATGCGTCAAAGATGATTTCGTGTACGAGATTGGGGAATATCGTATCACACTTTGTACGAGATTGTTAATATCGTAGCAAATGAAACAGATTCCATGTACGATATTAGCAATATCGTAACACACTAGCCATATGCAAGCAAATTCACGTACGATTTTGGCAATAACGTAACATGCAAGCACATTCAAGTAGCAAAGGACACAAATTTCATGTACGAGATTGGGCAATATCATAATACATTAGCCACATGGAAGCAAATTCACGTAACACATTAGCCACATGCAAGCACATTCAATTAGCAAATGACACAGATTTCATGTACGATATTGGCAACATCGTAACACATTAGGCTCATTCAACCACTCACATCCATAACATCGGTGCATCTCAAGTACGATATTGAGAATATCGTAACAACATATAATCAGTTTCAGGCAACACACAGATTATATCATAACAAATATACACACATGGAATTAATTGAACGCATGGATTCAACATACGATTTTACACACATTGCATGCTGAAATCTCAAAGGAATCTGAATTATATATTCAATCACAACCAAATCCGAATATATGCAAAGCAACTACGATATAATGAATCTCGTAACAAAATATATCAATATCGTACAATATCGATGAATGTCGTATCTTAAACCCTAAATCTTAACAATGTCGTATCATAAACCCTAAATACGGAAGAAAATCGTAACAATTTGTGCGGATAACAAGCAACAATTTTGCAGATCAAGCACAATACCAGCAGCAAACGATATTTAATGTACGATTTTAATGATATTTATCCACAAACAAATCGTATCAAGCCCGCGAATTTTCAAAATTCAAATTTTTCTACCAAATCTTATTTTTGTACCAAAATTTAAATTTTTCTACCAAATCTGATTTTTGTACCAAATCTACACGAATTTCATGTAAATGAACAAGAAATTACCAGCATTTCGCCAAAAGGATCCTCGCGCATGTCTTGTTGTTGGATTTCTGACAGCTCTTCTTTGGCGGCGGCGGCGGTGGTTTTCTGCTTTTTGGAGCCGCTGATTTTTCTCCTCTTCGAAGGTCCTGCCATTTTATCCGGCGTGCTTCGAGACTTTAGGTTTGGTGGCGGCGGTTAGTGGAGGCTGTTGGTTGTGGCGGTTGTCTATAGAAAGAGGAAAGATAGAGACAGAGATTGAGATGGTGGCGGAGGGAGAGAGACAGATGGTGGTGGAGGCAGAGTAGGTGATGGTGGCGGCGGCGGCGGAGAGTAGGGCGGAGGAGACGAGGAGACGAGAGACGAGAAAGAGAGAGAGAAAAATGTGATGGGTAAGAGAGAGAGAGAAAATGGTAAAAATGTATATATATTAGAGGTTAAAAAACTAAAAATTAACCACCCATGTATAAAAAAGGTATTTTTGTCCCAAATTTGAAAATATGGCATTTTTTTTTGTAATTTAAATGTGTGGCTACAAGTATGTTTTTTAGTCTAGAAGTGACCCTTCTAATAGTTAACTCAAAAGAGAATATGTTTAATATCAATGAACCAAATTCCAACATAAATTTATATTTTAGAACCTCAAATTACTAAATACTTGTAGCTGCAGTTGAAAGGGGACGACGAGCGGAGGCATCGAGAAGGGATGGAGAATTGGCGTTGGATGAGACGGCGAGAGAGGATGGCGAGCGTTGGCAGCGGCGGCATGTGAGAGTATAGAGAAGGGTTTATTTACAAATTACAAATCGTGCTTAGCGAATTCAATTGCTAATTTATTTTTAACTTTATGATTATTTTTCCTTTTGTTCCATTTACTTTAATTTAGTAGTTCTATTTTTTTTATGGGTAATGATATTCGGTCACACTGTGGCTTACCACACGAGCTAAAAATGGTAATATAGGTTTTTAAAATGGAATTATACCCTAATTGGGAAGCATAAACCCTAAAGGAGAAATGTGATTATTTTCATTTTTATAGTCAACTTTCCTTTTTTTACGCGTGTGGCCGGCTATCTTTATTCTTTTTTTTATTTAGTTTTCCCTTTCGTTTTTCTTTTTAAGAAGTAATAAACTAGTCTATTAATTAAGGGATGAAAATTTTAATATACTAGTATTACTTAACGTCATTGGTTTAGTTTAATTAATTATTTGGCTCAAAGTCTTCTTCAAAAAATTCTTTGGCCCAAAGTATTTTTTTTTAATTACACTATACGAGATATGTTCTTGTATAATATAATATTAATTTTGATTTTATGAGTTTTTAGCCTAAAATTATAGTATATTTATATAAGTATACCAATGTCGTATTTGTGTCACAAAACTTTGACATCATAAGTGATGCAAGTATACGACACTGAATGCATCAAAATTCAATATTTGTTATAAAAATATAACATTTTATAGATGTGTCGCAAATAAATTGTCGTAATGTAAGGACATAAAAAAAGTGTCGCGGTTGTGTCACAAAATTGTGACACATTATTTGAGTGACATATATACGACACTGAATACTACACTATTCTATATGTGTTGTATAATCATGACATTTTATTGATATGCCACAAATAAATTGTTGTAATTTCAAGAAATAAAAAAAAATATTGCATTTGTGTCACAAAATTGTGACAAATTATTTAAGTGACACGTACATACGATATTAATGCAACACTATTCTATATGTGTTGCATAATTATAATATTTTATTGATATATCGCAAATAAATTATTGTAATTTAAAAACATAGAATAACATTTTTTTCTTAATTTCCCTAATAACATTCCTAGCAGATCACCTAAAATCAATCATAACCTAAAATCAATTAAGCTAAAATAATAAAAAGTGAGTTAAAAATACCATCAAACATATCCTTTAAATTAAGTTGGGTCATAATTGCAACATGTTTGGGGCTAGTGTAGTTAAATATGGCAAACTAAGACTAGTGTAGTTAAATTCTGAGTTGCAAATTAAGCTTTAATGATTTACGACCTCTATACTATCACCAACTCAAACGCCGAAAAAAATGTTGGAGTTGCTCTTCTTCCTTCTCTCGTTCTTCACCTCCTTTAGCTTTAGGGTGCGTTTACTTGGAGGTAAAAGGAGGTAAAATGAGGTATAATATTATTTTACTTTCTTATATCTTGTTTGGTTGCAATTTAAGAAAAAATCCGGGTATGAGGTATAAATTTTCGGGCAATCCCTTTTACCTTGCCCGGAGTATAAATTTATACCTTCAAAATGGAGGTATATATAATATTATACCTCCCATGTGTTTTAAATATTTTCTCCTTTATCCATCAATTTCATCTCAAGTGAACAAGATATAAACATTGTGTTCCCCCTAGAGAGTATAAATAAGTATATTATCCCTCCAACCAAACAACATATAAACTTGTGGTCCCCACAATAAAGTATAAATTTATACTTCATAATATTATCCCTCCATTTAAAGGTATAAATTTATACTCTCAAGTGAACATATTCTTAGGATCAACATAATCATAACCCAAAGGATGGGGTTAGAATATATATAAATATATAATCATTTATTTACTTATACAAGCCACCTTCCTTTTTTTCTCTCATCTTTCCCCAAGCTCTTGCTTCAACTAAGTATACATCATCATTCGATTGCTTGCTTCGCGTCCGACTTGCATTCGGTACAAGAGGTCGACTTCCAACTCCATATCTTCTAAGTACCGGATGAATAGACATACACATGCATCGAGTTCTAGAGAATATTCCCTTACGTGTGATGCATCTTCTGGAGCATAATAATGTACTGGTCCTAAATAAAATAGACTAAATATCAAATACTCCCTCTGTCCTTTTTTATTGTTCCCACTTACTCCTTTATTTTTGTCCCTTTTCTTTGTGCCCATTTGAACACAATTACACATATACCCTCATTCCTTTACCATATTTTCTACCCTTTGCCACTGTGGACCCACCCTTAACAATTTAACCACCTAATTAAGAAGTTAATTAACTACTGCTAATTACTCTCATAATTAACCCTACCCAAAACACCCATCCCACCCCACCTAATTATTGACATTCTCTCTCTTCTCTCATCATTCTGCACATCTCTCTCTCTCTCGATCGTCTTCACCCCCATTTCATCGAACCCTAATTTCCATGCTCTACTACGGCCCTCCCCCACCATATCTCATCTATCTCTCCCTCTTCTCCCCCACCGCGATTCCCACAAAATCGATAAACCACCATGAAGTGGCACTATCTCGATTCCCCCAACTTCCATGCCACTTTCATGGGTCCCGATGCCGACCACGGTACCCCTGAGTTCTTGGAGGATTTACCACGGTCGTAAGGTTACAAATCTTTCCCAGAATCCACCGATTCAGACCATGGTACTCCCTCCATCGTGTCGGAAACGGAATTATCCGTTGAAAATGATGCAGCGGTGGCAGAAATCCTAGATCCATACCAGATCTACTGTGCCGCGAAGATGAAGGGTGAAATCGATTATGTGCCCGAATCGGATTTGCCCCTTGAGTCTGAGCCCGAATCTGAAATTCTAGATGAAAATCTGATAAATCAGGTGGATTTTCTTTAACATGGAGGATGGCTGGTGATGCCTTATGTGTTGTATTCTGATTTTTTTGTTGCGTGGGGATGGCTGGTGATGCCTTATTTATGTGATGGCTTCTGCTTCTCCTTCTGATTTTTTGCCTTGATTTTCATTGGGTGAAATTCTTGTTGGTTTTGATTTTTGCTGGTTATTTTCTGATTCAGGCGATCCCTGTCTGTTTTGCCTTTACTGATGGCCTATGATAATGGTTTTTGCTCGAAAAGTATAAGATTGATGCAAATGATGACTGAAATCTAATGTTCATGATGCCTATGATGCATGTTCTTGTCTGAAAATTGTGATTATGATGCATGAATTCTCTGAAACTGAAAAAATGATCTCTGAAATGTCTGAAAAGTTGCCAAAACTGATGCCTATGCTGCCTTAATTATCTGAAAATGATGCAAATGAACTAATACATGTCTGAAATGTAGTTGTTGATTCCTCTAACCTGAGGGAAATGATGCTAATGTTGCCTTTAATGTAGTTGCTGATGTTGATGCTTTTTGGGTGATTGGATATGAAAATGTTGATAAGTTCAGATACTACTCTTAATCAATGTGCCTTGCAGATGATGCATCTGTGTGTGCTGATGCAGTTGTGTGTGCTGATTCATTGTGTGTGCTGATGCTTTATGTGTCATTGTATATGTGAAATGAAAAAATAAGGACAGATACTACTCTTGATCAATATGCCTTGCATAGATGCATTTGTGTGTGCTGATGCAGTTGTGTGTGTTGATTCATTGTGTGTGCTGATGCTTTATGTGTCATTGCATATGTGAAATGAAAAAATAAGGACAGATACTACTCTTGATCAATGTGCCTTGCAGAAGGTGCAAAAATAAACCATAAGTCAGATACTACATCAAAATGATAAGTTTACATTCCAAACAGCTGCAAAACAAAAACTATGATGTTGTTTGTCCCTGTAAACTGCTTGACTTCAGTCTTCTAAACCCACTTCTTCCAATGCCTTTGAGATAATATCCAGATTGTAGAATCTGTCTTCTACATTACCATTTATGTTTAAGAATGCTAAGCTTTCTCTGACAAGCTTTTCATCCACCTCAATGCAATCTGGCAAGACCCCTTCCCTTTGCATACTCTCTTTTCTCATATGAGGTATCTTGTAGTTATTGCCTCCTTGCACCTTTATGATCTCATGATAACAGCTTTGTAGTGTTAGGAAAATGTTGTTTAACTTGTGTGGTGGATAATTCTTGTATGCTTCTTTTACATTATGCAGCAACTCATCAACATTATTTGCTGGTTTCTGATCTTTGAGTGATTGTATGCTTCTAAAGAAGCCAATGTCTTCACATTTGTGTCTGGACTGTTGGCAGGTTGGTTGATTAGTTGGATATGGAATCCATCTGCTCTTGCTATTGCTTGAAATTCTGGATCACTGCCCACAATATGGGGTTTGGTATTGTGTTGTTGGATATAGATATGTTTGCCTAGAATATGAACTGGCCACTTGGCTTTAATTGCTGGCACCATCTGCATGATTGTGTGTTGTGATAAGTCAGATACTACTCTTGATCCCTTGCTAATGTTCAGATGATTTGCTTGTTCTTATGCATAAGCAAACTGATGCATTTTGTGTGTACTGATGTTTTTTGTGATAAAATGCAGTTGTTAGATGCATATTTGGTTGTTAAGTCAGATGCTATGCTTGTCCTTAGTCATATGCATATGAAGCAAATGTGTGTGCTGATGCCTTTTGGGTGAATTGTGATCTGGTTTCACCCCTCTCTTGATACTGTGATGCAGTTTGATGCTTATTTAGTTGTTTTGTGTTCTGAAATATGTTAAGTCACATGCTATGCTTGTCCTTAGTTATAGGCATATGATGCAAATGGGTGTGCTGATGCCTTTTGGGTGAAATCTGATTTGGTTTCACACATTATGTTGAAACTGTGATGCAGTTCAGATACTATGCTTCTTCTTATGCATAGACAAATGATGCAATTTCATGAGCAGTTTGAAATATAAGGAAAATTTACTATCTTCATGAGTAGTTGATTTTTCATTATTGGCCTTGTAACTGCATGCATTGCTTTGGTTTCCATGGTGCCTTTTTCTCTGTTCTTTGAATTCCTTATTGCTGGCTCCTATGTGATGAATGGGAAAATTCCAAATTTACCATAAAAAATTACAGTTCCATCTTGTTCTATAATTGGCCTTGCAACAGCACAATTGAACATTATTTTGGTGATGAACCTCTTTGACTTGCATGCCCTATGGGGCTCTGTCTCACCTGCACAAAGGTAGTACCTATTCTTTGTTTTGGAAAGGTAAAACCATTTCTCATCTATATGCACTGTGTTGTGCATCTTCTGAAATCTGATCTTCCCACCCTCAATGATACTTCCAAGCTGAGAGAGGCTCCAATTCAATCTACACAACTGATTTTCTGGGGTAAGAAAAGGTTTTATGGCATTAGTATGTGCCTTGAGCTTCTTCTCCTTGTACCATGTATGAACTAAAGTCTTACTCACTCCCAAATTTTCTGCCATTAGCCTCAGTGATGTCCTCTGTAAAACTGAGAGGTTTTTGACCTTTTCTTCATCGAATGGCTTAGTTTTCTTGTGTGCTGACCCCTTTCTTCTGCCTTGAATGTTTACAGGAATTCCAAGAGCCTGTTGAGATTTGGCCCGACTCCAAACATTCCAAATAGTCTTCAAACTCACCTGAAATATCTCTGTAGCTGCTGCCTTCGCTCCGTGCTGTAATTTGCCACCGGTGCTGCGTTCAAGTAGCCATTGAGAAATGGTGTTTTGTTGTTGTGAAGTGAGATCTTTTTTTGATCCCATTTTGCTGTAATATTTTTTTGATTTGGCAGTGCTGAAAATGATCCAAAAAACTGCATGTTTGGCATTATTTATAGGGGTTTTAGTTTGATACTTTAGTTTGAATTTTCCCTCCTTTGTATTTTGATCACATCATTGTGTATATTCAGCATTGTTTAATGAAAAGGAATCCAGTTTTTGCCTCCAATTTTGGTCTTTTCAGCTTCTGTTTCTTTCAATCACATTTGCAACAGGTTTTTTATTTTGTGTGAAAATTCCTGCTTAAGACTATAATGCAATAGTGCAACAGGAAAAAGTGGTGCCTATTGAAAATAATGCGTACCAGTAAAAATGACAGAATCACAGTAGGTGCCTTGCAATATCTTACTCTCACTCGGCCTGATATTGCTTTCTCAGTCAACAAACTTAGTCAGTTCTTAACAGCTCCTACTGATCATCATTGGAATGCTTGCAAAAGGCTACTGAGATACTTGCAGGGCTCAGCAACATTGAGACTTCAGTTTCATCCCACTTCTTCTTCTCAATTAATTAGTTATGTTGATGCAGATTGGGCCAGCTGCGTTGATGAAAGACGCTCAACAGGTGGACATTGCATTTTTCTTGGCCAAAACTTGTTGACTTGGTCTGCCAAAAAGCAGGATATGGTGTCAAGAAGTAGTGCTGAATCTGAGTATCGTAGCTTGGCTAATGCTACTACTGATATTGTGTGGCTTCATACCTTATGTTCTGAGTTGGGAATTGTGCTTCACATACCTCACAAGTTGTGGAGTGATAACACTAGTGCTATAGCTCTTGCTGCCAATCCTGTCTTCCATGCACGTACCAAGCATATTGAAGTCGATGTACACTACATTCGTGAGAAAGTATTGGATGGAACTATGGAGGTTGGTTTTGTTCCATCTGAAGATCAAATTGCAGATCTTTTTACAAAACCCTTAGCTGAAACACGTTTTTGTTTGCTTAGAAGCAAGTTAAATCTTGCCACTCAGGAAAAAGGTTAATGATTGTTGGGAGTGTATTGGCTTAAGCTGTGGAATCCAAGTCATGCATGTCCACGTCAGCATTAGTTAGTTAGTTTGTTTTAGAATCTGTTAGTTAGTTTTCATTTCAGTTTTGCTTAGCTACTGTATAGCTGTAGGTCTATAAATATCTCATCTCTTGTATTCATCTTTATCTTTGAATTAATGAAAATGAGTTCTACAGTTTATCTCTTCTAGCTTTGATCTATATCTTAACACTCCCGATCACCGATTTTCCCCAAATTAAATCCTACATAGAGGTCGAAATGACACGTCGGATGCCGGAATATACAAAACGACGTCGTTTTGGTAACTTTAACTTAAAAATAAAAAAATAAACACATCATATGACAACTCATTTTATAAATTATTTAAAAAAGAAAAAAAATCATTCTCTCTCTCTTGTTCTTCTTCTCTCTCTTCCTCCCTCATTTTTTTTCCTACCTCAACCCTTGCATTCTTCCTCTGCCGCCGCCTCCTCCCAAGGAGACCAAGGGGTCAATTTCCTCCACCAGACGTGGCCACAACCGCTGGTCCAATGTGACCTCAAGCCAGCCAACATCCTCCTCGACCAAAACCACGTCAGCAAGATCAGCGACGTTGACCTCTTGAGCCTCGTCGCTCCCATTGCGGCCGACGATGACGACATCATCAGCCAGTACAAAATGTCAGCAACGGCATGGATCAATCCTTCCTCCTAATGCTATCTAATCTTCTCCACCTCCACAATTACCTCGACCCCACCACCTTCCCCCTCCTCTCCTCCACCACCCTCTCTTCTTCCGCCGTCGACGCCACCTCCACCTCCGCTGCGCCGCTCCTCTTCTTCACTCTCGCCTCCGTCCTCTCCTACCTCGCCTCCCACCCCCTTCCAAGAAGAAGCCCAAGACCTCCTCCGCCTCCTCCGCCGCCGCCAAACCCCCCTCCGAATTCTCCGTCGCCGCCTTCCGCGCCCTCTCCACCGAGCACATTTAGGCCATGGAGGCCCCCCTCCACGACGCCCAATGGTGATCCCCCTACGGCTTATCCTACCCCCTCTTCACCACCGTCGTCGAGAAACTTAAACCCTACATCACCCAATCTCAACTCACAACCGTGGATTCAATCTCGAAGGTTTCTTCAAGTACTTGTTTGTGATGCTAATTCTTCAAGCAGATATATTTGTAATAAATTAGGGTTTGTATTATTAGATTTGGGGAAAAATCACTCGGTGGCGGCGGTGGTTAGAAAAAAAGGGGCCTGAGAGAGGCGGTGGCGGAGAAAGAAAGAAATGGGGAGGAAGAGAGAAAGGAGAACAGGCGACAGATGGGAGAGATTTCTTTGATTTTTTTTAATTTTTTAAGCTTTTTAAAGGATGAGTTGGAATATAATATGGATATTTTTTTATTTTTTAAGTAGAGTTTATCAAAACGACGTTGTTTTGTATACTCCAGCGTCCAACATGTCATTTCCGGCTTCCACGTAGGATTTGATTTAGGGAAAATCGGTGATCGGGAGCAAAATCAAAAGAAAATGACAGGTCAGGTTATTTGTGCCAAAAAAAAGCTCATGTACAATTCCGGAATTTGAAAATAAGTTTGGATTTTACAGACAATTATCCCTTTTAATAAACCCTGGTGTGTTAATGGGCTAGAATTTGGATATTTATAGGCTGAATGCACGTCAAGATACAAATGTGGAGTGAAAGTGAAGTCCAATATGGATGGTCCATTACTTTTGACAACACTATGTCTTTTTATTGTACAATATGTTAACTTCATATTTTTCAAACTATAGCTCAACACTGAGGGGTCAGGGATTATTGTTTTTCTTGTTTCTTTTTATGAAGTCCTTTGGGTTGTTCAGTTATAGAATGGATAAGGTACAAATTGTCTAATATACCCTAGGATATGCATTGAACATATTATCTTCTTATTTCTTGATTTTGTACAAAAACAACTCTGGCGTTTTTTTTTTTTTTTGGGTGCATATCGCTATGTCAGCTATTTTTTTAAGTATTTTCACAAGCATGTGTTACATTAAACTGATCAATGTACCTCCATTATTGAGAAAGAATGGTGCTTGAATTGGGCCTTTCCCAAAGAATATTTGGTCCATAGCAATTGAATTATGGTACAGCTTGCAAGCCTTATTATAACAAACCATTTGCAATATAATCAAGCAATATTCACAATTCCACTGCGCAGAATTCTAATGTCTTTATAGAAATCCCACTTTCATACTATTATCTAATACTAACAAATATAATGACTCAAATCAAAGATTCAAATGAATGTTAAAGTATTTACCTAGCTTTTTATGTTTTCCAAAATCCCTCGACAAAATATTGTTACTTTGATGGTCAATTTTCTTGCTACACATACACATGTCCATTTATTGTTATACAGTAAATTATGCTCTAAAATTAAGAAGTCGCTTTGGCCGAGTGGTTAAGGCGTGTGCCTGCTAAGTACATGGGGTTTCCCCGCGAGAGTTCGAATCTCTCAGGCGACGTTCATTTTTTTGGCTTTTTTTTTTTTTTTTTTTGGTTTAACAAAGGGTAATATGTATTCCCTCCGTCCACAAAAAACAGTCTCATTTACTGTTGGGCACAGAGATTAAGAAAGTTAGTAAAGTGATTTTGAGTGGAATAGGGGTCCCACTTAGTGGGAGTGGTAGAAGTGGATTGGAAGTAAAATTATTGTAAGTGGAATAAGGGTCTCACTTGTTGTGAGTGAAAAATATAAAATATAGTTAAAATTGTTGTGAGTAGAATGAGGGTCCCACTTATTATGAGTGGAAAAAATAAAATGAGAGTGGAAATTATTGTAGGTCCTACTTAATGTGAGTGAAAAAAGTGAAATATGACTATTTTTTATGGACAAAAAAAATATGGTAAGTAGGACTATTTTTCATGGACGGAGGGAGTATTCAGTATTTCAGTCCAAAATAGTTGGTACTAGTATTTTATTTTGTAGAAAAGTTGTAGATGGGCCAAACAGCCTCCTCAGATACAACCTCGGGGACCGACTAAAACATTTGACGCGGCAGTTCGGCCTAGTTTCTATCCGATGACCCATTTACCGAATAACACGTGGCGCTTGGGCCCACCAAGACCAAGAGAAGAAAACTCCCTCCACACAAGTTGGAATCCATCAAACTCAGAATCAGATAGTATGCCCCCGAATAAACCTCAAGAGCTATTTTCAAATTAAACCCTTTTCATTTCACATTATTATACTAATAATTATAATGTGGCCCTTAATTGCATCAATTAGCATTAGGAAGAGGAGAGCGAGAGAGGGGGTCAAGTCAACATCCAATTTGCCTATTAACTGCCTTTTTAGCCAAGTCAAGTTAAGGTGCTAAGTGGTTGTTGACTTTCCATTTTCAAACTAATTAAAAAACATTTGAAACTTTCACAAAGGAGCTTCGCGATATAGGCTATCGCCGTTGATATATGGAAGACGAAATAGATGACGACATGGACATAAATGGTTTTTTTATGGCTAAATTACACATAAATTACTCACATTTTATCAATTTCTTGTTTATATCCCTACTTTTTCAAATTATGTGAAAATTTCTCGCCTTTTAAAATTTTCACAATTCGATACTTTTGACCATTTTCCTCCAAAATTAGCACTGACATGAAATCTGAAAATGCTTACATGGACATAAATGATTTTTTTATGACTAAATTACATATAAATTCTTCACATTTTACCAATTTCTCGTTTGTATCCTTACTTTTTTTTTTATGTAAAAATTCCTCGCCTTTTAAATTTTCACAATTCGATACTTTTGACCATTTTCGCCCCAAATTAGCACTGATATGGAATTCGAAAATGCTTACATGACAAAATCGGGCGGAAAAACAAACGACATAATTTTAAAAACACTTATATTAATCTTCGATTGGTGCCCTAAACGACATAATTTTAAAAACGATGGCATTTTGTATTTTTAAAATTACGTCGTTTGTTTTTTTTTTTCGTTAGGCTTTGCCATGCATGTATTTCTGGATTCTATGTCAGCGCTAATTTGGGGAAAAATGATTGGAGGTATCGAATTGCGAAAACTTAAAAAGGTAGGGAATTTTCATCTAATTTAAAAAGATATGGATATAAATGAGAAATTAGTAAAAGTTGTGGAATTTATATGCAATTTAGCTCTTTTAAAAAAAAAATTGTAACAATGATTTATAAAAGATTTGAGGTTTTTAACAATATATTAGTATGGAAAATGTTGTTTCTTGCGAGTTAAGTGATCTTTAATAGTATTAATAGTAAAATATATGTGTCACTAATAACTTAATTTGAAAGTAAAATCAAATATAATCTGAAAGTGTTTGAAAGTGAAATCAAATACAATCTGAATGTGAAATCAAAAGACCTGTTACACGAAACAACTATGAGGTTCTGAAAATTAATTCTATATGGGGTAATTTACTACGGTATAAAAACTAAGTACAATAATTTATCAAATTTAATTAAATAAGTAAAGTTTATGAAAAAAAAAATGAGATTAAGTGGTGTAGTGCACTCGTAGTTTTTTTATTTAATGTCGTGTGAACCTACAACGGTTAGCTTGCTACCATGTAAGAGAGTAGCTTATGCTTTAAAAATTAGATATGATATGCTCAACCTACCAATTTGAAACTTCTAACCTCATAATCACTATTAGATCATCACCAAATTAAGAATGTTTCATTATTCTTTGAGGAAAGTCTATAGTGGAGTGTGTTGAAATATACATACATACTTGAACTTATTTATTTTTTTTATTTTGGTAAAATAGCATGTACATAGTGTACTATATGATCAATCTCAAAATTAGTTAATCGGCACGTATTTAAATAACATTTCATATATACACACGCATAATGTATAAACTACCCCCACTATCTACAGAGTTTATACTCATTTAGTTTCACTTAATTTGTCACATACCAAATATATAAGGGAAATAATTCATTCTTCAAAATCGTTTAAAAGTGATGAGACATATTCAATTGCGCTATTTCTTTTATCTTTATCCTTAATTTTCGTGTGAAACAGTAACGTGATATATGGATGCAAGCTTGTGCATGAACTGCACGCTTTCAAGGAGACACGATACATCTTTCACATGGCGATTCGCATATACATTCATTGAATATTTTATTTAAAAACAAAAACGAAAGAATATTAAGGAAGTATACATACTATTAGGTTGTGTTAAATATTTTTAGAACGTTCTCGGAATCCAATTCTATGCTTCATCGTAATCATTCTTTCGATTATTTTTATCTGAGCTATTTGCTATCCCATGAAGAAGAATAAGTTCACATATGCAAGTTGCACCAAGTAGTGTGACAATTAATTTGGTCCTTCGGTTTGGATGTGCGAAGGATATTTATGCTCTTTGAGATAATTATTAAGATCAATGGATCATATACACACATATCTATAAATGATAGCATGGCATATTTCAAATTGTTCATAAAAATAATAGTTCGAAGACTTTGAAATTAAAGGGAGAGAAGAGAACATCTTCGATGAGTCTAGTTTTACTGTTAGTCGTTAAAGAATATATATAATGCATTTCATATATCACAATAATATAGCATATCTTTATAGAGAAACACTTCCATTTTATTAATGAGAGGCGACTGAAAAAGAATCCCTTTTTTCATATATAATAATTTTTTTTTTATATATTACAGTATTTTTAAACTAGAATATATGATAACCATAATTTATAGAAAGATTGGCCTATATTGGATCGCAGTTCCTCTTGAAAAAAAGTTTGTATTTGATCCGATCAGTCCTATATATATTTCATTATTATTGACAGTGAAATTATGTCCATATTTTGTTAACATTCATATTCGTGTTGCCTTCTTCTCGTTGAATAAATTGTGCCGAGGAAAAATAAAGAGAATTTATGAATTTATAATCAGGATTGTCTAAACGGTCGGGTAGAGTATCCTACCCGAAAATATCGGGTCTCAGCCCCGATTTTTTCAAATTTCTAAAACCCTACCCCGACACTATATATTCAAAATCGTGTATCTAAATATCCGAGCGAGTAATCCCGATCGGGTGTTAGGGTACCCAAATTGGCCAACAGTTTTATTAAATATATTGTATTATGCCAAAAAATATTTGACATTATTCAAATCTACATTATAACACTATAAATTGTGTCTCAATGATCCATAACAACCAATTGATCAAAAAAATTGATAGAAAATCATAACAATCAATAACCAACCAAACAAAAAAAATTGTACTATATGCAACTTAATATTAAAAAAAATGTCACCTACATCATTAGGCTATAAATATAAAACCATAAGCAACCTAATAAGTAAATCATATAAGAAAAACTAGGGTATACATATAAGATATTTATATGATAAAATTATTAGTTTTATAATAATAGAATATATATAGGAGAGAGATCACATGAGAATAGATATTATCCTAAGAAATGAGAATGGATCTCCACCATAGATTTATGGGTGATGGAGGGTGAAGCTTTTTTTTTCGATTTTTTTTAACGGTGAACTCATATGCACCACTTCACATATTCGGATGCACCACTAAGTGTATTGAGATGCACTAGCTTTTCGTTTTTTTTTTTTGAGAATTTTTTTTTAGGGTCAGCTCATATGCACCATTTCACATATTCGGATGCATCACACTATATAACGAGATACACCACTTAGTGCATTGAAATGCACTAGATTTTCAGATTTTTTTATTTTTTTCGATATTTTTTAAAATTTTCAGATTTATTTTCCCCCGTTTTTTTGTTTGCCTCTTCGTTTTTTAGTTTGCCGCTTCTTTTTTAATTCAAAGTAATATACAATATATAAAGAAATATATAAAAATAAATAAAAATTGGTTATCGAGTGTCGGGTATACCCGATACCTGAAATATCTAAAATTTTCATCCCATATCCCGACCCGCTTACCCAAATATACAGGTACAGGTATTGAGTACCCATCGAGTATCGAGTCGGTACAACACTACCCAATTATTTATCACCCGTTTAGACAACCTTATTTATAATCAATCAGGATAGTACTGAAATACTTATTTTAGCTAGAAGCTTTGAAATCAGTACTCCCTCTATTCTACAATAAATGTCTTATTTTCCCTTTAAAATTCATTCACCAATAAATGTCCTACTCTATTTTTTTTACCATACTATCATCTTTAAATCCTAAAATTACTACCTTTCGCCATTAGGGAACCCATCTTTTATCTTACTAAAAATAACTTTATTTCTACTTTTTAGTCAACGCAACAACTTTATTCCTACTTTTTGATCAATACTATTTTTTTTTATCAAAATCACTATTTTTTAGTTATTATTCCACTACATTTATATTTTAACTTTTACTCACTAAAAACAACTTTATCAGATTTCTTAATCTTAATGTCAAACTCACAATGAGACATCTATTGGAGAATGGAGGGATCGTGATTTATCTAATAACTTTACCAAAAATATCTTCATTGACCCAAATTTCTTTACATGGCTATTGGGTAAAAGAAAAGAACAAAGAAAGAAGACGGAAATTCTTGTGCAGTGGACCGCACTTATTGTCGGTGCGATTTATCCTATTTTTAAAATTTTAAAATTTAATTAGTTAATAGTAATTAAATCTAAAGTTTGTTAATCCGAAGTTAAAATCACTACAATTAGTAAAATATATAACAATTAAAAATAATTAAATAATAAAAAATATTGTGGTCCACCGCACATGAATGCACCACAGTTGTTCTTCTTCACCAATTAAGTTCCGCCGTGAGACCCTCTCTCTCCAAAAATTTCGTGCTTTGTTACGTTACACATACGATGATCTAGTCAAAGGAGAAATTCTTATATGGGTGTCATGTAGTACACGTACCTCTCACATGATAATATTTTAATAATAAAATTGTACTTAAATGTATAAGTATGTATGGTGTATAATCCAATCCAACCTGACCCGCCCCGATCCGCCCACGCGCCTGCTCCGACCCGCGCTTGGGTCTCATGCGCCTAGTTTTTTTTTTTTTTTTTCTAATCTCCAGATTTCTTTTCCCCGGCGAAGCTTTCGATTCCAATTTTACGGCTCTGTCTTCGCTCTGATTACTAAAATAAGGATAATCGGTGGGCAATAATTTAGACTTTTTCGGCTCGCTCCGAGGCCTTGAATTCCCCTCGCTCGAATCTTGACTAAAAAAGAAGCGGTAAACAAAAAAAAATAATGAAAATTAAAAAAAAAAAAAAAACAAACTGGTCAAAGAGGTCAAAGAGGGATTGACCCGGATCAAACGGGTCGGGTCGGGTCGGACGGGTGTTGCATGGTGCAAATATTTCACCCAAGTTTTTGTCTTAATAATATAATAATTCAAGTGAAATCAGTTGGCAACATTCTGGATCAAAATATTTGAGATGAACTTCAAGATGAAAATGTTTATTTTTTTATTGGTTTCGAGGCTTCGAGCTACATTGCATGAAAAAATGGCCGGGTTACAATTGGTAACGATGAACACAACAAATGTAGTATTTTTTTGTTTGTTTGTTTGGAAGCAGTCCATGAAATTTTTAATTTTACAACCGTTATGCAATCGCTAAATTTTATGTACATATGTTATTGGATTGAGTAGACAATTTCTTGTTATTTTTATTTCATGTCTCGTATTTCACTATCGGTAATGTAGTATGTCTTGATAATGCAATAACATACCATTGTACCGGGTTTTTTTGTCATCATGAGATGTAACGTGTGGGATCAACCACTAATGCTTTTATAGATCGAGCATCCAGATCTGATTTTTTCAAATGTGTTAAATATTTTGTGTGTGATTTGTATATTATTAGTTTTATTACATTATGTGGAGGAGTTTACTAACGGTAACAACTCAGGTTCACACAACATAAGAACAAACATAGAATTTAGAGTAACACTTGGTTGCAGATATCTTCACCATGGAGATGAGTTTGACCCGACCCGGTCAACTCGGGTCAACGTCATTTGACTTTTTTTTTCCATTTTTTAATATAAATTTACAGTTTTTTTTTTGGCGGAGTCTTCGACTTCGATTTTACGGCTCCGTCTTTGCTTTTTTTTTAGGTAAATAAAATTTATTTATCACGCACGAGGGGTGCAACCCAACAACATACAACGTTCAACACGAAAAAAATCTACAAAGAAATTAGAGCTCAAGACAAAGAGATGGATTACAAATCCAATCTCCCAAACTAAAGCTAACACGAAGACGAGATAAATTAGAAATCCAAAACCAAAAACGTACTCTAATCATCTCACTAGGTCATCGCAACAGCTTGCCTTTTTCTTGAACACCAACTCATTTCGATTGTTCCAGATGTTCCAAGCAATACAAATCCATAAAGCTTTCCACCACTCCGTTGATTTTTTCTTCCTTAGAAGTCCCATGTGTTGCTCACAATGACACATCGAATTCTCATGACAGACATAATTGACTCCAAACCAATTATAGCAGCCAACCGAAACATTGTGAGCAAACGAGCAAGAGAAGAAGATGTGCTCCGTCTTTGCTCTAATTAATAATATAAGAATAATCGTCGGATAATAATTTGAATTTTTCGGCTCGCTCTGAGATTTTCGGCTCCCCTCGCTCGAATTTTGACCAAAGAAGAAGCGGCAAACAAAAAATTGAAGAGGCAAACAACATAAAAGATGAGAAAAAAATCTGAATTTCTTTTTTCTGAAAAAAAAAAAATAAATTAGCGCGTGAGATACACGTACCGTGTGTAAAGTCGTGCGCGTGAATCTCATGCGACGGGTCGGGACGGGTGTTGCACAGATATTGCACTCAAGTTTTTGTCATTAATTGAATAGGTACTTATACATATATTGATAGAATATGATACGGTATTATCGATCGATAATATATTATTATTACTTGTCCTGCTAATGATATTCAATCTCTAATTGGAATATAAAACCATTATTTCCACTGATTAACGTCCCAAATACACATTAACTACGTTATCCAGTGGTTTGTAATTACTTAAAATAAATTTAATAGCCTTTGCTTATATTCCATATCTTGAAATTTTCTTTCTCCTTTTTTTTTTTTTCCATTGAGAATTATAATGTCGTTGTGTTCCTTTAAGAAAGTCAAATATGACAATTTTTATACAGACTTCTTCATCGTTCTGGAAAATGTCAAATAATGAGGGACATCCAAATTTTCTAACTGGTGAGGTATTTTGTACGAAATAGTTTCATAGTGAGACAAATAAGAGTTTAGATCCGAAGCTTTGATATGTCTCTCGCAGCCAAAACTTCTTTGTAAAAAAATATTCTTTGATAAAAAATACTCTAAGCAATAATACTACTCTTTAGGGGATTTGCCTAAAAAATACTACTATAACATTTAGGGAATTTTATTAACGGAAATAAAATATCTACTCTTTCGGTCACAAGAATTTAGTCTTAGTTTCCTTATTAAGAGAGGGAGTGTATTTTTATTTTTTTTTGTTAAGACTAAATTAAGTCGCCATTAGACGACTTTTCTGATTTTCGTAAAGGTTTGATTAAGGTCGACATTTTAATTTTTGTTTGTGTCTTGGTCTTGCATTCTTATTAGATTTATCATGTGGATCATTCCCACATGGTAGAAAACTAAGCCAAAGTTCTTCATGTGATATGTATGACTGATTATCGTGTTATTGGATATCGAAATCCGGCTAACAAATTTTGGCAACTCATTGGTGAGACAGTCTCACATGATATATGACTACCTCTAATTTTATCATTCTTTTTTGTGTATATATATATATATATATATACACCCCACACTAACAAAATTAAATGTAAATTTATTGAACACGCAAATAAAGCATCTAGTATGCTTGTATATACCAACATACTATGTTTACAACTTTACATCGCATGGCGGTCTAGCCTACGGTTAATTATATCTTCAGCTGGGTTGTTTGGTTTTTATACCTCCATTTAGAAGTGTTCACGAGCCCGATTTCGGTTCAGGGATATAAATTTATATCTCTAAAATGAGAGATAATATAACAGGCTATAAATTTATACTCTATCCGTCCACAAAATAGTTACCACTTTTGTTACTCCACTCACATTTATTGTGGAACCCTTATTCCACTCACAATAATACTCACTATAATTCACTACTAGTACTATTTTCTTAAAACCTGTGTCGCCCACGATGTTACAATCATTTCGTGGATGGAGAGAGTACATGATAGTGAGGACCACAAGTTTATATCTTATTTGATAGGGATGATAATATATTTATTTCTATATCTTGTTCAATTGGAAGGAAATTGTTTGATAAATAAAGAAATGTTCAAAATACATGAGAGGTACAATATTAAACCTCCATTACTTAGGTATAAATTTATACTTTAGACAAGGGAAAAAGGGTTATCCGAACTTTTATACATCCTGACCAGATTTTTCTTATAATAAAACTAAACAAAATATAAAATAATAAAATAATAGTATCATACCTCGTTTTTACTCATTTCCATTCCAAGTAAATGCTCCTATGTAATATAATTTAAATCAAATTTCTAGGAATTTAAAATCGAGATACCAAATATTAAATTCACAAGTTCATTGTGTGTATGTGTGTGTTTTTTCTAAAGAACTTTGGCTGTGATTACAATAATTAAAGTATTTTAAAATAGAGATACCAAATATTAAACATTTAAACTCATAAAATTCATTTTATATCGATTTATTTGTTTAATTATATGATTTCCTTAAAAAATATATTATGATTTTTTTTTTGAAATTTCAAATCAAGCATCTAATCTATCCCTTAATTAGTGCATGAGACAATGGAGTAATTAGGAAAATACGTTTGAAGTAATTAATTAATTCCAAATTACCAAAATTATTATTTAACTAAGTTAACTTCATTATATATAGGAATATTGTGTGTCAAAACATTTTCCTTTTACATAATCTCTATAAACAAAAATATATTAATTCAACGTATTGAAAATTTTGAGGCCCATTTATTTATTACATTCATAAGTATAAAACACAAGTACACTATAAAAATTACAATAAACGTTTTAGAAAGAGAATTTTTTTTCTTTATATTTAGTGGAGAAAGACAATTTTTTTAATTTTTGAGCTAAAAAGAACAGGTTTTATGAATAAATATTAAAAGTCATAGATATTTGGCAAAATTTAGGACATTCGAAAAGTTTGGAAAAATCAGCAACCCCACTCCCCTAAAGCCGCGTAAATATTGGTGAAAAATAGTGGAGGAGAGAGAGAGAGAGAGAAAAGTAAAATAAAAATAGTTTCGTCATATTCCGCCGTTGCGTGTGAAAACCTAGCTGCCTGCCCTTCCCTTAAAATTTGGGCACTATAAAATGCTTCGCCACCATCTCCTTCTTCATCCATCATCATATGTCTCAGCGCCCCACCATTCCCCATTCCTCATCCATCGCCTTCTGCGTTCATTCCCATCTCCTGGTTTCCAGTGAGATGAACTCCAATTCCAATTGGTCTTATTCTTCTTGATTATTTTTTCCTTTTTTTTTTTTCCATTACTTCAGATTCTTTGCAGAAACGAAACGAATCGTTTTTGCTATTTATACCAACAATTATTTCGAAATTCATTCAGCCATTTTATCGAACACGTTATGGGCGTTAAGGGATTCGTCGAAGGAGGCATTGCTTCCATCATTGCTGGCTGCAGCACCCACCCCTTAGATTTGATCAAGGTCCGTATGCAGCTGCAGGGCGAGGCTTCAGCGGCGGCGCCGCCGCCAGTGCAGAACCTCCGCCCTGCTCTCGCCTTCCCCAATACCGCCGCCGCGCCGGTGACTGTCCACGTCCCGCCCCCGCCTCCCCGCGTGGGACCCATTTCCGTCGGTCTCCGGATCGTCCAGCAAGATGGCGCCGCCGCCCTCTTCTCCGGCGTCTCCGCCACCGTCCTCCGCCAGACGCTTTACTCCACCACCAGGATGGGTCTCTACGACATTCTCAAGCAGAAATGGACCGACCCCAATACCAACAACATGCCGCTGACACGAAAGATCGTGGCCGGCCTCATCGCCGGCGGCATCGGAGCCGCCGTCGGCAACCCGGCCGACGTGGCGATGGTCCGGATGCAGGCGGACGGGCGCCTTCCCGCGGCGCAGAGGCGCAACTACAAGAGCGTGGTCGACGCCATCTCGCAGATGGTGAAGAACGAGGGCGTCACCAGCCTGTGGCGCGGCTCGTCGCTGACGGTGAACCGTGCCATGCTGGTGACGTCATCGCAGCTGGCGTCGTACGACCAGTTCAAAGAGATGATACTGGAGAAGAAGGTGATGAAGGACGGGCTAGGCACGCACGTCACGGCCAGCTTCGCCGCCGGGTTCGTGGCGGCGGTGGCGTCGAATCCGGTGGACGTGATCAAGACGCGGGTGATGAACATGAAGGTGGAGGCAGGGGTGGCGCCGCCCTACAGCGGCGCCCTCGACTGCGCCATGAAGACGATCAAGGCGGAGGGGCCCATGGCGCTGTACAAAGGATTCATTCCGACCATCTCGAGGCAGGGGCCCTTCACTGTCGTACTGTTTGTTACGCTCGAACAGGTTCGGAAATTGCTCAAAGATTTCTGAAGAAATTTAGGTGATGTTGACTATGATGATGACGACGAACAAAAGAAAGAAAATTTTATACTTTATGATTATTATTTAGCATATAGGAGTAGTAATTTGGTATTATGATTTGGTGTAATTTGCACTCCCTATATTAATATTGATGAATGAATTTGGTTCAAATTCAAGATGCTTGAAACCTAAGTATTTGTATTGATTTGGTGCGCCAAAAGCTCTTGGAATATTAATGCGTGATGTTCTTCCTATAGTGTTGCTTTTGTGCTTCAAATTCGAAAATTGTCTGAGAATTATATATTCCGTGAAATTACGTTTCTAAAATTAACACTTGATAAATCAATAAATTGCATAATAAATTGATACTACGGAGTATTTCTTAATTAACACTGTACTTGTTTCTTAACTAAACTTTTAATATATAAATATGGTTTGTTAAGCTAAAAAAGTTTTGACCAGTAGGTTAGACACGCGGGCAAAAGGGTAGGACGAGATGAAATGAAAGTAGCAGCATCTCATTCTCATGCCGCGCGCTGTTCATTCATGGAAATGGAAATGGTTAGCGTGAGATGCTTCAATTTGTGGGGGTGTTTTTAACTTTTAAGCTTTCTAATTCTAATTCTAGACTAGATGCCAAAATTAATGCGCCACTTTCCAAGGACAATATACATAATAGAGTATTCGATTTCGCTTATTTTGTTACATACTACTAGTATTAATTATGTGTGCGTAACTCCCACATCCACATAGTGGTATACTATTAATTTGCAGGAGCAGGATCATCCATGGCACAATAGAATATACGTACCGTACAAGTCAAGGAATAATACTTACATATTCTTCAATTTTTAAGACTCCAACCACAAGATGTGAAGTTGTGATTCAATAAGTCTATATGTTGTGTAGTTGTCTGTTATGATTGAATTCTCAAATTAATGTGTGTTATTATTTTGAGGCTGTTTAATTTGAAGTCGTAGACTTTTTCACAAGTACATCTAAGAAAGAATCTATCAATTAAATACATGAACTATTCAATTTTTTAACATTTATATTCTGGACTTCCGGGACCGTAATCCGAGATGGCTAGCAGGAAGGTGCTTTCAAATAATTAATCCTTCTGATAAAAAATTCTAAATTTACAAAAATGCAAAAATATAAAGAAGAAAAACAAAAAAGAAATTACAAAAAGCATGAGACAGTTCCTTCTTCTTCTTCCTTTGCCTCTTCTTGTTGCCAAGTAGGGGTGAATAAACGGGTACCCGTGGATACTCATACCTGCATTTACGGGTACCCGTACCCAAATAAGTAAAAAATAAATATGCATACCCTTTCCATTTTAGTCGAACGGATACCCAATACCCGACCGGGTATACCCGATCCGGATATAGGGTACCCGGTATACCCGTTTAGAAAATAAATAAAAAAAACAAAAATATGATAATTTTTCACCCGCTCGATTTTTCGATAATTTTCAACGACAAATTAATAACCAACTATGTAACAATAACTAGACGACAACAACAAATCAATACTAAACGTAGTTTAAACATTTAAGTTCAACAAATAAATTATTATGAATATATATTATTCATAGGTTGTGTTTAGAGTTATATTTAGGTTTAGGTTTTAGCTTAAAAATGAATATATATTATGAATATATTTATAATTTATAGTATAAAAGTAGTAATTATATATAATAAATAATTGTATATTATTGACCGGGTATTTGACCGGGTACCCAATATCCTAACGGGTATATCCGTTAGGGTATTTTTTAAAAATCTCATACCCATACCCATCCAATACCCGCAAATTACGGATATTGGGTACCCAATACCCGGCCGGGTACGGGTAAGATATGGGTAACCTGGAAACCCGTTTTTCATACTTTCACCCCTATTGTCAAGTATCATAGGATAGGATCATATGTATAATTACGTACATGTATGTATAAAAATGCAGCATTTGATTTGAGTGGTCTCGACACTACCGCTGCACTCCCAATTTTCGTGGAGAAAGAATCCTACAACATTGTCGGAATCCTATAATATATTTTATGGTTATAACAACTACTCCCTCCGTCCCATTCAATAAGTTTCATTTGGAATGAGCACGAAGATTAAAGAAAAAGAGAGTTAGATAATAAAGAGTGTGATTCAGATAATATTTTATTGTTGATGTTAAAGTGTATTGAGTGGAAAAATACTGTACAATAAAGTAAACAATACTATTCACGTTTTGAGTGTGACATAAAGTGGATTTTATTGTATTAATCTTTGACAACTAAGAAAATGAGACTTATTGAGTGGGACATTCGAGATGACAAAATAAGACTTATTGAACGGGATAAAAGGAGTAACTTCCAAAATCAGTAGTACAGTACTAATTATTTAAAACACTCGCAGAATTAAATTGAAAATGACGTACTATCAAATTTAAGGCCAACTGGACAGGTTTCATCTATTTTTCTAGTATTAGTATTAGTATTAATTATCACTACATCTCGACACCTAAAGAAATCTCAATAAAATTGTCCCAAACGCGTAATTTATTTGAATTTTCTTAATGATTTGCCTAAAAAGTTAATTAGGCGGGATACGGTACTATAAGCTGGAAAATGATATTATATCCTCATTTAATTTATCACTATTATTTTAACTTTTTATCTTCCAAAAGGTGATTTTATTTTCTGATATATAGTTAAAAATAATGTTCGGTAGAATGAGGATTTGAAATACTATTGTATGATTTCAACAGTTAATTATTCAAACAATGTAATTATGTGTGTATGCCATTATAGAATATACACAGAAGAACCACCCAGACCCAGTTATATTTAATTAAATAATATATCCCCATGATTTTGAACAAGAGCTTTCTTATTCTTCAAATTGTATATCCAAATAAATAAATACCTATAAGGACTTTATAAATTCACATCTTAAAAAGTTAAGGCCCTTTTATTCTAATTTTTTACGTACCAATAAGAAAAGAACGTTTGTCATGACTCATGAGGCAGACGAGATACATAGACAACCGTCAACCTCGTACCAATTAAATAGAAAGGGCAATTAAAAAAAAAAACAAATCCATTAAATAACTAAAAATAGATATAAGTAAAAAAGGGGGGAAATATCCAACTATACAGGTCCAAAAGCAATTTAAGGCTAGCTAAATTGGCGTGTGTTGAGCACCCGACATGAATATTATTAGCGTGTGGACCAATTACCATTAAATATGGTGACACGAAATTTCCAATCTTCCTCTAAAAATACTAGTATTTCATTATTTTGTAACATGTCAATGAAGTGGCAATTTATATCGTACCAATAATAAGAATGGGCAATTCACCTTCGCCGTCAATATACATCTTTTTTACTGATCTACTAATTTCTCTAAGTAGAACCAATAGATAAATAAAAGTTATTTTACATTCCTATATAAAATATACTCCCTCCGTCCCGTTATTCTTGGCATATATTCCTTTTCGGGTTATCCCGTTATTCTTATCTTGTTTCCTTATTGGAAATAATTAGGAGATAATTAGAGTTAAATTAATTTGTTAAACAACTCACTTTACACCTTTCATCCTACTTCTCCACCCCATTTTCTGTGTCATTCATTATTCTACCTCTCTCTACGGCTCTACCCACTTTATTCCACTTTATTCCACTTTATTTCACTATTCTCTCTCTCTCTTTATGCACTTTATTTTACTTTAAAAACTTCACTAAACATATCTTTTACTCTTAATTATTTTCTCCTTAAATCACGTGCCCAAAAGAAACAAGCCAAATCAGGTGGGACGGAGGGAGTATAAAAGTAACTATATGCATTTATATATATATATATATATATATATATATATATATATATAATGTGCACTAGAGTATATGATTTATAAGACCCCATAACAAAATGAATCTAATTAGTCCCTTTAGGGATGATCTAGTGGTATAAGTTGGCGTTTGAAACTGAAATGTCTCATGTTCAAATCCTACGAAGCGCCTCTATAAGTCAAGCATGTTACAAATATACTTGAAAAGTGTGGTTTACCTGCTCTGTGTGGATTGCAGGTTATTGCACAGCGCGCACCGAAGGTAGCGGTTTCAGGTCTCCACGACATAAAAGAAAAAAAGAAAAAAAATGAATCTAATTAAATTATTACATTTCTAATATTAATTTAATTTTTTTACTACTATCACATTTACAATTGATATTTCTCAAAACTCTACTTTAAAAAAAAAAATACTGTAATAGGTATTTTATGATGATATGAACTTCAAAGTAGAGTAAAATAATAGTCTTTTTATTCTCATGACAAGTTTTCTCAACCAAAAGTGAGAAAAAAATATATATATACATATGACACATGCTCCTAACTATTAAATGGCGATTAATGTAGAAATGACAATAAACGTTTCTTTGATTAGTATTTATATAAAAGAAACTGCCCTCGTAATAATTACACTACAAAAAATTGAACTTTTAGCCACACATGTATATGTGGGTAAAAATATGCTTATGTGTGGCGATAGATGCTTACCTACACATGAGGCAAATGTCAACATGTGTGGTTATTTTTCTGTAGAGAAAGAGTTTTACCTACATCTGTGTATATATGTGAATAAACCATTAAACATTTACCTACACTTATATATGCCACTAAAGATATATTCTATATGTAAATAAACCGCTTTTTTCTAAGTTTTTTAATGATGATGTGGAAATGACATGGATTATAAAAATTTTTACTTTACAATTTTAATACATGAATTATAAAATTTTATATGTATCATATGATTCATTTATATTTGAGTCAATTATATCTACAGATTTATAAATCTGAACATTCAAGTCGATATAAAATATTTTAAGACTATAATATAAAAATAATAAGAAAAATCTATTAAATTAAGTCAAGTAAACAATGGGTGAATTACAACTCGAAAGGAATTTGAACAATTAATCTACACTCTATAATATACATGAAGTAAATGATGATCTTCAATGGTGATGACAGATCTCAAGTCTTCAACTCCCCATAGTAATTAGTAAAACCACAATTGATCTTCAGTTTCCCTGTAAAATAATCAAGTACAGAATTGAGATGATTAATAAATAAACAATGATAAGCATACCCATTTCGAGAGAAATCAAAGAGAAAAACAGTGATTAGATTTCATCTAGCTCGATTGACCATGATGCTGCCCTCCTATATATAAAACAAGCTTTCATCAATTATTTGGTTGTGGCTTCAAAGTTATAAGTATTTGAGAATGAAAACTAATCTTAATTAAAATGAAGGAGGGGGTTTACGTACCTTTGCGCATTGAAAACCGTGGCAGTGATTATGCTCTCATCTAATAGCACAACATGTCGAAACTCGAAAGGCCCTTCATCAAACAAAAAATCAATTTTACCCATCAAATGGAAGAACAAACATTGCTTAATTAGATAATCAATGGAAAAAGAGAGTGTTCAATGTTTTTCCTGAAATCTGTAATATAGAAAATTGAAAAGATTAAGTAAATTATAAAGTAGCAAACCACCTTTTCACTATACCAATAAAACTAAATTGCCGAAAATATTGGGCGTGAGAAGAAGTGCACAGATGCAAGAAGTGTGGATTAGTATCATAAGATTCACATCCGCGGCAGTTTCTAAATAAAAATTGGTGTTGGCGGGCTATTCAATATTTTCATATTTTTAACAAATGCCGCCTCTCTTCCTTACATAAAAATAATTACCGCTTTTTTTTTTTTTTTTTTTTTTATAATTACAGTTATTCTTGATTCATAATTTGATTATCCGATGAGGTCAACAAAAACATGACCAATTTATATTATTATATATACTATAAACTTATCCAAACTAATTTGCAAATTAATATATAAAGATAGAATAAGATTTTGATATATCTATTGTATATTTTCTTTATTTAGTCTATTGCTTTTTAAAAAAATATGACTATTACAAAGACGATAGCATTATTTGGATGAAGATTAAAATTGCAAATCTTTTTATTAACAAAAATGCTACGATCTTAGATATTTATTAAATTAGATAATATGACCTGGAAATTTTTAAACAAATAACAAAAATTAGGAATATTGTATATAATTCATTAATTTAAAAAAATTATATTAACGTATTAATTGTCAAAAAAAAAATGTCAAGTTGGTTCACCTACACATTATTATGTGTGGTTAAAAACTTCAATTAAAATTTCCAAAATATAAATGTTGCTAAAAATGTTTAGTCACACATGTTAAAATGTCAATATAATAGTAACTGTATGAATCATTATTTACACATAACTAATTTATAATGATGTGTGGCTAATAGCTTGTACCCGTTTTCCACGTCAGTATACATTAACTAGTAAAAAGTATCAATTTAATTCACCTACACATATTTTAATTATGTGTCGCTAAACTACCACACATTGTTATGTGTGGCAAAATATGTGTGGCTAAAAATTCAATTTCTTGTAGTGTTAGTTATTGCGCCTAAAACTTATAGCATAAGGTTTGGCAAAAACTCCAGTGAGACCATCGCAAATATGCGACCGCGCGCAAACCATGTGCAACGCGTGTAATCAACGTGTCCGATTTTTATTTTTATTTTCGTTTCTTTTTAAGGGGAGGTAAGATGAGATGCACCACCATGTACAATGAGATGTCACACTATTTAATGAGATGCCATACAATTTTTTTTTTTGGTTCCAATTTTTTTTTTAGTAATCAATCCCATTAGGGTTTATTAATCTCAATTAAGGTTTAATTAATTCAAACCCTTAGAGTTTATTATTTTTCAATTAGTGTTTATTAATTCTTAATTAGGATTTAATAATTATATTTAATTTTTTTATTTATCCTTTTTTTATTTTTGCTTTTATTTTCAAGATGCACCAAACAATTTTTATTTTTTTAAATTTTTTTAGTTTCAATGTTTTTATTAATCAATCTCATTAAGATTTATTAATCTCAATTAGGGTTTAATTAACTTAATCCTCTTAGGGTTTATTATTTTCCAATTAGGGTTTATTAATCCTTAATTAGGATTTAAATAAATATATTTTTTATTTTTTTATCCTTTTTTTTTTAATTTTCAGTTTTTGTATTTTCAAGATACACTACACACTGTAATGAGATACACCACGAACGGTCATGAGATGCACCACCATGTATAATGATATGCATGTGTAGATGCACCACATAGTATAATGAGATGCACCACACGAGAGTTTATAAGAAAAAATAAAATCTAGGAGAAAAACTGAAAAATAAAAAATCAACGCGTTAATCGGGTTGATCCGACCTGGTCTCAAGTTAGAGATCAGTTGCACAGGATTGCTTCTCATAAGGTTTTTTATACATCTCATAAAATCTGATACGGTACCAAGAAGAAACTTACAAGAGGAAGAGGTTGCCAAATTCTTGGCAGACACAACTCTATTTCTTGGTCACATTTTGTAAAAAATAGAAAATTTTAAAATTGAAGAATTGGTTTTTTGAGAGTTAAGTTGGAGGTTAGTGAGTACTACTAATTAATCTTATAGAGAAAACTTTGCTATAAATGTCACAAACATGAACATGAAAACAAAAGGTTGAGCCACGGCAAAACATGTCAAAAAATAAGTTAACAACCAATTTTTGAATTATATATATTGTAATAAGTTTTGGACTTCTAAAATTAGTGCACTCGAGCTCCGGTGTAACATTCTCGACAAGCAACAAAAAATTATGAAGGGTTTTCAATGTTATTATTGCTTGGTTTCGCATAATCGATTCTGATGGCATTGTATTTCCTAAGCTTCATCTTCAATTGGATTTTCAATTATAGTACCGACTATTTCTTCTAAGCTGTAGATTTTTTAATATGCTTCATTTTCGGGATAATCCAAACTATTGTTAAGTACCTATTTTAATTAATAATTATTCATTTATTAATTAATTAATATCTCTCTAAATTAATAAATTTTCATTAATTTATGGAAGTTATGTGATAATTTGCTCGTTATTTACCCATTTTAAATTAAGTTTAATCGTTCAACCGTTTACATGTGCATTATGTCTAGTTCTAACCCAAAATAAATTTCGAAAAAAGAATTATAATACAATAAAAGAACCTCAAGTATAACACTGGGGGCTAAAACAATAATAAATACACAAAACTACGAAGCCATGCGAAATGGCTTTTCTATATCACCCCATTAGATCAAAACTATAACTAATCTTCTTTCCCGAGTCTCACCTCTGCTCCTCAAATCCTACATCCCGTCTCGACAAAACTAGGGACGGGACAAACAGCATCAGTCGCCTGTGTTCTTCAAATCAACTCAAAAGGCAACCTAGTCGAAGACCCCAAATTCAGAGCTCCGATTGCACCTTTGGCTGCCTCGACTGGCCTCTAGAACAAGTAGTTGTCCTTGTGATTCATGGCATCTTTACACAGCATGGATCGCACTTCCATGATACCCTGCGGAGGTTCGAGGTCTTTCTCCTGTAGCGCGTTGCCTAGCAGCTGCTGCATCTGGGAGGCAAACGTGTCGTCTAAGACCTGCAAAATTACAACCATAATCGAGATTCACCAGGTTATGTGAAAAGGTTCCAGAAAGCAACAGAGGGCAGGAACACTACATGGTGGAAGACAAACAACTCAAGCTCTTGTCTAAAAATAACAACTCTTTTGCACATATATCGATATAACTGAGCATTTGTTTGACTTACAGAAACTGCAATTCGCGAAGCTTTGTACCAAGATCTGTTCTCTTTCCTGTCAACCAGCAACTTCAGGACATCCTGTGCATACGAGCCGATCCGAACAAGATTAGGATCAGTAACTAGTAATGCAATTATACGAGTAATGAATCTTGCTTTAAAAATCTTCCCACCTGGCCTGTGCGATCCCAGAAACCTCGACATATATTTATGAAAACTGGAGTATCGAATACAGCATGCAACTGATCAATCGTAGTAGCAACCAACTCCTTCAAAGGTTGCATTCTCTGACGTAAATCAGATTCTATCACATGCTCTTTAGCTTCTTGAATTATCTTTTTTAACTTCGTAGCATTATGTAGATTCGTCTGCGTAAGAGAGAATTTACGGTATCACTCTCAGCAGGCCGCAGGCAAAATAGATAGTATAACGAGAAAATAATGAGCTAAGCTATTAAATCATATTCATAAATGTTTAAAGATTAAATGCAAATAGATGCTGCAGTTAACGCACTCACGTTTTCAACAAGTTTGTCGACGACTGCTTGCACATAAGCTCTAAATTTTGATCTAATCATCACAGTCACCTCACTGAGACAATCTCCCGGGGCCATATTCCCGCTTTCAGGAATGCAAGAACCCCATGCCTTTACTTGTGCTTCTATCTGGGGACGTAGAACATCGAGCAGCCTCTTCATTGAATTCAAGAGAACTCCCAACTGTAAAGGAAAGAAAACGTCAGCTTGGTCAAGGACGCGAGAAGAGTAAATATTACTACAGTTTAAAACAGAAACTTATTTACATCACTGGTGACATTGTAAGGACAGCCATGGCCCTTTGCGAATTTCTGAACATATTTGAGGCCGAATTTCATTGGCATAGTGTTCTCTTTCAGTGGAGATAAAGCTTCGGCATACTGCTTCTCCAAGCTCTCCACTACTGCCTTCTCAACCTCTGCTATGGCCTTTTTACACATAAGGCAATGGTTAGACGACGAAAGAATAAAAGTGAGTAAGAAAAACTAAATCTCAGAGCAGGTAAGCCATCCTTAGCCTGCTTGTTCAGATAATTAGAGCAGTGCGTACATTTTCCAATGTAAAAGTGTATTCCGGCCATCGACTGATTATGACATCATACTCGGCAAGCGTCCCCTTTAACCGCTCATAGATGTCATCGATGAAAGAAGTTGTCGAATGCTGTGTCGGTAGGCTGGAAAATTTTACCTGTCATCGTTGCCCATGCGTCATTTTCAGAACAAACGAAACTCTATTGCCTTAGTCAGAATTCAAAGAATAGTCATATACCTTGTCAAACTTGCAAAATTCAAGTAAAGTGAGACGCTTTTCTTGAATCCAACGAGTTATGTACACGTGAAACAACTCTTTCGCGTCAAACCCACCTTTGATAGGACTGCAAGAAAGTGCATAAATAATAAACATATAGTGACAGCTCGGAGCAGGTAAGGACTACTGCTGTACACAGTACCTAATATTCCACAAGGCTAGATCCCTTTGAAAATCTGAAGTTGCCATGACAAGTTCAACAACCGGCGGTGTTGGTCCTGCAGGTGGACATGCAACGAGGAATGCCCTTAACCTACTGAAGAGCTCTGTAGTGTATATGGATGAGGAAAGGTTTGGAAGATCTATGAAACTGCATAAACCACAAGAAAGGGATTAAGTGTAAGAATCGATAGTTATAGATATCTTCCAACGTGGAGACCTGATGAATATAGACTTTTCTATACAAGGCAAGCAACTGATTCACAATATAAACAAAGGCCCTTAATAAAAACAAATGGACAATTTACCTGGGAAGAAGATCCTGCCTGTGGATTTGAATATCAGTCAAAATCTCGTTTCGGACATTCAAACATAGTGATTTCATTTTCCTATAAGCAGTAGATAAAGCCAATGGATCCATCAATATGTTTTCTGTACTGTTGGAAACAAACTCATCTGTTTCAGATAAATGCCTTCTAGACCTCTTCTTTGTAGCATTCTGTAGAATGAATTTCTCAATTAAGATAACGGAAGTTGATTGCTGAGAGGAAAAGTCGAGCTTGAGAAACAATCATACCTGAAAGTATCGACATAACTTTGACTGTGCCTCAGGAGAAAGTATGTCATGCAAAAGTTTGTAAAGTTTCAAAGCAGGTGTGAAAGCAGGTGCTGCAACACCTGTCGCAGGTCCAAACACATCTGCTATTCCTGTAGGTGATGATTCATCAAGTGACTTGTAACTTTCGAAAACCAAAGTAAGTATCTCCTCAACTTCATCAGAGACTTCTCCCAAAATACGAACCTAGTAATATATGAGAAGACACACAATATACAAAACTATAAGCTACACCAATTTACACGATCAACCTTCTGATTAGCATCAAAAGAGAGAAAATTTTAAGGAGGTTACAAACTCATGCACGATATTTTTTATAGAATACTTATAAAGCTTAAGAGAAACAACGAATTCTCCAACTACCTCTTGATGACTTAATGTGTGCCTAGTTTTGCCTTTGATTACCACAGGTTGCAGCAACTCGTGCACCAAATTTAGACAGTCCTCAGTTGGTGTGGCAACATCCATAACATATGAAAGATATCTGGGAGATTATAATCAAGTGAAATGCTTGAATTAATGAAAGTGATGGCAGCAATACATTCCTCCGATACACCAAAAGAACTCAAATTATTGTACCTAAGCTTTGTGTATGCATCAGAAACTCCAAAATACGAAGCAAACTCAGTCACCAACCACTTCCATGATCCCTGCAATAGTAAGTTCCTTTGCTGAAACTGTTGGGCCTTCATTGCGGTCTCCAAAACACAGTCATAGGCAATGGTCTCCGCAACAGATGTACACTTTTACATGGAAAAATAAAAGGTCAATGAAGTTAAAAAAAGAAAAAAGTTTAGATGCATGCCAAACTAAGAAATACAACTCATAAAATATGGAGATCAGTCTTCAGGTATGATATTGACCATCAACTAAGACACTACAAGAGACGTCCTTTTACTAATTTACAAAGCTCCAGTGAATGACTCGGGAAAAAGCAAATTAATCACCGACATCACTTATTTCTCGAATTTCACTACCCATATCCAGTCACTCCACTAACTTTCCAAAAATACTTCCCCAGATACCAGTGTCAAGATAATTTAAGGTTTCATTTTCTTCAATTGACATCTAAATTTCCATGTAAATCCAACCAAAATGGGAGTAGACCTACTTTAATCAATTAAGTGACACATACCTTGTGACTGTTTTCATCGTGTGTAGTCGAGTAATTAATGCACAACTGTACTTTCCCAACTTGCTCATGCTCGGGTTCACAATATATAAAACAAGATCGAAGCTTCTCCCCCTGTATTAAGTTTGTTAATGAAATTCGTCCAGTTAAAGTCATTACAGAGAACCTGCCTATGCAATAACAAAAATCAAAGTGAAGATCCAGAAGTCATTGTCCATACCGATTCATCAGGAATATCAGCCACCTGAAGTACAGCATTGCCACAACATTTTCCCTTTGAATCGTGCACTTCAATTACCAGATCATCTCCCAGTCCATCTGGCAAGCTGTAAGCAATAGCAAGAAAGTTCATAAATTGCTTCCCATATTAAAAAAAAAAAAAAAAAAAAAAAAGGATAAAATAAAAACTGCACATACAAGACTCGAGTTTCACCAGATCCTGGTTGCATTCTTACTTTATCCTCTTCAGGAGAACTTTTCAATCTCAGTAAACAGGAATATGATTCTGTAATAAAAAAAAAATCAATAATAAATTACGTTAAATAAAAATTGAGATGAAAATTGCAGTTTGCAATGTGGAGGCTTTCTTAACAAGTTGCTGTGTTCCTAGTTCATAAAGCATTATACATATGATGTATGCTCAGTAGAGGACGTCTCGTTCCATGGACATATGTGAAACATAAGTGCTGTTTTTTTTTTTTTTGTTTTCTTTTTGTCAGAATTGACGTGAGTGAAATTCTTATTTAGAGGTAAACTGTTGAGAGTAAGAATTTTTGCTGTGTTCCTTAGACTAGAAGACAAAATACTCAAGGTCTTTACTAACAATAACAAATAGTGTAGGAGCTTTTATATACATTAATTTTCATTCTCTCGTATCTAGTAAACGATTCTGCCGCTAGTAGCACAATATTAACACAGGTATTTATTTCACAAGTGGTGGACTTGTTTGGAGGGAGGCATTTGAATGCCAAGTCCACACCCTACATCGACTGGTCACTGGTGTGCTTGTAGTTAGTTATATATAGGTGATGGATCGAAATATATCACAACAATGTGACAGTCGGACATACTAAATATGTGGGATTTTAAAAATTGCTTCTAACATGGGATGAGACAACAATTGTTACTGCATTTATCCCATCATTATAGCGAATCCAACAGAATCAATATCACGACAAATGAAGAAAATCAATAAGATGAAGAGTAGAACCAGGAGAACATACCTTGCACCTCTTCATAAGATGATGAACTGCTCCGCCATGCATTAAATCCAATTTTGATGAGCTCAGGCACTTCTTTCAAATACCGACGAGTTCCAACTACAATATATGTCATACTTTGCTGTAATAAAGAACCACCAACAGGCATGACCGGGGTTACACGTTCTCTTCGCAATAATTTCCTCTCAGTAGAGAGGACAGATTTTACGTTGGACAATCGAAGCTGAAGAGAATCTATCTTCACAATAGATGATGACTTCAGTGATGCAAATGTACATCCAGTAGGTGCATCCAGCCCCATTCTCACTCTACGCACTGCAAAATAAGCAGTTTATGAAGATGTTATGCACCATATATATTTTAAAGTTCAAATACTCAAATAGATTTTCCGACGAGAAACATGTAAATAACCTTGAATTTTAATCTTGCCAATGGTTTTTTTGGCCTTTACAGAAGCTCCTTCACTAACAAGCTCTGTATTCTCTTTTCTCAAAAGCTCTTCCTCTGACTGCAGCAATATGTGTCTCAACCTACAAATGGGAAAAGACATATTACAAACCACTAGAGCAAGTATAACAATTCAAAAAAGTGATCATATTTTTGTTTGGAAGAATGGAGAATTTGAAGGGCTTAGACTTTTTGAAACAGGATCAGACCAGTAGCATCTTCTATCAAAGACTCGTTTCCTTGGTTATTCTTATAATACAAAATGACCAAACAAATCTGTAACTTTGAGGTTCTCTTTGGTTAACTGCACATGTAACTGTATTTGGTAAAAAGTTTATGAACAAGAAATATATATCTATACAAATTCCAATTTCAGGCTTTTCTATTTGATATATAAGCAGCAGAAATATATCCGAAGAAGATAAGAAGCTATAGTGACCAAGAAATTAGCTGCAGGGTGCGGAATGGCATCTTATAACAGAAAACTATGAGTAACAACAACACTAACAGCAATTACCCGAATGCATCCCTCAGCAATGCACATTCATTTTCCAAAAAGGCAGGAGCTTCCATGCAGCCCTTGGCCCACGAGTGAAGGCAGAGCCTAACACATGCATCATAGGAGAGAACACCATACCAGTAACCTAACCCACTGCAGCAGATCAACAGCATTTCAATGATTAAGGCAGGTTACATAATCACAGTTATATCAGGTAAACAGCAAATTGATAGCATGAACATCAGCTACTTTACCTTGCATGAAATGTAGGATATTTAGCAGGCAAAGGATGAGAGGATGCTGCTGCAGTCCTGTGAAATACCAAAAAATGAACTTAAGTGATCCAAAAAAGTATAAGGTATAAGCCACTAACTTATGTGTTGAAACTGGGAAAGAGGAATGCTCTATAATTCCCAAACATATACCTCACAGATGCTTCAGCAGTGTTAACATCTGTAGCACCAAAGTCCGTGCTCTTATTCACGTCAGATTCAACCTTAGTTGAAGAACCACCTGATGTTCTTAAGGAGGTTTTAACATCACCTCTAGAGTTCCAAAGTCTTTCAGAAGCTTGATTGATAGAAGAAGAGCCACTGAGCGGAGGCGCACTGGGCATATCATCATCAATCTTATTCTGCACAGAGACATTGCAGCCACTAGTAACATGAGAAAACAAAATAGAACACAACAATAACTTGAACAAATCAGCTTTAAAAGGATTGAAGTAAACTAAAGGTAAAAGCACTATATAGAAAGGCACAAGACGTAACTAGCTGCAAGTCCTAACCTGTCGCGCCGTCTCCACATTTGAGCGCAAACTGATGCCAGAGAAATTAGTGCCTGCCTTCAAGTTTCTCTCAAGTACAATTCCATTATTACGCCTAGGTGGAGTAGAACTCAACTCCGAGCGTGGTAATGATTCATCATCCTCAGCAAAACCACGGTGTGCTGCAGAATATCCACCACCTCGCCCTCCCAGTCTTTCTAACAGACCAAGCCCGGTGACATTACCACCGTGTTGTGCTCTACCATTGGGGAGTTTATCATCCTGCGGAGATGCTTCAGGCGAATAACGACCATAGCATTCTCCCTCAGAATCAGAGCAACTATCCATATCAGACACTGATACATTAGCAGTCACTCCTGAAGGCATGTACCCGCTTCGAAATCTAGAAACAGACGGCATACCGGAGCTGACGCCTCGGTATCTCACTCCCACAACTGGATCAGATTGTAATCTCTGATTTAACATCAGAGACTAAATTTGCCCCCTAAATACAACATTGGGAATCCAACATTAATACTAAAAACATCCCAAAATTCACACCCCAAGAGATAACATAACTACCATGACTAATTTACAAACACACGGCTTTGGAAACAAGATAAGTGCGGAATTTCAGAACCATAAGTTGCAAGAAAAACGATTGTTAAACGCGCACAGCATTTCACCCATTGTGAGAAGTGCAAGAAAAATATCAGAATTTGAGGAAAACGCCGTCGGTAAGTAAAACAAACAGATATAACAAAGTGGCACGCACTCACACACACACACACCACAAGAGAAATTATAACTTTCACCCCAAAAAAAAAAAAAACAATCTGAAGCCTAACTTACAAAAATCTAAGAGAAAACTTGATCTTGCAGCAGTGTTTATGCTCCCACGCTCTCTCGTTGTTGACACTCTGTCACCAAGGGCGGTTTCAGCAGCGCTAAACAGAGTGTTAAGCCCACCAGTAAGCAGCAACTCTCACACTAAAAACCAATTTTTTCAAGAAAACCAACGCTCTCGATCCCAGAATATGAATCGTCGAGAAACATTCACCAAATTCGAGACAATGTACCAGGATATCACAACTATTATCCACGATATCAAGATCCCCCTTTGATAAAAGTTACCATATATCAATAAAGTGTATTTGTTTACTTACAATGTGCAAATCTAGTGAAGAGATGGACTGTATTAACAATTAAAAAAAAAAAAAAAAACTTTCTTTGTGCTTATTTTCAAGAATTGCCGTATCATCTTACAAGGAAAGCTACCAGCGCACCATTCACTTACAATGTGCAAACCAAGTAAAGAGATGATGGACGAAGAAGTCCACTTTTCACTGCGTAAACAAATAAAAAAAACTCTTGCTTTGCTTTTATTTTCAAGAATCCAGCCCTTTTCTGTCTGTTTCTGCCATAAATATTTTTTTTATTTATATTTCTCAAAACCCATCTCACATTCTAAATTTTCTTTAATTAACTTTTCAGGGAAAGGTAATCCAAATTAAGATTACAATAGTCAAGATTATTATCCCTTTTCCTTATATGTCTCACTAAATTAAGAAAGGTAACGTTAAATAGTGAAGATATATAATCGTGGGTGGTAACGTGAAGATGATGTGGAGTTTGAATCTTTCGACTGCTGCTGTAACGGTCTTTTAGTGCCACCGCCTTCTCAGATTGTCTGGTTTTGGTTATAGTGTGAGAAAACTAAGGTGATTTTAGCGATTTATTTAATAATTTGGAGCAACATTATTCGTTACTACACTTTTGATTAAACAATAGTTAGAATTTTTGGGAGTAATTAGCGTGTGGTTTGTGAGTGTGGAGAGAGAGAGAGAGAGAGAGAGAGTGCATTATGAGTGTTGGACCTAATGTGGAAATTCGGCGCCTGCTGTGGCTATACTGTGATCCAGTGTGAGCAGGCTTTGTTTTTTATTTGATATGATTTGATTTTATGTGATTTTTGGCTTAATCATTAAGAAAAGCACCTACACTGGACTTAGATGCTCATTGATGATAGACTATATAGTAAAATATATTCTAATTTTATTTCGAAAAATTGATACAATTACAAGTTAAAATTGGGTTAAAAAAAAAAAAAAAAAAAAAAAAAAAAAAAAAAAAAAACCTCATTTGCTCCCAAGAGCTGACCCAACCAACCACATTAAGAGCATGTGCCTGGTTGATGATGTAGTAGGGAATTTACCATAAATCTTGAGAGAGAAATTTGTGTGACGTAAAATAAATACGGAATATATTAAAATCGAATAAATGTGGTTATAATGTATATCCCAATAAATGAGTCATACTCTTTTATTCTTTCATTTAAAGATAAAGGTATGTATAAATAAAAATTTCACTCTTTAACTTTTTTTTTCTTTTTTAAATTATTTTTTTACAGCAATGCTTTTATTTTTTTTCTTTTCACTCACAATGAGGGAAAATATCATCACAACATTTTAGACGTATTTTTAGGAGTGATTAAACTATTATCTACGCCTTTCAATTTGTCACATTTAATTTGTTTTTATTTCTATCACTATATTAAACTCGTATTATTTAGATTTCTTATTTAATTTGTTTCTATTTCTATCCTCTCTATATTAAACTCCAAATAAGATCCTCTATTATATTTCCGTATTTCATCTTCTATTGCATTAATTAATAATTACTTTTTCTTTTTCTCATTTAGTCACAAGAGCAAAATTTCCTATTTTCTAGTAATCGTATTTTGATTATACGGCATTTTATAGGGGAGGAAAAAATTCTAAAGGATCTCATGCATTGTCTTCGTCGTTCCTAATATTGTAGGCTACTAACAATAATTTGTGTCTGGTTAAATAATACTACTGGTCGGCGAAATGAATAAGTGACATGTATGCGTCAAAATATTCCTAGGTCGCATACTATATTGATTGTTGTACTTGTACCCCTCATGCATGTTCCATTCTTCCCAGATATGTATTCTCTTCGTCCACGAAAAAAGCACTTTTTAATAAAATTAGTTGAGTGTGTTGTGAGTGGAATAAGTTTTAATTTGTTTGTGTATGGAGTAAGTGCATTAAAAGTCCCACTTGATTGAATGAAGGATTGAATTTAAGTAAATTGGTTGAGTGAAAGATTAAATTAATATAGAGGAAATGTTGTAAAAGTAACATTTTTTCTAAACAAAAAATATAAAATGTCACTTTGAGTTTTTTTGTTTCAAAATAACACTTTGAGATTTGAAATGTCTATTATACCCTTAATGAGTATACAAGAAGATTAACTTTCATTTGAATCATATACGAAGATTAATTTCTTGTATGAATTTCCAACGAAATTTTCCGGCAAAAAAACTCCGACCATCAATTCCGGCGAAAATTTGAATCACACACGAAGCCTAACTTCATGTATGCATCATATATGCATTATACATGAAGACTAACATTCATGTATACATCATACAAGGAAAATTCCAGCGAAAATTTTCGGAAAAAATTCGAATCATACACGAAGCCTAACTTCATGTATGCATCATACACGAAGACTAACATTTATGTATGCATCATACATGAAGACTGACTTTCATGTATGCATCATACACGAAGCCTAAGATTCATGTATGCATCATACACGAAAATTTTTGCCTCAAAAATTTCAAATTTGTATCATACATGAATATTAGTTTTCATGTATGATATATACACGAAGATAAGATTTCATTATGATGCATACATGAAGTTAGGCTTCGTGTATGATTCACATTTTTGCCGGAAAATTTTCGTCAGCAATCACACCACCGCGCCATTGTCGGCGTCGAAAAATTTTACCGTCGGAGATTCATACAAGAAGTTAATCTTCGTGTATGCTACAAATTAAATGCAACCTTCTTGTATACTTGAAGGACATAAAAATCCTAAACAAATTCAAAAGACTATTTTGATTTTTTTTTAAATGACATAATTAATTTTTTTTATGTTTGAGAATGGCTATTTTAAAGTTTCACTCATTAATATAAGGGTCCGTTTAGTTTGGTATATTAGGCATGACTATTGGTCATATTAGACTTAATCTGCCATTCGGATGGCAAGATTAAAAGCTTACTAATCCTTCTAATCTCGTGAGTTTGAGTCTAATCATCCCCCTGCGATAAAAATAGTTTGTGCAGATTGAGTGGAGGATTATATTAAAGTAATCAGTTCAGTGGAAGATTCAATTAATAAAAATTGGTTGAGTGGAAAATTGAATTAAAGTAAATTGTGTGGGTTATATTTCCAAAAATGAAACATGCATCTTTTTCGTGGACAGACAAAAATAGAAAACATACATTTTTTTGGTGGACCAAGGGAATACCATATTTTGGTTGCAAACTTTTTTCGTTTTCAACTTAACTGCATTTTGCAATTCACAGGGTCGGTCCCAACATTTCAAACGCCCTAGGTGAAAAAGGAAAAATAGGCCCCTTAAGATTATGTTGAATTCTTATTTTGATTTTAATTTTTTTTTTCTTTTGCGTAGATGACATGTTTAAGGAGTAAAAAATGGTTCACTCACTTTGTGACTAATGAATGTCATTTAGTATCAAAACAGTAATGGGAGAAGCACATATTAACTCTAAATATTTAGATTATCCAATGGATGGGGTGTCATAGAAAATTTTGAATAAAATAAGAATCAACAAAATTAGTTATCAACAAAATTAGATAAATGAGATTAATTTTAACTAAATTATAGTATAAGATATAAAATTGAAAAGAGAAAACTATATAATAATTCATGATGATTTTTTTTTATAAAAGAAATTTGTAAGAACATTAATTTTTTTTTAAATAAAAACATATACTCTTTGTCCACTAACATTTAATTAACCGTAAAACTTTTTTTTATAGTCTGATTAAGAAAATTACACAAATATATAATTAATTGACTTGTAAATAAATGAAAATGTAGACTATTTTCTTGAAGAATCTATAAAGTTGATGTTTAAAAAGTTTAAATTTTTCTTTTCGTTTGCAAACATATTAAAAATTGTACTGTTATATAAAATAATCGTCTGAAATATATTTATAGAAAAATTTATGATGACATACGGTTTCTGTTTTACCTCAAACTAATATTTAATTATACAAATAGTTGTCTTTCAAAAATATTCACACAATATTTAATAAATAAAGAAAATTATTATAAATTGTATTATATAAATAATCATCTTCTAAATATAGTTATGAAAAATAAATCATGACATTCATTTTCTATTTTATCACCTTCAGGAAGAACTTTGATTTAAGTGAAAAGAACTTCGGAAATTGGTTTCATTATGCACTTGATAGTTTTCTTTTTCCACCTTCGATTTAACTGACAAGAACTTTGATTTACCAACTTCATTTTCTTTTTACCAGCTTAATTTTCTTTGATTTGGGAAATTTTTAAAATAAAAAATATAACTATTCATTTGACCAATTAATTAATCGGTCAAATTAAATTGGTGATGCAAAGGATAAAAAAAAATACTCATTGACTAGTATTTGTAGGCTTTCTAATGGGTAGAGTTTCATCTAAAATGCAATGTGAGATGGAAGATTTTATAATAATTGTAGTATAAATATAATAGTTTTGTTGTATAGTTCAAAAATTGGATAATTTAAATAAATACGAATGTAGAAATTTGGAGTGTGCCACATAGTAATTTTACAAAGTTAGAATTAATTTCCTTTTAGTAATATAATGATGAGAGAAATCATAAATTTATATTAAATATAATGTGATGGGTTGTGGTCCCCTGATAGGGCTCATAGCTGCAATAGTTGGCTTGATAGAAGGCATAATGGAATTGGTTTATGGTTTATGATTTTTCATTTTTTTAAACAAATCAAAAATTGCATTAGTTTAATAGAAAAATCCTAAATTACATTAATTCAAATAAATTGAAAATTACATTAAAACATGAAAAATACATTTTGAAATATATATATACATAAGACTATCATCCTCTTCGGAGCTTCACCTCCTCCACCATCTTCATATGAATAGCGAATTAATTCGGCGTCATCTGTGTCCTTGTGGATGATCTTCATATCTAGAGTCATTTACTTTACTCGGGCAGTCACAAGTGTAGCCTCAGGTTCCGCCGCCTTCACTGAGGCTATAGAGGTAAGGTTGGCGGTCGCTGACTCCATCTACAGTATTTCATCGGAATGTGTTGACTCTGAACTTTCCCTACTGTTTCCCTTCACCGCCACCGCCTTGGCCGCCTTTTGGCCCATAGGACGGGGCGGGACTTCGGCGGAGGACGTCATGTAACTACCTTCCGTTGTATTCTTCGCATTTTTTTATGGAATGGACGTCTCCCGTTTTGAGGGCTTAAAACTTTGGGTAGTTGCGCAAGCTTCCAAGCCTTTTCATTTGAACGCAGCGTCGTTGTGCTCTTAACGATATATCTTCTAGGTTTTCTTTGTGATCATGTCGTCGCAAACTCCGCTCTCCTTTGTCTTGCTCGCTCTTTGAAATGTACTTATCCAATCCTTGATTTTGTCAGCAAGTCGGCCGAAGTGGCTCTTAATTTGCCGCTTATTGAGTGGCAGGTTGCATTGAAAAATGGTGTTGAAACAATCCGTCACTTAACCCCAATATTTTCACCCGTTTGATCACGGCCGTGAATAGAATCGCATGTCTCCTCCTTCCAAATTTGAGCGATTAAGTCACTCTCCTCCGTAGTGTAATTGTGTCGCTTTGTTCTTTTCGTTTTCACCTTGGATGCGGCGGCTTTTCTTCTTTGTTTTCTCTCTTAGGCAATGGGCTCTTTGGTGGTGGGGTCAGTGGCGGAGGCGACATACTCGAAAAATTGAGAGTCCTTTAGATTGATTGAGTCAAGACCGGTCGGGACATAATAATTTTGCGACATATTGAGATCGTTAGGATTATTGATATCGTTGGGATTCATGGGTATGAAGTTGAATAAATATGAATCGGAAGAAATTAAAGAAGAAAATTGAGTACAAAAGATGGAGGATGAGGTATGAATTGATGTGGAAGTGGATGTATGTATTTATAGGGGTAAATAAATAAATAAATAAAATGAAAAATCGGGCCAAATGATCGTTGGGTGCATGCATCTTTAAAAAAAACAAGTTGGCTCAATGGGGCAAGCTCCAGCTCAATAGAGGCGGTGCGATAATGGAGTGGCTCGAGCCGATGATCAAACCGTCAGTTGTGAAGGCTATAAGAAAGTATAGTTACTTGTATTTGCTCATACATAAAAAATTAAAATCAACAATTTCTAAAACAAAGCTATGTTGAAGTGACATGTACAACTAAAAGTAGCATAATGATCCGACAAAGCAACACAACTGGCTCGAACCGTTGTTGTGAATGCTCTGAGAAAGTATAGTTAGAGCATTCATTACGGGGGGTCTGATGGTCCCGATACGAGTTCTGGTGTATGGGGGGGGGGGGAGAATACACCAGATAGGAATTTTAAAAACAACCCCCTGATAAAAATCACAACTGAGTAAAAGGACTCAGCTGGAATCACAACTGAGTAAGAAAACTCAGCTGGAAGAGTGGCGCTGTGCGGAATGTGGTGGATACAAAAACTAACTCGTATAAAACAACTCATGCTCAAATGCAAGGTCGGTCAATAACCAAATCAGTTGAAATGTAAATATGCAGTTTTGAGTGTTGGTTAGTAGGTCAGTTGGATATGCAAAAAGTAAGTGAACTGAAAACACAAACACACAAAGGATTTACGTGGTTCGGAGAGAACTCCTACGTCCACGGGGAGTTGTGAGTCCACACAACTCAGTCCAAATTCTTTAGAACAGCTACCACAAAGCTTACGCGGGCTTTGCAACCGTTCAGATAAGTTTGCGGGTACTTATCAACCTTACAGATAAGTTTGCGGGTACTTATCAACCTATTTACTCAATTTCGGGAAGAGCAGGATCCTAACAACCTTTTTAGGGGATGTGTATAAGGGTGGGGTTTCCAACTACTAGCTCTAACAAAGAAGTGAGCTAGGATCTAAGCTTGAACAAATGAAGACTCAAACTAAGATCGAAAACACCAAGACAGATTCTAACACTCTATGAACTCTCAACTAGTGATGTTCTTAGAGAATAATTGCAATTTTGCTCGTGTGCAGGATATTGTCTTTCTTTTGCTCTTTAGTCTCTTGTCGCACTTGTCTGTCTTGTATCTTGATGAATGAATGAAGGCCTCTATTTATAGGCGGAGAAAATCAACTAGCCGTTGGATGAGCCGTTGATCTCTGTTGTGTGAAAGCGATGACTTGTCTCTCATCTCTGCAGATTTTCCCGATTTGGCAACTGTGAACTTCTGCTTTCCTTCTGAGACAACCTTGTGTTGGGCCAAATGAGGTAATAACAGAACGTCAAACCTTCGCGTGACTTCCTCTTTGAAATTCAAATTTCAACCTTTGTCTTCCAACATTGATTAGTCGGTTGAGAAGTTTGGTCTTCATCCGAGTGGTCTTCAGCTGACGTTCCATCTGATCGATATCATCTGACCTTCTGTCTGAATAGGAACAGTTGAACCCTCAGCTGCCTTGAACTTCATGTTGTCGATCTATCAGATTGAGTCCTGCAACTGATGTTTCATCTGAACAGTTGGCTTGAATGCTCAGTTGACTTTCTTACATCTGATGTTCTGTATCTTGAACGCTCAGTTGTCTTTCTTACTTCTGATGTTCAGTATTTTGAACGCTCAGTTGTCTTTCTGAAGTTCTATCCGAGTAAAGCCATGTTGCCGTCTTCAGCTGGAGTCCTGTAAAGATAAAATCTCAACATTGCTCAATTAGCGAGTCTAAATACTAACATTAGGATATAGCAACATCTACTCGGTTGGGGTCAGTTAATTTTGGAATCAATCAAAACTTTACTAAATTTCCCAACATGGTCGATCATCGGGATCGATCCCCCTGCTCGACACCACACACATCGACCTTGTGGTGTCGAGCCCATAGTGCATTGATCGATCCCATGGTGTCGAAGGGCAGACTCTCAACCTCATTCTCTCACACCTCTTTGACACGTGACAGCGTATGATTCGTCTGTTTTTTTTTTTCTTTCAAAAATTTAAAAAAAAAAGTGAAACGGTTATTTTTTTCCTTCTCTTATAAATACCCCTTCAATTCATTCATCCTTCACACCAAAATTCCTTATACACCTCCAAAATTCTACTTTTCATCTAAAAAATTCCACTATTTTTCTGTCAATCAAGATATGTCAGCGCCACTCAATGCATATATTGAGAGACAAGCTCGGATTCAAGATGGGTGTGCCCACGAACGTCATATGGACGATATGATTGAAAAATTTGAACACGTTTCAATCCACTTAACTAATAGTTCTTGTATTTTTTTTTTATTTCTTAATTGTTGTATTTTTTTTCCTTAATTATTGTATGTTTTTTTATTTTATTTCAATAAAATTGTCATTTTAAAATTTTTCTATTTAATTAAGTATTTTTATTATTATTTATTACAAATATAAAACAAAATTCATTCAATCATTGCCAATAATTATAAACATTGAATCTATCTATCAACCCTATTTCAGAATTTTCTATCAGGATCTATTCAATCATTGATATCCCACCAAATTACGCTTTCCGACTGGGGCTCTATTTAGCGAATGCTCTTACTTGTATTTGCTCGTACATCAAAAATTAAAATAAACAATTTTTTAACACAAAGCTATGTTAAAGTGACATCTACAACTAAAAGTAGCATCATGTTCCGACAAAACAACACAATCTCCTTTAAACACTATCATTGTCTTACAGAAAAAAGGGTAAGGACAAAATAAAGATCAAAGCCAACCTGCCTTTTTAATTCACGGAATTTGAAATTTATATACATATACAACTGTCAACTAGCATAACTAATGTTACTCATTTCACCAAACATGAAACAGGTTGCAGCTAAATAAGTGTTTCGAGGAGAAATTCTTGTGTGGGTGCACATGTAGTACACCCACCACTCACATATTAGTATTTTAATAATATAAATTATAATATTAAAATAATATTATTGTGAGTGGTGGGTGTACTACATGTACACCCACACAAGAATTTCTCTGTTTCGAGTATTAGGATCAGAAGATCCACCTGTCAGTATCAGTCGTCGTTGGAGCCAAGAACCTGCTGTTTAAGCTGTTCGACTCTACCAAACAACTCTTCCCTATTTTTCTGCAAATCAAAGATGACTTAGTTAATCATGCAGCAGTGAGATGGAAGAAAAATTATTTGAATCAGATTACTTAGTTGTGTTGTGTACCTTTAAAATTAGATATCGAGAGCTGAACCATAGTGTGTAGCCAAGGCCGATAAGTTCCAAGGCTTTTGGTAGCTGTAATTAGATTGGAGCCAAGTTGTGGTCAGTAAAAGCAATGCTAACACACATGATGCGGAAAGGAAAATATGAACGGAGAACGAGTGCTCACCACCGGGATTGAATCAATGGCACCAATGATAGCAGCTATTATCCAAAGTGCAATTGCACCACCACTACCAAAGGCGAGAAATGAATACATTTCCTCATAATCTAACTGAAATTTTGAGTAGAAATATCAGAATTAACAAAGCCAAAAGAGTAACTATCTAAGCTAATACACATTCATAATTCCCAATGTCATTGTAGCGATTAATTCATGTTCATCAGTGTTGATGATTTGATCACACTATGATTGTCAACCAGAATGTCAGATGTTGTCTACTAGAAGCAAAGATAGGTATCAATTCGGTCACTCTCTTTTCATATAGTCATCATCCCGGTTCTTCAACAAAACGGGGGAGAATAAGAGACTTATTTTTCTTATGCCCTCTCCTGTTCTTTGGCAGACTAGCAATGGACCGAGACTGGTGTACTAAATGTGGATAACCTCTTTAAGTAGTCATAATTCTGATTATACAGAATCAGAGTCCTGACCTTGATCTATACCGAAAAGCTCAAAAACTTTTTATAACAGAATAAATATGCATGCCAGAGCTTAGTCTCAGTTCAAACCAAGCTGTTACATATGGGGCAAAGTTGTCATATTTGCCAATGATAGAGAAATTACTCCATTCACCATGAGAGAGTATGCAAGATCTAAACCACCAGTTTGATGAACAGGCAACATGTCTCTAATCAATAATCATAATCCAATTACTAAAATCTCAAATTTTGGTCAACTTGTCCTACACACTCCATCATTCATTTTGCATGCACAGCTGAAGAATCCAACCAAAATAAAAGGCGAAAGCACTACCATATGCATAACTGACTTTACCTGTCTACTATGAATCAGTTGTATATGAACTGGTCAAAAAAAAAAAAGAAAAGTATTGAAATCTATTCTAATACCATATAACTGTTTCATAATTATATAAATCAAGAGCATGCTGCATTTGTTTCTGTCCATATAAAGCATTTCCCATTCATTATTTATGTTATGTAGAGTATCACTACATAATCGATGACTGAATAGAATGACATACAGATAGGGATCAATTGTTGCAAGAATGGAGACTGTAAATGAAACTGTCATGAAGTTGCAAGCATGGAGACAATAAATAGAACTGTCATGAAGTTGCTCAGGTAACCGCTCAGGATCGACAAGACAGTCGAATATTCACCAAGCATTTTAGAGCTCTCCGAACTGAATATACTCATCATAGCAACCAAGTCCACAAAAGGTCGTTTGAAAACTCCTCCCATTTGGCGTAACTTTATGTCCAAAGATTTAAACAAATAGAAACTTGAATAAGTATACTGGCAAGTATGGTAGCATAAGCACGACATAAAACCTCGAAATCAAGAGATGATGCTAACTGCACATGCTCACACTCTAAGCTAAATCAAAGGAGCCTAGTGGACAATCCGACCATTCATCTGTTAGAACATTAAGTTGAAATCTTCCAAATTAAGTCTTTCTGCAATGCATAAAAATAGAGGGAGTGCAGAAAAAAACCTTGATATTGAGATCCTGCAAGAACTTAAACAGTTTCAGCGGATTATCAAACAGTGAACCTTCTTGTAGTTCTTTATTTAGCTGAGACTCGTAATCTTCTCTATTTTGAACAGGCTGAGTATCATCGACAGTGTTAGGCTCATCCTCTATACACACGGTTGTGTCAGTTGAGATTTCCTCCGAAGCTGTCGACCTCAGAGATGAATCCCTGTGGAACTGCAACCCTGTAAAAAGTTACCAAAAACAGTTACCTCTAATATTCTATTGCCAAAGTAGCATGAATCAGTATCAAAACAGCTAATCCACCAACAATCAACTGAATCCAAATTTTAAATAAAAAAAATTCAATAACCGTTATTTCCCTCAAGCATAGAAATTAGACCATAAAAAATGAACAACAAAATAGAAAACTCTATAACAAACAAAAGAAACCTAAATTTACCTAAGCTGAATACGGTTTGATTGTGGAGTGAGGGAAAATAGGTTGTGCGAGGGAGGAGGGGTTGAAATCGAATGATGGTGGGAGAAAAGCGGTGGGGGTGTAGCGGCAGCGGAAATCTGGAGATGGTTGGAGCTGTAAAAAGCTCCATTTTCTCGATCATGGTATGGAATTGAAGTAGGAAATGAGTTTATGCTAACTTCATTTGGGGGTTGTTAATATATATATTGGGGGTGGCCTCCAACTTCATTTGCTCTTCTACTTGGCTTTAAAGCGCGCCTAAGTATCTGCTTCTATTTTTCTTTCTTTATCTATAGATAGATATCGTAATATTTTAATAGTTCTTTTTTCCTTTTTTCTGTTTACAATATACTACTCACATTTTTAAATGTTGTTTTGGCAAACTAGATACTAATTCTCACACTCTAGTTTTGGAGCAAACTAATCTTGGTTTCTTAACTCTCAATTCTACACAATTGTATAAAATAATATTTTCAAGTGTATGGATCCCAATATGTGTAAGAGAAGGTGGTAAAAAGTCAACTATAATTATATTTGGACGGTTGTAGCGATTATTTTCCATTTAAAAAAAAAGGCGTCATGAGGTATCTCGTGCAATGTTTAATGAAAACAAAGCGAATGGTTTCTTTGCACGACATTCTGCATTCGACGTTATTGTATTTCATCAATTTTTTTTTTCCATACTAATTAATAGTGCTTCTCTTATAAATAAATTAATTAATTGTGCTTTATTTGCCGCACCCTTTTATAATTCAACCGCACAAATAAGATATCATGTAGTCTTGCTATACACATCACATCACATCACATCACACTCCCAATCGGTATGCTACGAGTTACACTTTTAATTTTTACAAGTAGTTAGTACCTAATCAATGTAAGTTATGTAGTAACATCATTGTACACGAATAAAATCAAGAACAGTTTATAACAAAGAATCTAAATTGTGAAATTTCAACTATGCAAAAACCTATGATATGATCGAATAATACATAGTGATACATAACCATCAAGGCTAACAAGAGGACATCTTCAGATGGCATAGAAATGTTTAAAAAGCTTAAGCAAGACCATTAAATGAAAGCACACAGCCACTTGTGCAAAATGAAAAGCAAACTTCCTATCGTGCAAAATTTTGTGATCCTCCCAGAGGGCTTTGGGCTGCCTAGCCATGTTGAATCAGAACACCACGACTTAGCATCGGAAACAAATAGTCATCATGTTTCCTTGCAGTTTTTGCCAGCCTGGTCTCATATATATAGCAAGTTAGCCGTATATACTCAGAAAACAGCAGTCAACTAGTCAAGGACGTCCTTCTTCTCAGCACCGTAGGCGAAGACAGGGACGTGATGCTGAAGCCAGGAGGTTACGTGACTGGGAAGAATGTTTTATGATGACAGAATAAAAAATAATGAATAGTAACTTACCTTCTGCACGTAGCAGAATGCATTATCTTACAACTTCATCGCCTTCTTTATTGCTTTTGCAGCTTTTTATCCTCTCTAACTGGGTAGCTAGTAGTTCATGCACTGTATTCCTCAACTGCAATGATATATATTGGTTGCAAATATATATCAAGTTAGTATAAGAAGGGAAAAGCTCTACTTAGAAGTCCAATGTGGTATGTGCCTAAAATCATCATATCCATAATCCATTCGGTTTAACAAAGTGACATGCAAGAAAATAAGAATACGAAGTGTATAATTAAACGCTGATATGTGCTGTCACCTCTTGGGATGTCAAGGAATCATGACCAACTGACTTGTATACGTACTTGTAGGTTGGGACATGAAAATGTGGAAGTACTTCCAGTAAATATGAAATGCAATTTTATGAGTAATGTCCACTAATGTACAAGGATTTGTTAAACTTCAGTGTCCGCACTTTGCTAATTTAAAAAAAAAAAAATCCATTTAACCAGCGCCAACATTTGCGGCAGGCTTTACATACGGACATTTTTAAAAAATAATTGGCAAGAAAATGACAAGCACATTATACCAATGGATTCACACATATATCTTCAAACCGTACAAGTGCATTTCAAGATTTAAGTAGAAGCTTAAGTTACCTTATCAATACCCACTTCAGTCTTGACCGATACATGCATAGCTCCATCAGGTCCCATTCTCCGATAATTTGCTAGCTCAAAACTATCAGCATTACTATCTTCCGTGATGAAGAATACAGGAGAATCAGTTAGCAGATCAGACTTAGACACAACATCAACCCAGAGATGCTCCCCGAACCTCTCTTTAATTTCCTTGTAAATGGTAAACTGTTCAACCCAACAAAAGACTCTTCTCAATCTCATAAAGATAAAGAAGTCAGTACCATATCTTAACATATAGATTTGGGTGTCTAATGATATCCAGTGAAGGCTTTTCAGAAGGTGACATCGCTGCACAATTAGGCCTTGGTCCTAAATGTTCCAGATAAAACAAATTCTTATTTGTCTCTTTTTTTTCCCCGTTTTTGTTAATTTTAATTGCTGAAGAGAAAGTTGCTAATAATGAAGTTCATGAATTGTGCGACCATAGAATATTACTAGTCATATGTTGGTCAACAAAAACATTGCTAATCATAGTGAATCACACTGTGACACAAGGTGGTTCGGTCACAGCTGTTAGCAATCTGGTTTCTCTGAAGGACAAATCATTCTCTAAAAGCAAATACTGCACCTTCCATGTATTTAATCCACTTCAGATTGATTCAAATAAAGATAAATGAAGACCTCACAGACTAAATGTGAAGTAAACTATGGCATACTGTGAATACCAGATTTGGACCAGGTGTAAGAACAAGGACAGCTCACAGGTCATCTGTCTATATATTTGTTATTTATAATAACTGTGAGACATTTTTATCCAAAACGTGCAAATACCTGATCTGAAGGTGATGTTCCACATTCTCCAGATAGATCATGAACGTAGAGGACAGCAGTTGGCAAATGAGAAAGGACGGCAAGTGTCAACTTTTCCAAATTATTTCTATCCTCTGCATGAAGGGAAACATGCTTTCAGCACTAGTTAAAATGCACAACTGTGAGTAAAGTAACAACAACTAACAAAGCAGGCCTTCTTATCCTAAATAACAAATGAAGATATAATATATACTGTAAATGATACCTTTGCATGTGATATAAAGCTAGCCATTATTGACTTTCCAACTAAACCAATCTCAAGTGAAGTTCAAATCGATAATCAAATCATTTCACCTCTACAGTCAGTGCTATAGAACAAGATAATTGCACAATGTGATAAATTAGAAAATATATTGAAAATTAAATGTTGCAACACAACACACTGCATGCACGTGTACTAAGAAGTACTATTCCCATGCACACAAGCAATTTAGTTCAGTCAGACAAGATGAAAGAAAGTCTCTCACCATCATGTCTCCTTAAAAGACCTGGGGTATCTGTAACCTGAAACAAATGGTAGTTAAAGATTCAAAACAGCAAAGACACTTCGCATTAAAGTACGTTCGTGGAATCACATACCTGAAAATTCTGATAGCTCAAGTTAATATGACCCATCAGAATTCCTCTTGTAGTAAATGGATAATTACATATCTGAATCATTTAGAGAAACAAAAATCAGTATCATATGGTATACTGCAATTTTTTTTGTTTTAGAAAATGACAGCAGCGAAGGACAGCTTATCAAGAAACAAGCATGAAATTCAAAAACTAATGGAAGACCAAGACAGGCATAAAGTGATTAGAGAGAGAGAGAGAGAGAGAGAGAGAGAGAGAGAGAGAGAGAGAGCTGTACAGGCAGCATAGATTTTAAATTTTATTTTATGTACCAAGGTAAAGCATGAAATTAGCTCTGAACATTCTGCAGTTCCTGCAGTGTAAGTTACTTTCAAGGAGAAATGCAAGAAATTCTGTACTACTCCTTTATCTTGCCAGATCAATATTATCAGGAGAGCGTACAAAACATTAACTAATATATTTCTGAAGACCAGTAGAGCATCAAACAAGACAAAAAATCTTCAATCAACATAAAATTATGTATGTCATATTCTTTGAAGCCACTCAATTAGCATACTGCAATCAGACTGATAATACTGTCTCCTAATATTTAGCCATGTCAATGGATCCAAGTACAGAAATGAAGTCTAGCGCTCATAATAATGTATACAAGACAGCTTTACAAAGATTTTCGTAGTGATTAAACTAGATTTCCCACTATCTTATCCCAAGTCTTGCTAATGCCAAGTTCAAAAGGTTTCACATAAATCCAAGAAAAGAAGTTGAAATTTTGGAAACAGTATGAAATGTATTCGTCCTTAGTACATACCTCAGGCTTTCCTGTAGATAGTAGACGAACCAAAGATGATTTTCCTACATTCGGAGCCCCAACAAGGCACAACGTGGGTGTTTCCAGATCGACAACTGGCATTGCCCGCAATGTCTGCATGCCATGTGTCAAAAAACATACTTACATGCACCTCCTGTCACTAAGACATAAGCATTTTTCATGGAAACTGACGGATAAATAAAGACACTTTACCTTGGCAATGTTTAATAAGTCATCTACAGCTTTTCCTTCAAGATGAAAAATTTCTTCAATTTTCTTCATTCCCTGCAGGTAAGACCAAGAAACGATGATCTAGGGAGCCACCTAAAACTATAAAAGTAATATGCAGTATGTACAATTGTAGTACCTCACTCAGTCGCTCCTCAGCTTCACGCTTTGTAACCGACTGCCAAAATTACGAAAAATATTCACCAGGCAGGTTAATTATTGAAACTTGTGGTTTTGCACACCCAGTAGCAAAATATAAATCCTAATATAAGATAGCAAATTTTAAATCCAGATGCAGAAAGATAAATCCTCATATTAGATCCTCTAACGAGTTCTCAGATTTATGCTGATAGGACAGGAAAGATATTATCAATGCCCAGAGAAGAGTTTTTCTTCATGGTAACTAAGCAAATGTATTCTATAATGTATGATAATAACTGGACAAAGAGTAGACAGCTAAGTCAATTATTTCAACCATCAGCTGGATGAGCAATAGGTAGCAAACCTGACTCACTTAAGCTACTAATGGAGGCAAATGTATGCACTAACTTAAACTAATTTACTACCTTGGCACACAGAGAGGCTTGCTCCTTTCCGACTGACACCACTCGCTTCCGTAGATTATTAACTTTTCTCAACACCTGTCAATCATGAGAATGTTATACACTGAAGAACTTATCTGCATTTACAAATACTCGTATAACATCTTTCGAGTGATAGCAACAGACATTCATATAGTAAGCCAGGACACAAAAATAGTGCTTTACCATATTGAAGGTCAATGAGTGGGAAGGAGAAAGAAAGATAGTGCTGACCAAATATGATACACTGAACTGGAATTAAACACACTAAAACATGAAGTCACCATTCAGCAAAGATGAGACTAGGAGTTACATTAAAATATCATGACTTAACAACGTAATTAGTGTGACAGTCACTATACGACAGAAAAGATTGCCCACATTGCAATGGGTTATTCTCTAAAGGGAAAAACTGGAGAAGCCATGATATATTATCTACCTCTTCATAGTTTCCATCTCCAAGAGTCAACTCAACTAGAGATCTTTCATATGGGTGCAAACTTATTTTTTCGGGGAATTCCTCAGTGTACTTCCTCAAAGGAACTGCAATCTCCTGAAGTTAAGACAGCAGGCAGAATATTAAACCACGTTTCTTCTATTCATGAGAAGATCCACCCATTTTAACATTGAACTATATGATAAAGTAATTACCTTCATCAATGCATCAAGTTGTTTCGCACCTTTATTTCTTTCACGCTTTGCAATGTTGGAAATGCCTATGGAAACAGTAAAACTAAAAGCCAACTATAAACTAGTCATTTCAAGACTGATTGCTGTAAAAAGAGAGACTTCGACAGAATTACCCTTTGAAGGTGACACCCTCCTTGCCTTCTTTAATGCTGAATATAAAATATCAATCGACGGCTGCACCATGGGAAGCTTTTGAAATGCTCCAACAGCTTCAAGAGCCTTCACCACTTTATCCTGAAAACCAGACAACAAGTAAAAGTGTAACCTCCAAATTCTCAATCAGTTTTCCCAACTCTTTTCCAGAATAAGGTTATGATTTCCTCGGTGACAAACATTTATTAGCTAGTTGAATATTCCGATGTATTCATTCTATAAAATAAATCATGTGTGCGCTACCAATTAAACCATAATCACCATCCTCAAGGTAGAAGACAGACGAAAAATCATAAATCAACCTACCTCAACTTTGGTTGCTTGCTTGGTATCGCCAGTGGGAACATAGCTTCCATTGACAATTTCATAGGTTGCCGTCTGCAATTGCTGGCAGAAGGACATCGTCGGAAGCAAAAATTTTGCAGGAACAAAGTTCACAACTGCAAAACAAGCAAGAGCATGTGGATAATAAATCAGCAGAAGAATAGTAAAAGCACGTTAACGGAGAGTACCTTTCGGAAAATTGCGGCGGCGGAAGAGCAGAGAAGATGGCGGCGCGTGTAATAGGTGGAGTCGGCTCCATGAACTTGTCATTCTGTTTCTCACACAGTATTACGGATACGACGTTCAGGGTTTCAATTAAAATTGAAGTTTGTTTGAACAACTTTCCAAACAAATTTAAATACCGCACGACCGAAGACTCGAACTCGTGATCTTTAACCGGACATTAACCTTACTACCATTAAGTTAACACAAAAACTAAAATTGAAGTTTGTATTGGAACGGAGACGGACGATAATAATAGTATAAGGAAAAGTAACACAGATGTAATAGTAAAAAGTGTTTGATTTTAAAAATAACAACTCTGTCCATTTTGTATTTCTTTTTTTTTTTTTTTCAGGATTTTCAAATATTGTGTTCAAGTCAAGTAAAAAAAAAAAAAATAGAGTTGCGTTTATATATGTTTAGCATCGATGCGACCTACCATTTAATCTTTTTACTTTTTTGATATTATAGGACCCGCAACCGCTATATTCGGTACACAATGAATAAACCTCTATCCCTTCTGCAGTAGCCTGCAAATCATTTGCATTCTTAATAATCATGTCAAATACAAGTGAGATCTTACTGTTAAAACGGAAGGAATGCGACAATAATATTATTACTGCAATCGCATGGTATATGAAGAAAACTCTTCACAATAATTGAAGGTTCATCCCAAACATACGCAGTAGGAAAATCTTTATAACTTCTAGCTAATGTAAGAAAATTAATAAAATCTAATATGTGATAATGTAAGAAAAGTATTGTTTGTTAGTTATTTTTTATTTATTTCAGTAATACCCATTAAAAATTCAAATCTAATTCACAACTATTATTTTTATAGATAATTTTCAGAGCTCTCTTTCTTGTCAAAACTGTTGTGAGATAAAAACTATTTGCTTCTCAAAAAGATTGTCTTGTGTTGATTTTGTATGAAAATTGAAGTGGTTCTTTTTTATAACAGATATATTAATACTCCTAAATTATAGTAATAAAAAATTGTCCCGCTAGTACTGAATCGGTCCTCAATGCGCATAATTCTGAGTCGGAATTGACCCGTAGACAAATTGTTAGTAAAATTACTGCTAATTTTCCTACACATTCAATGTTTTCCAACGAAAACGATTAATCAAATAATTTGAGACGGTATATTTAGGATTATTCAAACTTGTTTGAAATTTATATACCCGTACTTGTATCAAACCCGATTAAAAAATCAGTCATCTGCGTTTCTTTCTTAAAAAATTCGTATAGCAATATCCGTCAGTTGGAAATTGACCTATCTACCACCACGGTTCCGGTCTTTGCTTTATAAGTGCGTAATTGATGAAACTCATTTAGAATTTATATAGACACAAAAATCTAATAAAAAAATTGATTATATTATTCGTTCTCGTACTTAACTGTATAGTAATATTTGTTAATTACAATTATAGATATGCAAAATTGAAAACCCGACGATTCTAGATTTTAGAAATTACATGAAAAGATGTATAAATGAAAAAAAAAATTGAGTTGAGGTACCCATTGGTTGGGATTTGGCCCGTCTACAACCACGTTTCCGGGTCAGAATCGGCTCGCTGACCACGTTTTTGTTTTATCCGTCTATAATTTATATAGACCCAAAATTTAACAAAAAAATAAAATAAAATAAGGTTGTCGGTTGGAAATTGGCTCGTCTACAACAACGTTAAGGGTTGGATTTGGCCCGCTTACTATGATTTTGATTTATAAGTGCGTAATTTATGAAAACCGTTTAGAATTTGTATAAACACAAGATTTAAATAAAAAAATTATTGTACTATTCATTTTCGTCCTTGACTATATACTAATATTCGCTAATTACATGTATGCAAACTTTAAAAAAATGCATAAAATAAAAATTTTAAAATAAATAAGAATAAAAAATAGAGATATACCAAGTGGTATCCCGAGTTTAGGTACCCGTCGATTAATTGACTCGTCAACCTAATTAATTGACCGATTTTTTAATTATTTTTTTATCAAATTCAGAATGTAGATATGCCACGTGGTATCCCGAGTTGAAGTATCCGTCGATTGGAAATTGACCCGTCTAACTAATTAAATTGACCAAATTGAAATTAATTTATTTTTATCAAATTAAATAATAATATTAAACTATTTTAAATTAAAATTCAGGCAACCAATAAATTAGTCAAATTATTTTAGAACCATTTTTTCGGCCATCTAATAATTTTGGTTCCCTAAAAAATAATTATTTACTCGGCCAACTAAAAAATTCAAAAATTTGAGAATTTAGATAAATAGGAATGATGGATTAATAGAGGTGTCACGTAGGATTTTTTCAAAGCAATAATCGTTTTTCTTTTAGCTAAATCGGCCATGGTTCATGGTCGGAACCGGCCCGTTGACTACGATTATAATTTATAAGTGCGTAATTTATGAAATTCTTTTTGAATTCATATAGACACAAATCTTTATTTATTTCACATGCCTTATACTTTTAGATCACAATATATATTAAAGAAAAACAGAATACATGAATAATTTAATCCCTTTTAGCATAATAATCTCCATGAAGGCATCAATCAAGCATAAAACAAACATCTTAACTAATCTTATACTCCATTTTATCGACTACTATTAATCTTTGATTAAAATATGCATGAATATAAAATATATAACTCTATATAGAATATATTAAAATATGATAGATATTTATATAACTCTATATAGAATATATTAAAATATGATAGATATTTATTTTAAAGATTTTATCTTGTTAAGATTTTGTTTCCATGTCATATAGAATATAGAATATAAATACGATAAATATTGATTTTATAACATGAACAAAAAATGGAATTCACATGAAAAATATTTGGAATCCACATGAAAAATAATGAGAATTCGAATAAGGGTAAAAAAAATCATAAATTGCTATAATGAACTTTTAAAAGTTATTATTAGAATTAATATTTTTATCTTTAAAAAACTGATAAAATCCTACAATAACTCATAAAAGTATATACTCCCTCCGAACTGTTCAATTTGGACTATACTTCTTTTTTGAATCCCATTGATTTCACATTGTTTCCTTTTTGATAAAATTTAGGTCTTATTTACCATGTAATTAAAGGGTACAGTGAAAAATCACTATCTCATTCAAAAAACTATTTTATCATTCATAATAAAATATTATATACAAAATATACTAAACACAATTTTTATATTTAATTCCCTTTTATCTTAGTCTTCATGCCAAAATAAACTACGCACTTAAACGGGATATAGCCATTCATAAAAATAGAAGCTATATGACCATAATTGTAATTGTAAGAGTTAGAGCATCCACTACAGTGTGTTAGTAAGACCTATTGGTGGTGTTGAGTAAGACCTATGTTGATTTTTTCACTATGGTGGTGTTGAGTAAGACCTAGGTTGAAGCACTGAGAAGCGTGATTTTAATGATTGAATAGATTTTATTTTGTTGTTTATCTTTTTATTTGTAATAAATATTATAAAGAAGAACTTGATTAAATTAAAAAAATTAATAAATGACAATTTTATTGAATTTTAAAAAACTAAAACATACACTAATTAATTAAAAAATACAATAATTAAAAACTGCAGAATTACAATAATTAAGAAAAAAATCAGGACAACTAATCCTCCCATTTGAATTCTTTTGCAAGTTTGCGAACGACTCGGTCGTGCGCCTCCTTCTGAGCGGGAGTAAAATTCGACGTGTATGTAATATAGACACTGTACGCCCACTGCTCCCTCGCCGGATTGGGAGATTGGTTCGGTGGGTTTGAACTGCAATACTGCTGGTACCAGGAATTGAACTGCTCGTCAGCCATTTTTTTTTGCACGAAATAAGATCGAAAGCTTGAAATTTTGTGTGGAGAATGAATGGATGAAGAATGGAATTTTGTGTGGAGAATGAATGGATGAAGAAGGGGTATATATAATGAAAAATGAGGGAGTAACCGTTGTATATATGTATATAGCCATTGTTGAGTTTTATTTTACCGTTGCTGCTTTTTTTTAACAGAAAAAAAAATGCATCGGACCAATGGGGACACGCCACGTGTCCCCATCTTGCATCATCGTTGAGTCGAAGGTTGTGTCAATAAATCGACACATCCATCGACACACCCTTCACCCTACCCCTGTATCGAGCCGCCACTATGGCTTCGACCTACCCTGCATCGATAGGGGGTGTGTCGAGCGGTGTTCGACGCTGGCGACCGCAGTGGATGCTCTTATCTATATACTATACTAAAGCTAACGAGCATTTGAAAATTTCCCGTCAAAATTGTACTGCAAATTCTAGCGACCATAATAATAATTTTTCATTCATTCAAAGTTCCCTTAATAATTATATTTATGTACTCAAATTATGAATGTATTTATATACTCAGATCATGTACTTAAAATTTGTAAAAACTATTTCATTCGGATAAAATTTTATCATGGACTCTTCAATTTCTTAAATTGCCTTCCGTTGCTTCAGTCGAACGATCGTCACAATTCCCTTCCACTAATATAACTAATATAGTTTCAATGTTGCTTTTAATCGATAAGCTTCATATCTGCATATCCTTTTATTTATAAAATAGAAAAAGTTGAAATTATAATTCCTTGAGACTCTTTAATTTCTTAATTTTTTAAGTTGTAGTATATCATTATCACTATAATCGTTTATTTATGTACGCCAATTTTGATAACTTTTCAATCCCCATTCATTATTAACCTATTTAGATTTTCAAAAAAAGCTATTCATTCACAAAACCATATTAAAAATAAAATAAAAAATCAATCTACTTTTCCGGTGACTGTCCAAATGTCATTAACTTTTTAGTCAAATTCATGTATTTGTTTATTAAATAAGGGTCTTCCTAATTGGCGCAATTTGCGCTAGCTCAATAGATATTAATGATCGAAGATTCACTTAGAATGACATTTTTATCCTTTTGTTTATTTTCATTTTATAATTATAAGAATTTCTGCATTTGTTTGTTGGGAACAAAATATACCATTATATGTGTGTGATTACAATGAGAACTTTGACTAATTTATTGTATGAATTAAATAATCTTAGTGACATCAAGAGACAATAATCGAATCGGTTAAACCGTGATTGAACCGTTTAATTGAATTGGTTAAACCGTGATTGAACCGTTTAATCGAATCGTTCGATAAATAAATAAAATAATAATAAAATAAATGATATTATTCACGATTTTATAGGAAATACATGTTAAAGTTTATTGTTTCAAAACATTGTTTCAAATTTCTAACATAATATATTTAAAAATACCAAATCGAACCGATCCGAGATCCAAAATTAGAAGAAGAAAAAATGAAAAGAAGCGAATGTCAGAAATTAATCTTATATTTCAATTTGATTCAATTGAGATATTCTATTTTCAGTTATTTTGTTGATCCCTAGCATAAAATGCAATCAAAGTTATACAAGAGATGGCTAATCCAATTCAGGCTTGGAAATTCGGTTAACCGCGATTAACCGTAACCGATAACATGCGGAAGTAATAACCGTAATTGTACCGTGACAGTTATCGGTTAACCATTAACCGCATGGTTGTAGTTACGGTTAACCGCTATATAACCGATTTTTTAAAAAGAAATTGAAATTATCATTTTCTAATTTTTCATTTACCCATTATTGAACCTGTTACATGCAAATATTCGTCAACCATCATCTAAACTCAAAAAACAATATTCATCAACCATCGTTTCAATCAAACAAATCTAAAACAACAAATACATGTTAAAAGTTCAAAGTAACAAACAAATTACAAATATCAAATTTGGAATGGTAATGGTTGGTAACGGTTAACCATTAACCGGCAGTTATTGGTTAACCCGCGGTTATCGAGAAACCGCCGGTTAATTTCCCCAGCCCTAAGTATACGATCCTTAGTTTTGGAAATGTAGTGTTAGTTTTTTTTTAAATTATTATTTCGGGTGATTGCCTATAATCACGGAGGATGCCTCGCCTCATTATTGGGGGCTCATCGAAGATGCCGACTCGAGCCGGCTAATTAGAGGATATTTTGTACAGTTGAATGAAATTTAGTAGGAATGGAATGACGATTGTAAAATTGAATCGATGAATGATATTACTATGTCTGATATATACAGATCATACAATGATCATTTTCTTTTGTACGTCAAAATATATATTAATTTCATTATAGAAGTAGTCATTTTTCGAAATATTCACTGTACAATTAAGAAATAAAAATCGTAGTTGAAGTAAAATATGGAATATGGAATATGTAAAATATGTAATTCGAAATAAAAATCGTAGTTGAAGTAAAATATTCACTATACAATGTATACATGCATGTTCTACAAATAACTAAGATGCATTGTTTGTTTGATAAGATGAAATATTGAATGTTAATTACATCGAGTAATTACCCACATAGAAGTTTGAAGGATAGTATTAGAAAAGTACAAGTATTAATGCTATTAAGATTTTATAATGAATTTAGTATTTTAAAATCTGAAGTTTAAATAGGGGCAATGAAGGCAAAACACTATTTCGTTTTTATTATTGGGACATTTTTATCCTTGTTGAGCTGGCTCAATTTGCTCCAATTAGGTTAATCGATTAAATAATGGTTATCATTTGAAGTTAATAAATATTCATAATTTGATATATATAGCACGCATATAAATAATACATTGACACCTCTCTACGAACAAACTGCTAAAATAATCAGCTTAGTTCAAATGTGATGATTTTTTTTCCTCTCTTTCTATTCTTATAAAGTTAGGTGTTTTATGTCTTAATTTTTCTTTATTTTACAGTGTAATATTCAAGTAGATTTAAAAGTAATTATAGTATGTCGTGCATCGCATGCGTACAACATTAGTATAGCCACACACGATCATCCAATCATCGTGTACATAATCGTATCCAAAATTGGCATATAACTAACTCTTAAATTTGTGGCCATATAAAGTCTATTTTATGAAAAACAATTACATTTAAATACTCTCCCTAATATATATGCGTATTTTGGTGCAAATTATCAATTCTAACCATGTACATATATATTTTGTTCGACTGAATTAGAGCATTCGTAATGAAGAGTTGGATCGCCGGCTCGAGCCGTCCCAACATTGAGCCCCCCCCATTGACGAGCCGGGAAGATCAAGCAGGAGCTCGTTGGAACGAGCCAACCCGATGAAGTAAAGGAGGGCGCGTGCCATTAGAAGAAGAAGAAGAAGCCAAAGGGGATGGAGACGCCGACGAGGAGATGCAGCGAAGAAGAAGAATATGCGGTTTTCTTTTTTCCCTCTTCTTTTTTTATCGAAGCAACGGCTTTAGTATTAGTTTTCCAAGGTTTTAATTCGAGCGTGCTATGTTATTGATTGCGGGCTTATTTTTTTATTTTTATTTTTAGATTTATTTCTTGAGTTAAATTTTTTTCAATGTTTTTGTAATTATCTAAATTTTCTGTGTTTTGATTGATATAATTTTGTTTCTAATATTATGTATTTTTTTATTTTCAATTAACGTAATTTTTATTTATTTTTAATTTCTGAAAAATCGAGCAACTCGATATTAGTATTGTTTTTTTAGTCATTGTAATTTTCACTTTTTTAATTATTAGTATAGTTTTTCATTTATTTTAATGAATATAATATTTATTTTCATTTAATATTATTTAATTTTCATTTTTTCTACAAAATTTAAGCCCTTTCACTTCAATTTAGTGGCTCTATTGAGATCCACAACTCATCACTCCTTAAAAGGACGCAACCATTGACCATGCTCTTATATTTTAGAATTTTGGAATTTATATGATTTTATTTAATTCTGAAAAAGAATTAGGAGTATGATTTTATTCCCTCAAAAAAGAATTACTAGTATGATTTAAGATATTTCTGTCTCTTTATAGAATTATCATAGATATTTCTCTTTTAAAATATACGGCGCGGCAAAAAAGGGTCCCCACATATCAACCCCCTTTCTCATTTTACCCCAAAATCACACAAATCTCAAAATCCCCACTCTCTCTCTCTCTCTCTCTCTCTCTCTAGTTTCCGATGGCTTTGACCAGAGAGCAGTACCTCTACAAGGCGAAGCTAGCAGAGCAGGCCGAACGCTACGAGGAGATGGTTCAGTTCATGGACAGCCTCGTCGTGAGCTCCGCTGGTACCGAGCTCTCCGTGGAGGAGCGCAACCTCCTCTCCGTCGCTTACAAGAACGTTATCGGCTCGGTCCGAGCGGCATGGCGCATCGTCAGCTCGATAGAGCAGAAAGAGGAGGGCCGCAAGAACGACGAACACGTGGCGCTCGTCAAGGAATACAGATCTAAAGTGGAAGAGGAACTCTCGCAAGTCTGCGCCGGCATTCTGAAGCTACTCGCCGACAATTTGATCCCGTCGGCGGCGTCGAGCGAGTCAAAGATCTTCTATTTGAAGATGAAGGGCGATTACCATCGGTACCTCGCCGAGTTTAAGGTCGACAATGAGCGGAAGGAGGCGGCCGAGAATACTATGCTCGCTTACAAAGCCGCTCAGGTATGTTACTACTTTACATCTCGCTGGATTTGTTTAGGGCTATTGGTGTGAGACACGTCCTATTACTTTTGCTGTTGTATTAGTACAATAATTCTTATTGTGTCGTTTTTTAGAATAAGGTATACTACTATGAAGGAATCTGAAAAGTGAAATTTTGTTTTGTTATAATCTCAAGGGAAATTTGGTGTGTTCTAGTACGTGTTTAAAGTAGACCTTTTCCGTATATTTCTATGTGTTAATTACTCTTCCGGTTGATCATTTTTTATTAATGTAAATAGGAAATTGCACTAGCTGATCTTGCTCCCACACATCCTATACGGTTGGGCTTGGCGCTGAACTTCTCCGTGTTCTACTATGAAATTCTTAATTCTTCAGAGAAAGCTTGCAGCATGGCCAAACAGGTTAGTTCAATGGTTCTTCAAACATTTCCCGGCTTTCTTTAGTTGTAGACTTGTAGGTCTAACAAGTGACAGATTGTTAAAAATTGGGGCATTCCTAGTTGACCACGAAGTAGTGGTATGACTAACTTTGCATATCCTCCGTACAATTAATCATATTTTGTTTTTCTCTGTGTTTCTTATGTTTGTGAGGAAGTCAAATACAGGATCTCGGTTCACATTGAGTTTACTGAAATTTTGATGCAATGTTTGTATATTTTCTGCAAGATTTATTTATTAATTCCTTCTCTTGGGAGTTTTCTCGACCCATGTATTTTCGTCGCCACTGGATGTAGGAAGACTAATTCCATTTCATGGCTCCCAGTTTAAAAAGAGATCATATAATTGTATATGCAATTACAAATCACATCGTTTCAATGGGTTTTGGAATAGGTATCAGAATATATGCTAGAGAATAAATTTTGCCTTTATTTTCATTCAATAATGATTTGGCATATAAGAACCAGTACTCGTTTTATTAATCATTTCTATTACCTGAATCTACCAACTGTTAGTTACTGCCTTTCTGATCCTCCACTAAACATTGATTTCCTTTGTAAATTAATTGGCTTTACCTGTCGTCTAGTTCTTGGTCTTGTGGGAAAATCATCTTGTGCTTGGGAATTATGTAACTTGTTCCTGCTATACAGGCTTTTGAGGAAGCTATTGCTGAGTTGGACACCTTGGGTGAAGAGTCCTACAAGGATAGCACTCTTATAATGCAACTTCTGAGAGACAATCTCACTCTTTGGACCTCAGATATGCAGGTAGGCAACAACTACAGTTACATGTGAAAATCTGTTTTTTAAGTAGGTAGAAGTAGTTGCTCATTCGAAATATGAGCACAGAGGGGATTTTAGTTAATTACAGCTCTTTAAATTGCTTCGTTGAATTTTCATGCTTTTGTCATATACCAATAAATATATCAGACTCCTATTTCTCTCTAACAATTGCCTTCTAAAATCCAAGTTAAATATTGTGGGGAAGTATTGGTGTAGGATATTAATGATCTCTTTTATCATATGATGTTGTTTGGCATTTTACATGATATTAAAATCTATACGTCTATTGTGGCAAATGTTGTCTGTGGTTTCCTGCCAGTCAATGTATTGGTACATTGGTATTTTGTAAATAAAACTGTGACTTGAGGTTTTAGTTTCATATTAAAATAATCGATTTCTCTTTGCATCCTGTATTTAGTTGCTTGTAAGGCTCAACTACAACCTTGATGTGTACTTCTTTTGCTCTTTGATTGGCTTTCTATTTCATAAATCTTCTTCTGCAATTGTAATAAAAGCTGTATGAAAAGATTCAGCAATTGGTGATACAATTAATTGATTAATCAGATAACAATGTATTTTTCTCGGAAACTAATCTTTGAGATACTGCATACCGTTTGTCTTACCACTATTAGCTAGAAGTGGAAGGTAAAAAGGGCCTTTTGCACATACATCTTCCATGCTCATTCAATATTTCAGCACTGCTTTCGTGGAGTTCCTCTGTGGTGTTTGTGTGTTACTACTCTTAAAACCAGTTGAAATTTGCCAGCTTCTCCATTAAGCAATCTAGAATTTCGGACATAATCTGAACAAATGTAGGATAGCTTTGTGGCCAATGCAAATCTGGTCCGATTGGGCATGTGCATGGACTGGCAAAGAATACATGTTGAGTTTCGTTCTTGCTTTACAAATAGATAGACATGTCTGCTTATTTGTCAAACAACTTGCCTGGTTTATTCAGATAATTGCTATAACTAGGGATGAAGCCTCCTTCATATTATTGGGTTGCCGTCTTGCTATTAGAAACATAACCAATGTTATTAACCCTACACGCGCTCCACAATTTCTAAACAAGTAGAAAAATCTGTTTAGAACCCCTCGCTTCCCCTTTCTTAGTCTATTTATCTTGCCTGTCTTCAGTGTCTGGTACCATTTTCAACAAAGTAAAGTACCTGATTGAAATCAATTAACATGATTTGCTCTCTCTCTTTTCTCTTTTTCTTGGGGTTTGCAGGACCAGATCGACGAGGTTTAAGCCACGGGCTTTATCTGCTCCTGGAGGAGGTGGGCTTGAATGTCATAATCCATCTGTAATTTGCATATAGGAAACTGAGGAGGGTGTTGTAGTTTTTAATATGTGTCGTGATTCGGATTGTTTAACTCTGCCAGTCTGCCTTTCTAGTGCGTGTTAAAATGCAGGAAGACAAAGGAAAGGTGATGAGATGTAGTCAAGTGTACACGGTCATCGCCTTTAGGTGGAAGCAGCATTTAGTGTTCTCCCTCCCTCATGTTTGGTTTCTTTATCTTCAGCTATTACAATATCCTTTTTAAGATCAAATCCATGATACTACTGAGCCAGGATATGAAAATGACAGTTATTATTCCTTTTGATTTTACTTTGCAATTATATTACGTTTCTTTTGCAATTAGACTGCGGTGTATGACACTGGTTGCCATACCTTTGGATCTGGGTTTGTTTCTACTGTTGCAGCTGCAGGTAAATTAGTTGTCATCATTTGTTACACGTTTAATATTTGATTGTTGATGTCTTGCTATTTATATAGCGTTAAGACGATCAAACAACTCAGAGTTTAACAAGAAAGTAGTACTATTTCCAACTACCTTTATTTTGGCAATCATCATTTTTCTTTCGTCAGAGTTCTGTTTCCAGAAGTTTGGCTTCTTATTAGGTGGTCATGATTGCAGCATTACAACTAACAAGTAGAGGACTGTCTTAAACTTCTGGTGATACAAAAGATTTAAAAACATAAGCGACCTCAATTTATGGCCGATATACCATTTTCTTAGTTTTTTTTTTATTGGTTACACTTCATATGATTTTGATGATATTAGTTTAGAATCATTTGCTATATTTTTCATCAACTTTTTGACTTACTAAAGTTGAACTTTCGGTGGTACGACCTCTCACTTATCGACGTAGCGCTTTCTGTTCGTGGCCTGTTAAATCCCGTGGTTCTTTCTAACGCTTTTACATTTTGTCTGTCTCACTTTGAATTTTTACCATGCACGTTAGAGATATGATGATACTTCCTCCATCTCGTACATAACGTTCGATATTTTCTTTTAGTCTGTCGCAATGCCAATGTTCCATTACAAAAATAGAAACATTTAACTCTTCAAAAGTGATGATTTTCTATCTCTTTTACCTTTCTTGTTAATAACCGTTTCCAAGAGCTATAAGACTATCTGCAACGGGGCTCGAGCGGGGGTGCTCGAGCCGGGATCGAGCACGGGGAAGCTCGAGCTGGCTGCGTGGCAGGGGGGAAGAGCTCGAGCACAGCTCGAGACAGCGCGTGGTTGCACGCGCGGGCCGAAAATTAAAAAAATAAAAATAAAAAATGGCGGGCGTGTGCATTGCATGCGCCAACGTTAAAAAAAATTAAATGGCAACGGGTGGATTTTTGGCAGCAGAACGGTAAGAATGCATTTTCCTTTTTTTATTTTATTTTATTTTATTTTACCTATAAATACTCATTTCATCTCCCTTGTTTTTACACCTCTCATTCCTTTCATCCCTCAAATTTTTTTCTTCTCTCTTAATTTTCCAACAAATTCATCCCCCAAAAAAATTATGGATCCCAACAATCCATACAACTGGTTCAGGGACAATTCCGACGACCAAATGGGTTTCACGGGGGCGGGGCTCGATCAAATCAACCTCAACACTGCGGCCTCAGCCGAATCCTACCCGTCGTTCTCCCCCGACGCCGACAGTCCGGCGACAAACACCGAGGATCGCCTCATTTTGGCACCGCCGCCGTCCCAGCCCGCTGTCAGAGGAAGAAAAAAGAAGGGCAAGGGCAAAGCCATCGCTAGTTCGAATCCGTCATGGATCAATATGGCGACCGACTTACCCAATTCGCCGAGGCCAAGCATGAGATCGTTGTGGCGTTGCGGGAATCAGCTCGCGCGAAGCTGGAAAATGCACACATCCGGGCCGAATATGTTCAGCAGAGACGTGATGCCACCGACTAAGAAGTTGTCTCCAGGGACACGAGATTTATGACGCCGGAGCAGCTCCAAGTTCACAGGATGATGGTGGAGGAGGTGAAGCAACGTCGGGGGTGGGCGCAGTATTTTTTCATAATTTTTAGTTTTAATGTATTTTTTTTTCGAGCATGTAGTGTTTTTTTTATTGTGTGCAGCATGTAATTTTCCAATTTTTAAATATTAATGGAAAATTCGTATTATTTATTAATTAGTGTATACCGAATTTATTTATAAATAGATGAATTAATTTAATAAATGAAAATAGGGAATTGTTTAATATTATGTTGGAGCACCCTTAGAGTACTCTTGGGATGTAGGGGTAGAGGTCTCTAAGGGTGCTCTAGTGCTAGAGCACCCTTTAGAGCACCCTAATGGTCTCTAAAGGATGGAGATAGTCTAAGGGAATATGATAAACCAAAATAGAAATTCAGAATGTGATTTGATAACAAAGAAGTTCATATTATTTTCTTTTCCGATGACACTCCAACATCAATGTGGAAAATGTTACTAAGGCTATCTGCATCGGCTGTCTCGAGCGGCGTCTCGAGACAGCGTCGGCGACGAGACACGCCGGTGCAGAAGCCTCTGTCTCGAGGCTGTCCCGAGCCGACGAGACGGTCTCGAGTCGGCGTGTATTACACGCGCTCGACTTTTTTTTTTTTTTTTTTTAAATCGGCGCGTGTTTTACACGCGCCATACATAAAAAAAAAAGAAAAAATCGGACAACGGCTAGTTATTCAAACGGTTGAAAACGGCTAAAGTTTCCATTTTCTCTCCCACATTTTACAACTATAAATACCACATTTTATCACACCATTCTCACACCATTTTTACATCTAAAGTTTCCGTTTTCTCTCCAACAATCCCATTTTTTTTCGCATCAATTTCATTATATCTCACAAATGGATCCCACCAATCCATGGTCGTCGTCGTGGATTCCCCCCGAAATGGCGGACGACGCACAATACGACGAATATATCGGGGCGGGCCTCGATTCTATCAATCTAAACTCGTTCGTCGGTGAGTCCTTCAACACAGTGTTGGGCGACGAAGACAGTCCGTCGTCCGAGCCGGCACCAAGCAGGGGCAAAGGGAAGGCACGGGCCAAAGGCAAGGGGAAGCAACATGCCGATCTCACCGTCGCAAATGTCCCTCCTCCACCGACGGATGCGGCCAAACCGAAGAGGCGCAGTTACACGGTGGAACAAGGCACTGCCATCGCCCAAATCTGGAAAGAGGAGACGTGCAACTCCATCCTCGGCAGAGATCAACACGCCGAGAAATACTGGGGGAAGGTGGCGGCGAGGTACAACGCCATGTTCAATGACGACATCAACCCAAAGACAGCGAAGAGTTTCTTCGGGCGGGTCTCTCGCTGGGTGAAGGAGTGGATGATAGCCTTCGAGAAGGCGGAGAAGAAAAGACCCAGCGGCGCCTCCGACGACATGGTCAAGGAGCAAGCCCAGGCGTTATACTGCGCGCACGAAGGGAACACTTTCAAGGATTTTGGTGCCTGGAAAATTCTGGCGGACTACCCCAAATTCCTCCACCAAGAATTTTCCGATGTGCCGTCCATGAAGCGGGCGAAGAATACGGCAGAGGGTGCCTACACCTCATCCGGAACGCCGCACGGATCGAGCGAGGCAACCGAACAGGAAAGCACGGCTCCCCCTCGCCCACAGGGACGAGACGCGGCAAAGGCGGAGGAGAGGGCGGCTAGAGGAAAGGGAAAGAAGAAGGTGAGCGAGGAGGCGGAGTTCACTGGGATGGTCAACTCAACAAATGAAAGGCTCAGCGGCATCATCGCGGCGAAGAACAACCTCGCCGAGGCAATGAGGGAGCGTGCTCGGGCAAAACAAGACGCCACCGATTTGAAGGTCATCAACACGGATACGTTAAACTACACGCCGGAGCAGCTGCAGTTTCACCAGATGTTGCTTGACGACGTCAAGCGTCGCCGCGGATGGGCTTAGTTTTTTTTTTCCAACGACTATGTTTTTTAAATTTTAGTACTGTTTTTTTTTTTATTTCTCGTATTGTTTTTTTTATTTGTAGTAATTAATGTATTTTTTTTTATTTGTAGTAATGTATTTTTCTTAATTTATAGTAATGTATTTTAATTCAAATTAATGAAATTTTCAAAGTTTCAATTTATCTTATTAAAATTAATGCAAAATAGAAATTCAGAAAATCCTTAGAGACACCCAAAGAGACAGCCCCACTACAGCTCACTGTCTCTATCTCCAAAAAATCCTTAGAGACACCCCAAAGAGACAGCACCACTGCAGATAGTCTAATTAACTTAATTTCCTCGACTCATGAAAAATGTGACTAGAAATAATTTGCTAATTATAAAGCCTGACATTTTCGTACTGCTTCAAGAAACTTTACCAGCGAGGTCATTAGATAATGAAGAATTCACTCCTTCGATTATTGTACAGATTGCATGGTAGTTAATGGACTAGTTAATAGGTTTATAACTTGACCGATACTTAAAAAAATTATTATCATCAAAATTTCAAAAATAGCATGTGAGCAAAATGAAAGTATGAAACCAATAGTGCTCATTTCTTCGTTTCTTCTCTCATTTTCTTTTTATTTTCTTAATCTTATGGGATCCTAAGTAGAACTAGTATAAAAAATTCATTGCCGTTTTTTAACTTGAGAAACAATAAACGATCGTTTTAATAAATTGAGGCCGGACGTTCAGATCTTGAAGCATACTTAACCCTAGTTATTTTAATTTTTCGTGAGATTGTATGTTAGTTAAGGAAGGAGGTACCTTTCCATATTCTGGAAAACAATTAGTGAATCACCTATCTATCTATCTATCTATCTATCTATTTATTATATAAACGAAAACGACTCTACCCTACGTGTCACCTCCCAAATTGCTCCATTCCCATTTATCTAAATTCTCAAAATTTCTGAATATAAAATCAATATTTATCATATTTATATTTTATATATCTTATATATTGCATGGAAACAAAATCTTTACAAATTCAAATCTTCAAAATCAATATCTATTATATTTCAATTAAATTATCCACTTAAAATTCCGATCATATACAAGAATGTTTATCAATTCATTATATTTATTGATTTGGTTTTACAATAACATCTCAATCTTGAAGAATTTACATAAATATTCACACAATTATTTCACACAACTAATTCAATTTGACCAGTTACTTGAATATATTATTTTATTTTATGACATTTCTTTCTTATGTGGTACACTTCTAATCACTCGAAATCTATTTATTTATATTATCCAAATAAAATTCGAACAAAAAACAGATATCTTCATATATTAATTCTTCATGATCATATTTTCCGAAGTTTTATTTCAAAACGAGTCGGTCTATAGAATCACACATTAAATCCGTGAAGGCTTAAGACCGGAACGCATCTCGGGTAGCCGCTGCAGGAGTCCCGCCCCTTGGAACAACCAACAACAAAGGGGATTCCGTCCTTGGCTACACTTGCTTTCCAAGGATATTCATTAAATCTTCCTTTCAGCTACCATTAATCTAGCTTCTCTTACTATACCTTAGTACAACAACCACTCCCTCTATCTTCGTTTCGGGAAGAACTCAGTAACGAAGAGCTCAGGGCAAAAGACAAGGGACCTATATAGAGACAAGGACAGGAAAAAAGTAACAGGAGCCAGGGTCAATGCCCGAAACCAGGGAAAGGGGTAACCTAACGAAGGGTCAAGGGATCTATAAAAATAGGGCCCAATTAATCGGTTGGTCAATAAATAGTTTAATTTTTATTAAAAATTTAATATGACCACTTATTAAGTCCTATTATATAAAATATCTATTTTCATGCACTTTTAATTCATTCATTTTATTATCCACAAAAATTAAAATCATGGTCAATTGGCTGATTCTGATTGAAACCGTGGGGGTAAACGAGCCGATTCAGTTACGGCATTTCAACATGACGAGAGAATTCTGATTTGGAACCGTGAGGGTAGACGGGTCGATTCCAAACCGACGGTTCAACTTTTCATAATCGTGGTTGACAGGAGGATTCCGACCTTGAACCATGGGGGTAGACAAGTCATTTTAATTACGGAAGTTAAACTTAACGGGATGATTCCGACTTAGAACCATGAGGGTAGACGGGTAGTTCCAAACCGACAGTTCAACTTTTTTCAGAATTGTAGTCGACGGGATTGATTCCGACCTTGAACCATGGGGGTAGACGAGCCGATTTCAAACACGCCCACAAAACTCACACAAAGTGTAAAACTTAAAAATAATTAACGGACAATATTTTTATTATAATTTTACTAAATAATAATTTTCCGTCGATTTTCGACGGGCTACACACTAGTATTATATAAATGAAAACAACTCTACCCTAAAAAAATCTTATATGACACCTCTCAAATGCCTCCATTCTCATTTATCTAAATTCTCAAGTTTTTTGAATTTAAAATTAATATTTATTATATTTTATATTAGTATATATTAGATTAGATTAGATTAGATTAGATTTCATCCACCATTTTTAGCATATGTAGATTCTCTATTTTCTTAATTAAAACCAATATCTCATCTTTCCAGTTGTTAAATATTATTTTCCTTAAAAAAATGGGGACATCATTTATGTGTATATAATATATATCAACCAAATTTAAAAAACTAATACTACTTAATACTACAGTTGACGTCTTTTTTTTCTTCTTCCTACACATATGGTAATATATATTTTATAATTTATATCAACTAAAATTTATATATAAAATTATGTCAAAAAATTGGCCAATTAAAGTAGTAGTTCATATTGAGCGACTTGGTTAGTTTGTGGATTATTGTATATATGTGAGGTTCATCTAAAACGTTGGCATGAATAACTTAGGTTTTTGTTGTTACTATAGCGGAAAAAAAAATGATTATTTTGGAAGTTATTTCTCCTTGATTGCCTCTCCCAATACAAGTAATATATATGTCTCTAGATTCAAAATTTCAGCAAAGAGTAATTCAAATGGAACTGAATCAAAATCGGAATGCAATTAATTCAATTTCTAAAATTCTTAATTGAACCGGAACCAACAAGTCTGCTAGATTTGAAAGTTTTAATAGAAGTTATAGAAACTAACAAATAAAATCCAAATGTTCAAGAGCCGAACCAAATTGACTATATTTTATTTATTTTTGTTCGGTTTTGCACATCCTTATCAGTCTGCATAGTTATGCCATTCTGACTCGTTTTCATTTGATACATATAGCTATATTTAAAGTTTTATTCGATTTAAAAATGTTTTTCATTTGTAACTAAACATTCTTTACTAACAAATTCTTTATACTCCATATTTGTTCTTCTACCGAGATGCTTTCAATCCGTCAGTCTCAAATTCTCAATATAATCCATCTTTCCAAAAACAATTTGACAAAGTATATATCAAAAACAGGCCTAGATAGTGATTTTTCAAAAACAAGGACAAAAATAAAAATAAAAACCAGTCTATTAAAATTACCCTTTTCAAGAGGGCCGGCATCTTTTACCGTTTAGTATATCTTACTGAATTAAGGATGAGTCTTTGGCGCAAAGATGCAGTAAAAAATTTGGATATGCCCAAGCTTTATTAATTGAATATTTGGATGATATTAGCTGTAATTTTTTTAGGGATTAGCTGTAATGTTTAGAATCGTACTCCTATATAGCAATTCTTATGTAATCTATTTGTATTATGTAGTAGTATCATCTTCTTCATGTACAATATCCCTCATTTAGTAAATTTATGATTTAACTATTAATTTCTTTATTCGTTTTGTAAATAACTTGCATACAATCATGTGAATTCACATACCCCAGTAACTTTTAACATACTAGTAATCTTTCTAACAGATAAATTTTAATGAGTAAACACACGAAAAAAATTATTAAATAAAACGTACGATGAATTGAAGGAGAACGTTAAGATTGATTTTTCTTTAAAACGTACGATGAATTGAAGGAGAACGTTAAGATTGATTTTTCTTTAAAACGTACGATGAATTGAAGGAGAACGTTAAGATTGATTTTTCTTTTGTTCGTCTTTTTAAACTTCCACCATGTTTAGAAAATCAATGGCAACTAAGATTAGCTTAGAAAATGGACTCCAACTAAAATTAAGAAGTCCCATCTTATAGGTTTAATTAACAAAATAAAGAAGAAGAATTAATGTAGAAAAGAGTTCATATATTAAATCAAATAAATCAGGTAAACTAATTAAATAGCTATAAGATAAGTACTATCACCCATCAAATAATAAATTAGGTAAAAGCTAAATTGTTTTAAGTTAAGTTTGATTCATAATTAAATTATATTTTCTTATTACTATGATATATTATACTACGTAATTGCCCTTAATTTAAATATTGAGTAAGGATATGTTAGGGAAAATAAATAAATAAATAAGGCTCTTTTTATATTAGTATATAGATATAGATTTGTAATTAAGTTCCGTATACTTTTGTAACTTTTCGATTAATCTAATATGTAAATTAAACATCGGTTTACAAAGAGACAAAATATGGATATGAATCATGCACGAATTCGTTGTCTTCAACATATATATTTCTCAACGAATATACATTCTATACTTATATTAATTCGTTTTAGAAAGAAAAAAAATTAGCACTCGGATTCCTCTCTTATTGAGATGAAATAAATTTATATATTTAATTTATTAATATCATCATTTAGCAAAGTATAGTCACATGTCACTCTAGAGTCCAAGGGACTTAACTTCTCTAAGCTAGCAGTAAATTGTCCTAAGTTAAAATGTCGGTTTGTTAATACAAAAATAATTGATGAGTCAAACATAATGAGTCTTAGCTAGCTTTCCAATAAGGAACCTCACATTTGCGCGCGAGCACTCACTAACAAGTGGCTATTATGCCTCTTAATTTGCTCTCTCTCTCTCTCTCTCTCTCTCTCTCTCTCTCTCTCTCTCTTTCGTGAGAGTGGGTGGAGGGAAGGAGGGCTTTGAAAGCTCGAATCTCAAACATAGAAAAGAAGAGATAATATAAAAGATTGGTTGGAGGACCACCTCAAATACGCCCATGGATAAGTATACATACAATGCGCAACAAGAGACACCATATACTATACTCCTGTATACACACACATACACATGTGTGTGTGTAAACTCAACCTCTAAAACCCAAAAATGCTTGATTAGATTAGCTCAAAGTGGATCGAAGAAGGCTGCATGCTGTTAAACTTTGTACAAACACGTGACATGGCTTGTTCTTAAAGTGAATTAATTTCATTAGTATTATCTTTATGTATTATTTGGTCTAAGCAGAATTTTTTGGGGTTAACCCCCCTTCAATTCAATGCAATTCAATTCAATTCCTCCCCCCTTTAAAGAAGGTACTATATATATAATATATACATGCGTGAAAGTAGAATAAGCAATAAGCATGCATGTTTCTCTCTTTAAATATAATTTTACAATATATAATAGCTTTGTCTAAACCCAAGCAAGATTCGACAAATCCGTATCCTAAGCTCTTTTGAATTCATCTCACCTTCACTCAAACATATATATACATATATTATAGATCAAATTGCAAAATAATTTCCGACATTTTTTCAAATTCTCATTTAAAATCAAAACTTTAATTTTTTGCAAAAAAACTCTCCACTCTTTAGTTTTGCTTAATATTTTTCCTGCGTTCAATCTTTCTCCAATTTGAAGCTAAATTGGACGCCGAAAATGCTTACATGACAAACAACCACTAATATGTATACGATTAAGACACAAATCGATTTCAGACTATAATTTTCTCATCATTTTTCATCCTTTTCTCCCCCATTCCAGCATCCGTAACTTGAGAAATTGGAGAAATAATTTGAAAAATCACTCACAATTTGCCATATAAGCATGTCCGGCGTCTAATTTAGTTTCAATTTGGAAAAAAATAAAATTGAACGCAGGAGAACATTAAGCAAACTTAAAAGGTGGAGATATTTTTTACAAAAGTTAAAAGATTTTATTTTAAACCATAATTTTAAAAAAATATCAGAAATTATTTTGCAATTTGACCTATATTAGATCTCATAATTTTTCATATCTCATTGTTAAACATTGATTTTGACATTTCCTTATTCAACTGGCCTCGCATGCAATGATCATATTAACAATTTGAGTTTGACTCGTTTATGATTGAACCGAATTTCTATTTTATTTATTCAATTTTTATCAACTTATGATGCATCAAATATTCACTATTTATTATGTACAATGATCAATTATTTCACTAATATATGGTGTTCACTACTAGTAGCCTCTAGCATCGATTACGGAAACGGAAACGTGTGGGCCAAATACACATTATATTATATATTAAGTAGATGAGTTAGATATAATATCTACTTTTTTGTTTCTTTCAGTTTCATACTCAAATTAATCCTTTGTGTAGAGACACGTCGATCGACGAATGCATTGCTGTATATTATGAGAATAGATGTAATAAATAAATAACCCAACTTATCATTTTACAGAGTACTGCATTTACATCCACATGAACTATTTCATTGCAGAATTAAATTAATAAAATAACAAGTCTATAGATAAGTATTATGCACAAAACTCCTCATGTATAGTATGACGATAGTCTGATTAATATCTGAAGAAAAAGAAAAAAAAAAATACTGAATATGTAGTTGCATATGCCAAAACAACCAAGGAAATATTCAATGGTTTATGGTCACAAACGTTGACACGTGTTTTTGGTTACATAAGATAGGGGGAAAGAAGTTTGCAACCATTTGAACGAAAAAAAATAGAGAACTAAATAAAAAGTTATTAGTCCCCGATTTAATGTTACTAGACACTAATTTTGGAATTTATACATGAATTTTCAAGCGTTATAATTAAAATATAATTGTTTAATTATTTGAATTTTGTACCTTTTTAACTAATTATCCAAGCATTATCGAAAGTAATGAAATTGGACAACTAATTTGGCGATCTAGTTTAGGAATTTAATAACGGACTTTCGGTTTGTAATTACTAATTAACATCCTAAAGATTTCCATCATTAATTGCGAACGAAAAGGAAAAATACGTTGTTGATTGCCAATTTGCCATCACTAATTTTCCTTTAATAATAGTATTGTCATCACTAATTTCCTGTCGTTTAATAATAATTTTATTCCCGTTGTTGATTCGTAGGTGTGTGTTTTTAATAAGACATCTTTAATTTATGTTTAATAACAATTTTTCCGTCAATAATCCGATCTAATTGTCTACCTATATATCTACTAGTATTTCTTTCCTAACTCGTTATTTTTCTTAAATTTTAGAAATAAATTCAAGATATTCCATGGTAGTGATCAAGGAAAATTTGTTGATACTGAAAATTGGAAAATTGGAATTATTATCATCTGTAATCCAATTCCAACAAGATTTATTGACAATTATTCAGATTCACTGCTTGAGATATTATCATTTGATTTTACCTTTTTTTTCTTTAAAAATATGAAGAAACCCACTAGAAACTCTCTCGATGCTAATATCAGTTTATGACCTAAAACTGTAACACTTCTCATGAAAATATCATGAAGGCGTAGTTGCATACAATTTCATAAGTATGCCATGATTATAATTATAATTAACATTAACATGAGGCGGTCGTCTTTCCAAAACACCAAGCTTTTAAAGTAGTACTATTTGAACACACTGTTGTCTGTCACACTAGCTAAAAAAAAGTAATATAAATTTTGAAAAAATGAAATATACCTTAATTGGATAATCTAAACCCTAAAAGGCAATGTTATTATTTCTATTTTCATAATTAACTTTCCTTTTTGTACCCGTGTGATCGATCACAGTATGTTCAAATATAATTATTAAATTTGAATATTAGGGTCAATACAAATGTCAGTATGTTGGAAAATTGAGTATTTTTTATGTACGTTATTGAAGATAGAGCTATATTATAAGGTGGTGGAGCTGTTGTTATACATCAAATTTCTTCGAAGTACCCCATAATTAGCTATAAATTTTTATAAAATATCTAAATTTTGCATCACAACAAAAAATTATAAAGTAGGAGCAAATATAAAACCGAGAAACTTGAATAATACAGTAATGAAAGAGAATTATTGCAATTATATTTTATTATATAATTTTTTATATAAATTCTTTTAATTGTGCTAAATATTTTATGTATATATAAAGGGCTAGGACTAGGGCAAAAAGAACCAAGATTGAGATGGCAAAAATAAGGTGAATTGTTCTGAGTTCTGATAATACAATCATAATTTGCCACTTTTGTAAATAACAAATTATATTGTTGGTGGCTGAATTTATGTTTGCAATTTAACAATGTAGCAGTATAGGAAAAAAGAATTGAAAAATCAAAGCGGCCTTGTTCTTTTTTCTCCTAATAAATCATTTTTTTTTCTTTTGTATAAAAAATTGGACAAGGAGAGAGGTGTTTGAATCTTAGAACTAACTCCATGCATATAAATAAATAAATAAATAAATAAAATCAACTTATTGAAATAGCCATTATAGATATTAAAATCCAAATTTTGGCTTATTATCTTCAAAAATACAAATTTTGGTCATTTTTTTTAATTTGAGACAAAACTACCCTTGCTGAAGGGTAAGGGGGGGGGGGGGGGTACGGGTCCCGAGCGGAGCGGGTCGGGTATCAAGGTTGATACAAATTTAGTCTTATTAATCTCAAATGTGCCAAATTCAGTTCAATTTTTGTGGTACATTTGATACGATTTTAGTCTTATTAGTGTCGATTGTTCCAAGTTTGGTACAGTTGAGACGAACGGTCTAATTAGTGCCACTTGTGCCAAATTATGGCCATGGTACAATTAATACAAACGAAGTCCATTTGTACCAAAAGTATCAAGTCGCAACAACAAGTTCGAGCATACGCATCGGAAAAAACTCCGGTGAGACTTCACCACCACCACCACCACCACCAACAGAGTTGCAACATCAAGGCGACCTCAATGGTAAAATAAAAAAACAACCGAAATGAATCACGGGCCGATTTTCCTCAAAATCTGAGCGATTTTGGACGAAAATTTTGATGAAATTGATATGAATTAGCTTCCTAAGGTGATGAACGAAACAGAAAAATGATATATCACTAGAAACAGAGCAATCATTCAATGAAAAATTTTCTGGTGCAACTTGGTACAAAGTGAGTAGTTTGTACCAAATGTACCAATACCATAATGCTGATACTTGCCCGCGAATCGACTCGCGACCCGCGACCCACTCGTGACTCGTGTCCTGTTCTCATTAAGGATAAATTGTCCCAAAGTGCAAATGTTGGCTAAAATTTGTGCTTATGAGTTGATCCAAAATTTGGGTTTTAATCCCCTTTTTTATTGGATTCGTGGGAACCTGCAGCCGCTACCTTTGGTGCACACTGGGTAAACCCCCGTCCTTGTGCAGTAGCCTGTCAATCCACACAAAGCAGGTAAAGCACACACACAAAGCATGTAAACCACACCTTCCAAGCACAGGTGTGACATGCTCAACCTATAGAGGCGTTAGTGAAGATTGAACTTGAGACCTCTCAGTTCTAGGCAACCACTCTACTACTAGGCCATCCTCAAATGAACTTGAGTTTAAATCCTTATTAGAGCACTTACAGCGGGGGGTCGATCCCCCCGCTCAACCCTAGTCCCCTCGAGCCCATGGCGTCGACGCCGCTGTGGTGTCATCGACACCGCGAGGTCGATCTCCGGTGTCGTAGCCGGTGTTGAAATTTAGACACCATCATCGACCTCGACACGCAGATCCTTGGGGACACGCCACACGTGTCCCCATTGGTTCAAACTTAATTATTATTTTTTTTGATAAAAAAAATAATAGTAAAAAATTTATTTCCAACGGCTATACACCTAAAATTTCCTATAAAATCAATTCAATCATTGTCAATGATTATATACTCGGGTTGTATATATCAACCCATTAGAATTTTCTACCGGGGTCTATCCAATTATTGGAATCTCACCAAAATTACACTTTCCGACGATAAATTCGGAATCTAAAATCTTACCCTAGTGAATGCTCTTATGGCTATATGGATCCATTTCCTAAAAAAAGGTAATAAATCAACCTAATTTCATTTTCAATAATTCTATTCGAACATACTATGCCTGGACATACGTGCTTGAAATAGGAAAAAAATTGTCTGATTGCCTTCAAAATTTCTTTCCTACTCAAACCCCTTCCGAAATATCGATCTCACGTACATCTGTTCCCAAATTTTACTTTCATCCACGTCCAACTCTTAAACTTGTAAATTTAAATTGGGATGAAATTTTATAATTAAAATTTAAAAAGTGTATGTTTATAAATAACCAAATTGTCGAAATTATAAAATTAAATTATTTGTTAAAATATTTCTTCAAATTCTTATTTTTATCATCGTATGTCTGGATATAATGTGTCTAAATAACATTATCTTTTCATTTATTTAGATAATTCTGGACGTGACTTGTGCTTTTGAAAAAAAAAAACAAAATCAACGGATTATTAATTAACAAAAACGCAATATATAAGCAAAGCCATCAGTAAGTTAGTACGAGTCTGTCTGTGACTCAATTCTTATCTGTCAATTGTTTTGTTTACCATTGACTGTAAGGAAACTAGCCCCAATCTTGTCATTTCAGGACAACAATATTTTATTTTATTTAAATGTAGATTTGCATTGCCAAAATCCCATTGAATTTCATTTATTGATATAATCTCACTGATAAATTTTCTTGAGAAAATGATTTTAGGATTTAAATTTTCCTCAATTTATTTTTTGTCTTCTTCTGTGCAAGAGAATTCTCAGTCTTCTTTCCCTCAAAACCTCGCCTTTACCCTAAAGACAAATGTTCATTTCTACATAAAGCTCCTCCTTCTCCTCCTCCTCCTCCACACCACTCTCTCTCTAGAAATACACACACTCTCCACTTTCTCTCACTCACTCCCTCCCTTCCTCCCCCTTTGTCTTTCTCTCTCTCTGGGCCTCACAGAAATGGCAGAAGCATAATGCCAATCTTTACATGCATAAAGAAGCCAATAAACCCCATAAAAATCCAATCTTTATGAGGTTTTGATAACTTGCAGTCTCATTATTTCAATGGCTGAAAACAAAGGCTTTGATTGTGGGGCAGCAGCAACAGACCTGCTGCTCTGCGATGAAGAAACCAAAAGCTTTTGCTTTGATGATGGCGATTTTGTTGAAACTTCCAATGATCAAATCCGCAAAACCAATGGTGAAAAAGGCGACGCCAGATCAGATTCAGAGCTATTGATTCCTTTGCCGTTTCTGAGTGAAGAATGCATTGGATGGATGATGGAGAGAGAAAGAGAGCATTTGCCTAGAAATGATTATCTCATGAGGTTGAGGAGTGGGGAGTTGGATTTGAGTTTGAGAAGGGAGGCTCTTGATTGGATGCTTAAGGTTAATTGTTTGCCATTTTATTTATTTCATATTTTGGGATTAATCTGATTGATTTCTAGTTAAGTCTTTTGGGATTTGATTATTTGTTCATAAGAAACGGGTTTTGCTTGTATTCTAAATTATTCCATTTTGGATGCCCTTTTGGGATTCTTGATTTGCCCATTCTGTTCTTGTAGATGTTCCTGTGAAGGGAATAATTAATCTTCTGTAGAAATTGACCAACTGGTGAAAGATTCAGTTTTTAAGTGATTTTCTGCATTTATGTCCATTCATTAATGGTTTCTTGAGCAATTTAATTGCAATGGATGATACTCTTTCATTATTCTCAGTCAAACTTCCGATATTCATGTCCCTTTTATTTCTCTGTTTCTCAAATTTCTGGTTTTGTTTTTGTGGTTTGCAGGCTTGTGCTCATCACAAATTTGCAGAATTTTGCTTGTGTTTGGCTATGAATTACTTCGATCGGTTTCTATCGATGTATAGCCTCCCTGTATGTCATTTAAAACTGTAACAAAATGCAGAATTTTATTCAATTTGATTGGCATTTTGGGTTGTTCAGCTTGTAATGCTGATTGTCTCTCTTTCTTGGCATCAACAGAAAGGTAAAAGTTGGGCGATTCAATTGATTGCAGTATCTTGCTTATCGTTAGCAGCCAAAATTGATGAGGTTAATGTACCTTCTCTAGTCGATTTACAGGTGAAATTTATGTCAAATTATAGCGTTTTCGTATTTTGGATTGTGTCCTGTGACATAATTTTGATGATGTTTGTTGATAATGTGGAGGAGGAGCAGGCAGGGGAGCCCAAATTCTTGTTTGAAGCAAAAACCATTCAACGAATGGAGATGTTAGTGTTGAGCTACTTGAATTGGAATGTTAAGCCTTACACTCCATTCAACTTCATAGAGTTCTACCTAAGGAAAGTGAATGATGCTCGATTCCCACAAGGGCCGTTGATCACTAGATCGATACAGATGATCTTGAGCATGATCAAAGGTGGTGTTGTTGTTGTGAAATTAAATTAAATTAAATTAATGTTAGGCCAATCATGAAAAAAGAATGAGAATTGATGTTGTTGAGTTGGGAAATTGAATGCAGGTATCGACTTCTTGGAATTCAAGGCGTCTGAGATAGCTGCAGCCGTGGCATTGTATGTCTCAGGAGCAATGGATGTTGATGATAAGGCACTGTCGACTGTCATACAGGAGAAGGTAGTAGCTAGTTAATGGCAATTAGGTCCCCCCCATTCTTGATACAGTTTTCATTATTTATCGCAATATCTTTAAGGCTCGATTGTGGGGTTGTTGCAGGGGAGAGTGGTGAAATGTCTTGAGCTGATTCAAGATTTGATATCTGTAAGTGGGACAACTCCTACTGGTTCTACTACGACCACAGCCACGGCCATGAGCATGACAACAAGCAGGGGCTATGCCTCGGTTTTGTCATCGTCATCATCAACATCGGCATCACTGCCTTGTAGTCCAAATGGGGTGTTGGATGCTGCATGCTTGAGCTATAAAAGTGATGAGAGATCAGATCCCTCTTCTTCTTCTCTCTCTAAAAGGAGGAAATTGGATCAAGATGGTGCCTCTTGAGCCATCAAAGTGTGAATTCTTTTACTTTGTCACACCCCCACACTCACTCCAAAGTTGTGGTGAATGGGATTTTTGGTGTGGCCTTGCAAAGTTTAGCTACATTTTTATACATAAAAAAAGAGAGGGGGGAAGGGGGGGAGGGGGGGTGAGCAAGAGATGCCTTGCTTTGAGCATATAAAAGAAATGCTAGCAGACATCAATAACAAGAGTAGTGAGAGAAGACCAGCAAAACAATTTTAAAAGGGCTTTTTGTTGTTACTTAAAAAACATAGGTTCTCTTTGTAGTTTGAGAGAGAGAGAGAGAGAGAGAGAGAGAGAGGGGGGGGGGGGGGGGGGGGGCGGGGTAGCCTCAAGAATTGAGATATAAATTATTTCTTTTTTTCTTTTTCGTTATCCTTTTTTAAACGTATAATTTATTCGCGGAATAGTTGTATTCCCTTCGTATTTAAAGAAAAAAGTAAAATAAAAGATACTACATTCTCAAGATCATTTTCCCTTCCTAGTAATTTTTTTTTTGCCTTCGTGTTAGATTGTTGACGTCATAGTCAAATTTGTCAATTGGATTATTACAATGCAATAAAATCTATGTTAAATTTCTTCCCATCTATAATTTCTCAAAATTTTATTTATAATCCCCACGAAGATTGATTTTTCTGCGAATTTATTTATTATATTCAGGATTGGATTTTTTCTTTTGTAGTTACATATAATTCGAATTCTCAAAGAATAGGCAAATCTTTTGCAAATTAGTTCTTTGATTAACAAACTGGTAGTCAGATTTTGAAAATTTAAGGAGTTCCGATTATAGGAAAAAAAAATTAATATTACAGTGCATGGCAGATCAAATCGGATTTCATACTCTGATTTCGTGTTTCATTCTCTATTCATTACATTAGTTGAATGACGTTTGACATTGATTAGGGTTTATTCCATCCAAATAAGGTATATACTTATTTTAAAATTACCAAATATAAAAAATCTGACGAATGTAATAGAGAATGAATCACAATAGGTAGAGGATCCAAGTTGCGTTTATTCTAAATCTTCTCACCACAAAAAAAAGACTAATTTTAAATGAATAACTTACAAAAAAACAACCCATATAACATCATCACGCCATTATTAAAAATATTGACAACATGCTTTTGCAAATAAATACATGACCATCAGCCCATATTTGTATGCATCAGGATATAAATTACAAGGTGCGTTTTTGTTTACAAGGTGTTTTATACTATCTCCGGTCCCCAAATTTCTTCATATATTTTCTTTTTTGGTGGTCTTTAAGTTTCTTCCTAGTTATTTTTAGATATTACCACACAATAAATTATTCTCTCTTATGCTTACTTTATCAACTTATTTACCTAAAATACCACATATGATCCACCACTATCTCAATTAATTAACGCAAAAACTTGTATAAGACCTGTCGCACCCCATGCGACCGCACGTAGGGTGCACGCGCCTAATTTATTTTATTTTATTTTTAATTTTCAGGTTTTTTCTTTTTTAATTTCTAGATTTTATTCCTTCTTTTTCTTTATTTGCCTCTTCGTTTTATTGTTTGCCGCTTCTTCTTTGGTCAAGATTCAAACGAGGGGAGCCGAAGGCTTCAGAGCGAGCTGAATAAATCCAAATTATTGCTCAATGATTATCCTTATATTAGTAATCGTAGTGAAGGCGGATTTGTAAAATCGGAACCGAAGGCGGAGTCGAAAAAAAAACTGAAAATAAAAAAAATCGAAAAAAAAATTGACTGGGTTAACCTGACTCGGATCCGGTCCCAGGGCACATGCAGCAGGTCGCATGGGAGACTACCTACTTAATTAATACTACCTCCGTCCGTTTCAACTTGTCCCATTTTGCCATTTTGGGTGTCCGTTTCAACTTGTCTCATTTCCTTTTAAGGAAATAATTAAGAAATCACTTTATTCACTTTATATCACTTCAGCACCACTTTATATCACTTTATGTCACTTCAACACCATTTTATATCACTTTATCAATTAAAAAATACTTCATATCACTTTATTCACTACACTAATCACACCATTAATCCATTAACACTCTTTTTCTTAATCCCCGTGCCAATTCCAAATGGGACAACTTGAAACGGACGGGGTAGTATATCATTACCCTCAATGCGAGACTCTTTCTCCACTCATAACAAATCCATCATGTTGTCTTGAATTGTTGTAGTTTGGCTTGTTTCATTTTCGATAAACTTTGTATCTTGTCTTGGGTTGTACCCCTCGTGCATTTATAAATAAATTTTTATTTACCAAAAAAAATGTGTCACTCCTTTATAGAGGAAAACTTGGGGATCAGAGGTAGTATATCGAATATACAACTCAAGTAAGAAGAAGCTTCAAGTATATACAAGTTTCAAGAATTACAAATCAATCCCAACTATTAATTATTACATGATTAATAGTTATCATAAAAGAAACTAGTTCTACATTGTACAAGAATATTATTTTAAAGAAATATCATCATACTCCCTCCGAAGCAATACTGTATTTATGGATTTTTACATGATTAATGGTTATCATAAAAGAAACTACATTATTCACAACACGCAGCGTGTGTGGGAAACGTACGTGTATTTACACGCGCCACGCGTTGTCTTAAGTCAAGCAACCTGCAGCATGGGAGAGCTTCTCGTAAATGTTTAGAGGTGTGGTTTAGGGGTCAAATGATTACATGTCATGCTATTTTGGGACTGAAATGGGCCAAGTGGGCCAGAGGCAGGCCCAGATTACCTTTTGTTTTGACTGTTTCATGTAACACTCTATGACCGGTCAATATCTATAATTTTGTTTTGGGTTAATTGGCAAATAATTTTCGATTTTTTTAAATTCTGCTTTTAATATTCACATTTTAAATCTGCCTTTAAAATCAATACTTTCAATTTCTATTTTTTCCTCCACAATGAAAAAATTGGAGATGACCATAATCACATTTTCCGACGACTCCCCGCTGAGGACCATTGCATCGTCGACTCATCGCTACTTACAACGCCGCCAGCGCAGTGTCGATGAGAAAGGAATAGATTAGCAGCATGAAGAGTTGGGTGAGGCGGAAGCCGACGGAGACGCCGTTGCCAATTAACCCTTTTGTTTTTCCCTCCTCCTTTCCTCACTCAAATAAACAACTTATTAATTATCTTCTGTAGCATAAGAAGCCTAGGGAGTGCAATGTGGGGACTTGGGTACTATTTTATTAAATTTTCTGGATTTAATGTTGTTCAGATTATTAATTTTGTGGGGGCTTTCACAAAAGACTTTCTATTTTGTTTGTGGATTTGGTACTTTGTTATGCAATTAACTTTTTTTTTGTTTCTCTAGAATTGTATATATATGAATCCCCAAGAGACACCCAAACAATTCTTCAGTGTAACAAGTGAGGGTTTCGGGTTTAAATCTCATCGCTCCCCTCCTTCATGTAAAAAAAATGAATTGTATATATATGAGCTATAAGATTAGTGGTTTATATTTTTGTTAATATACAAATATTAATCATGCTACAATATAGATTAAACGAGGATAGGGATTAATTAATTCATTCTAATTTATTACTAATACATCTTGATTGGGAAATAATACAGTGTAACTAAAAAAATTCAAATTGATGATTAATAAATTCTTCGTTAAGTTCCAAAGAAGTGATAGATAAAATTGATAAGACATGATGGATTATATGGCTTATTTTATGATCAACTCAAGTATAAAATGATAGATTCGCACTCAATTATTGTTGGATAAGACCACAAGCGAGTGTCTATTATGAGCCAAAGTCATTCAAACTAAATAAATTATAATCCGGAAAAGTAAAATATATAAAAATTTGAAAAAAAGTGAAATAAAAAAAAAAAAGGTACACGTCCAACGGCCCAAACCTATACCTTCAAAATGCATTGGGTGCGCGCATAAATCACGACTAAGAGGGTGTTTGGCTTAGCTTAAAAGCTCCTCAAAACAACTTTTAAGCTCCTAATTCCTTAGTAATGAATAACTTTTAAGTTGTTTTAAAGAGTTTAAAAGTTTAGCCAAACACCCTCTAAATGATATACAACCGTTCACACATGAATTATTGTTCATATTTATTCTTAAATAATAACAAAATGTTGTTTGAAATTTGTCTTACCCTTGCATGTTCTGCTCCTTTAAATATTGGAACCTTGTATAGAATTGCATAGTAATTTTTTCCCTCAAAAAACAACTTGTGATTTCCCCCCATGCGATCAATTCTTCCCTTGCACCAGCTTTGATTATTTCTTTCCAAAACGTTTCCGAAGAAATAATTTAATTACTGTTTGATTTAATGTTTAATTTAATTAATGTGTGTGCGTTGTTGACGTGTTAGGGAGGAAAGACATTTTCTGGTTTTCGAGGGAATTATATTATAAGTATATTGTTTGGAGTGATTCTGTTTTTCAGAATGTTGGAGCTTTGTATTTAAATTTAATTTTTACGTTTTCGAATTTCGAAGGAAAGTGGACATTGACAGATGTTTTGAAGAGAAAAATACCTTATAAAATGGGACGAATTACCTCTATATATTGTTGTACTCCCTCGATCTCATTTCAATAGTCCATAAAATCAGGGATGGAGGTTTATTAAGTGCGCACCGAAAATAGTAGCAGCGGATTCCTATGACATTAAGAAAAAAAAAAGGTATGAATGAATGTTAATAAATGAGTTGTAACGATAAAGTTGGAAAAAGAAAAAGTAAAATGTTTCAGGATATTTTATCAAATCAAGAAAGAGAGAGTGATTAGTAATTTTTTTAGACAAAAATTTGGGTGCAACTGTTTCACCGTAAAATATCCGTTCATTTGACCGACCCGCCCCTGACCCGACCCGTTTGACCCGGATTTGACCCGGTCAAACCTCCTTTGACCCGGTCAAATCCCTCTTTGACCAGTTTTTTTTTTCCTTTTCTTTTTAATTTCCAGTTTTTTTTTTTAATTTATTTTTGTTTGCCGCTTCTTCTATGGTCAAGACGCGAGGGGAGCCGAAGGCCTCGGAGCGAGCCGTAAAAGTCTAAAATGTTGCCCGCCGATTATCCTTATTTTAGTAATCGGAGCAAAGGCGGAGCCGTAAAATCGGAGCCGAAGGCTGCGACGGGGACAAAAAATCTGGAAAAAAAAAAAAAAAAAAAAAACTAGCGCGTGGGCCCCACGCGCGGCGCGTGGACCTCATGCGCAGGGCAGGTCGGCGCGTGTCGGGACGGGTCGGGTCATGTGGTTATTTCCACGGTACATAGGTATGTACCGGAGTCCAACTCATTTTTTTATGCGGCATATGATATAAATTGATGAATTATGCTGGAGTGCTTGCAATATATTGAATTTCCATACTAAGAAGTGATACATTGAAATGAGATATTATCAGATAAGATGGCCTATTGAAATGAGGCGGAAATGAGATGAATGAGTATAATGTTTTGAGGTAAAAAAAAAGAATATTTATAAAGGATTGTGCTATTTGGACACACTATGTTCAGACATACGATGGTGAAAATATTAATTTGACGGAATTTTTTAATAAATAATATTTAATTTCATAGTTTCGACAGTTTGGCTATTCATAAAAATATACTTTTTAAATTTTAATTATAAAGTTTCATCTCTATTTAAATTCACATGCTCAGGAGTTGGGCGTGGATGAGAGTAAAATTTGAGAGCGGGTGTACGTGAGATCGATAATTCGGAAGAGGGTAAAAGTAGCAAAGAAATTTTAAAGACAATCGGACAATTTTTTTTCTATTTTAAGCACGTATGTCCGGACATAATAGTCGGAATAGAATTATTGATTTATAAAATGAAAAATGATAAACTATGAGGCTTATTGGGCCATATCCATTTATCATGAATTTATGCCGATTCCGGGCTGCCTATTTTCAGAGGGTGTAAAGTGTAAACAGCTAGCAATCAACATTTTGCACACTGCACCTCTAACTTCTGAAAATTCCACTTTTACACTCTAGTGTTCAACCTACATACTGTACAATAATTGCAGGATTTACCAGGAAAGGAGGCAGCTGACATTTTGATAGAAAATAATGAGCTTATTATAGCTTAAATATCAATGCATGCGCGCGTACGCCTAACAAAATAAATATGGTAAAAATAATTGTTCAATAATTCTATCCAGACATATTGAAACTGGCCATAAGCGTAAAAAAAGAAAATTATTATAAAAATACAAATAATCACATTTTTTCTTATAATTTATATTTCCCAATTAGAATATTTTTCATTTTTTCAAAATTTTATTATTTTTTTCAGCTAGTGTGAGCTAGTCGGAGCGTGTCATAATTGTTTTCATAACATGAATAGTTTTTACAACGTTTTTTTTAAAAGGGAATAGTTTGATAAAGGAAAGAGTAACCATTATCACTTAAAAAAAAATCGCTGTGTAATTACCTAATTACCTTAAATTAAGCAGAAGAAAAGTGAAATTCACTCGCAAATAGGGATGGCAATTTACCCGCGGGTACCTAATATCCGTGGATATCCGATCCTAATAGGTGCAGGTTTGAGAGGTATTTGATATCCATGAATAGTTTCATGGTTAGAAAAGACTATCCATTTAGTTCGCGGGTATGGGTATGGATAGTTACTATCCGTACCCGCGTTTACCCGCTAAAAATACCCGCAAAATATCCACGAAATACCCGACTACTACCCGATTATACACGACTACTACCCGATTATACCCGACTACTACCCGGTAAATTTATAATTACTATTAATCTTATTTTTTTGTAATATTCAATTTCTAATGTAAATAATTGTTTGTTCGTAGGTCAAGGAAAGAATGGAAGTTTTGGACATGTCTTGAAGACGAAGAAGAAGAGTTGAAGGAAGATTGTTCTATTTCAACCGTTGAGTTGGAATAATGTAACTTTTTATTTTAAATTTGGACTTTAAATTTTAGTTGATGAATTTGGATATTGGTATGGATTTGAACTTTGTAGATTTGAATTTTATGTTTTATGGATTTGAACTTTGGTGGTTAATCTTTTATTTGTGTTAAATTGTAATTTATTTGATTAAATTTCGGTTCGCGGGTAGCGGGTACCCAACGGGTGGCGGGTTAGTGGATATCCGCGGGTGGCGGGTTGATGGATACCCGCGGGTGGTGGGTAGGCGGGTACCCGACGGGTGGCGGGTATCCGCGGATAGCGGGTATGTGTGGAGAAAACTATCCATCGCGGGTATGGATATGGATATGAGTATGGGTTTGACTTGCGGGTATGGGTATATATATATATATAAATGAGTTTGGGTAACGGATAGTCATAGATGCCCAAACCCGACCCAAACTCGTCATGAGTTTGAATACTTCAAACTCATTCCAAAATCATTGATTATTTTCAGACCCGTCCCATTAGAATTTGGTACCATCCCTAAATGTGATCAAACAATGTAGACTTTATTAACCCATGTTTTTTTACTAATTCCTTAAATATTTTTTTGAGAGCTAAAACGTTATTATAAATTTAAAAAGTGGATATTACTTAAATACTACTAATAAGAGAGATATTGTAGAATAGATTATATGTATTTCAATACTGTATATTAAGCGTGCGCTTGTGCTCGTGAAAGCATACAACTAAACTTGAATTCTGCATCCGTTAAAAACCTTCATTGAAAACCTTGACCATACTCTCTGTGTGTGTGTGTGTGTCTCAGACACGCACTCTTCTACAAGGGAAGAAGGGTTCGTGATAATGTTTAATAACCATGTTTTTCAACTCTTGTCACGTTTTGAACACCAACACTTAGATGAGAATCTGTAAATAGTAAAAGATGTATTACTACTTTTATTGTCCTTGATTGGATAAAAATAACAGTTGTAACAGCTAAGCAAATTTTCACAAAGTAAATTAAGTCTTTGGCCATTGTAGCCAACTGCTCCTGCTCAAGGATCTTCATAACATGTTCACCAAAGGAGCCAAGGAGGGAAGGAGGCATTCTCTCTCTCTCTCTCTCATACACACAGTAAACAAACGATTCACTTTCAAAATAGAATTAAATAACCGTTGAACCATCATCCCTTTTCCTCAGATTTGGTTGGTAAGTAATTAATCTTCTTTATAATAGCAATAAGGATACCTAAGCTTACAATCATCCTCAATCCTAGGTGGATTTTTCCCTAATTTTATTTTCTAATTATACAAAAATCTCAAATTTTAAGTGTGTATTAAATAGGTGTTTGGCGGTTACAATATTTTAAATGAGATATCACAATTATTCATTAATAATTTACAATCATGCAATTAATTAAAAAACCTTACAAAATTAAAATTGATGTCAACAAATTAATTTATTTCCTAATTTTACGGTTTTTGTGCCTATATAATCCCGGATTCTGCAAGTTAAAGTACTCACACTTCATCTTCTTTGTATTCCTTCATTTCAATATTCCTGACTAATGGATGCACAAATTTGATATGAAAGATGATATAACACCGAGATCATTGGCATCAAGATTTTTCAATTTTTTTGGAGAAGTGATTGTAGAATAAGCGACACAATATACGCATAGGTTGATACTGCACAAAAACTTCTCAATATCTTTTTGCTCCATATCAATTTTGTAGTTTATGTATTCATGTAATCAAATGTTTCTTTACTAGCTCTTAAATCAAATGTTTTGATATTTTGTTGGTGTAAAGAATGTTAGATTTTTTATATTTGTTAATTTACTACGCAATTCGAGTTTCATATTTTTAGGCATGATTTTCATATTAAATTTCGTTTAGGTATATTCATTTATGTGTGAACAAATTGTTTTTAAGTTGTATAATTTGAATAGTCTAACAGAATTATAGGCATGTAATGTTATTGATTTATATTTTATTTAGTTATTTTTATTTATAGGAGAAATTGTTCAGTTTCATTTCCATGAATTTGAAATTGAAATGGCTGAAACTCATTTCTTTTCAAACAAAAAAAGTTGCTACTCATTTCTTTATGTAACAACTATTTTAATATATGCTAAAGCAAATAAATTTGTTGCATATGATTTTGATACAGTAAAGCAAATAAATTTGTTGTATAGTACAATTTTGAATGCAGAATGTGGGTGTGAAAGGCAACAATCCACAATAAATTTTAAATTGATCAAGCTTACGAAGTATTTGCTGGGAGATATAGTCACCCCACCCCCCGATTTTCATAAGACTTTTATTTTGTTCAAGATTTTCATAAGTTTATTGCCTTTTAAAAAAGTTTAGTATTTCTGTTATCAATCGCCAGCCCACAAGCAACAACCCTAAAAAAGGATAATATGCAAAATAATATTGACCAAATTTTATTAATCTAAAAAAATAATATTACTTTGATTGGTATTTCAATTATGAGCAAATTGATTACATTGTATATTAAGAATAAAGCCTTTTAAAAAATGTGCAACATTTGAACTTTAAAATTAAACATGGAAAAATAATAAAAATAAAAGAAAACCTCGAAGCTGTATTTAAAAATTTATTAATAATTTTCAGTGGAGTAGTTAATGTGCTTTATAACATTTCTTTAAATGCATGTTCCGTTTAATTTGTCTACTTTTAAATAATGAAAGAAATAATCCTTCAAAAGTGTTGAGCTCTATTACTTTCTATTTTTTAACCATTATTTTCAATTTTCGTACCGAATTGTATATAGACATGTTGAGTGGAACAGAGAAAATATAACATAAAGTTATTCATAAGTTAGCATTTGTCATATTCATATAAAATGAAGTGTCAAACTGTCAATCACAACTAGCTAGAGTATTGTAACTATTTTCACTGTACTATTTTTTTTTTTTTGAAAAGAAAGGATATATAATATATCATAATTGTACTTTATTGATTTTAAAGCAATAAATGAATATTAGATGTTACAAAATCATAAATTACGATAATTAATGTTTATATTAATGTAATGTATATTTACTTCATAAGTAGTGCAACTTAGACTTTTTCGTACACAATTAGTGCAATTCTGAATACATGTGACAACAACAATTTATGTTAATATAAATTAATGGCATATCATAATTTTAATTTAATAAATTTCAATAAACTAATTATAATATACGTTACATGATTTTACAGCATAATTTAACTACCCTTCAATAAATCCTTAATGTAACACTTATATGTAATGATTTGTGAAATTATATCTAAAATGAAATATTGATTTTTTTAAATTATATTTATAAGTACTACAATGTAAAGTGATTCTCGGTCAATAATATTTGCACGAGATGATCCTTCATGTAACACTAAATTTACAGCAAAATGTCATTTAAGAGTTATTTGCAATTATTTGTCAAATTACATCACTTTAAAATAAAGTATTGAATTATTTTTAAATTATATTTATAGGTTACAACGTAAAGTGATACTCTGTTAATAAATTTACACGAGATGATCCTTCATGTAACACTTATTTGCAACAAGATGGTCCTTCCTATAACACTTATTTGCAATGATATATGTCAAATTATAAATATCACTATGAAATAAAGTAATAGATTACACGAGATTACACTTCATGTAATGCTTATTTGCAACAAGATGATCCTTTACGTAAATTGGCAATGATTTGTCAAAATATATCACTTTGAATAAAGTGTTTTGTTGTAATTATATTTATAAATTAAGTACAACTTAAAGTAATTCTCACTCAATAAATTCTATACGAGATAATCCATCATGTAACATTTATTTGCGACGAGATGATCCTTTATGTAATGTTTATTGTAATGATTTATTAATATATATATATATATTTTCAGTTATTAAGTTATAGTCAAATAAATAGTTACACATCTATATATGGGACAATTTAAATTTTAAAATTCAATTTGATCAATTATTAAATATAACAAATATATAGAAATATAATTTGGCCAATAATTAAATTGGCATTAAGATAATTAAACAATAATCTTTTTAAATAAGAAAGTCTGAATTTCATTCAGCTACATTTCATAAATTAGTTCAATTGTTAAAAGAAAACGAATACATTATTACAAATTCTTTGAAAAACACTTTAGACGTGAACAATAATTGAGTGCGGTACATGTTGTGGCGGGAACGAGTAGTAAAATAACTTTTAATTGGACTTTAGGCGGTTTTGTAAATTGCAGTATAATTTTCTTATATATACTTGATTTTTATTTTATTAATATTTTCTTTATAATATTCCGAGCTTTATCGCATATGACTGTGCGAGTTTGAGACGATAACAAGATGTAAGATTACATTTTTTTTAATTTGATTGGAGACGGGTAACGAGTATATGAAATGAGTATATATATTAAAACGGGTATATATATAAGAAACGGGGATATAAGTGAATGAGGTATTTATACAATACATTACTACATGTTTACTTTGTAATATCTGAACGAGTTTAAGATGTGGACAAGTTAATTTTTATTTTTTTTATCATAGCTTTTTTTTATCGGCTATGAACAGTTTGTTTGTATAAATATTGAACATATGGGTTTTTTTAATAATTAATGGATATTTATTACTATACATATTTTAAAACAAATCGAGTAATTACATAACTAATTTTTATATAACTAATATAAAATATGATAATCTCGTCGATGTTCGACGGGCAACACACTAGTCATATTATATACTAGTAAAAATTGTTCTGTGATCCTAATCAATTTAGACTATCTGCAGTGGTTGTATCTATATGGAATGTTTTTATGGGTTTGATGGAGATAAAACAGTGAGCTGCAGTAGAACTGTCTCTATGGGGTGTCTCGATCTCTTATATTTATTTTGCATTAATTTTAATGAGAAAATTTGAAAACTTCATTAATTTAAAAAATTACATCATTAGAAATAAAACAAAATACATTACTAGAAATGAAAAGAAATTACATAACTAGAAAAGAAAAATCAAAGAAGAAAAAATAAAAAGAAAAATCAAAGAAGGAAAAAAACTGAAGAAGAAGAAAAATCAAAGAAGAAAAAAAATGAAAAAAAAAAATCGAAGAAGAAATAAAAAAATAATAATATTCCCCCGATTCGAACCTGCATCCCAATACTTCAAGACTAAATTAAACTTTACCATTAGGCTAAATTTTTATTATTGTAAATTACAGCACATTACACATTTTTTTTAAAGCAACGAGACTTTCTCGTTGGAACGAAACTGTCTCGATCCCCCTCGAACTGTAGCGGGGTGTCTCCATCATCTGGGTGTTTCGAGACGTCCATGAAGACACTCAGTACGGGAGTCTTATATGTATATCATCAATACATATAACATCCATTGATCTAAATTACGTTTGTCATTAAATGATGCAATTATTGTAATATAGGATTATACATAATCGTAAAAATATATTTTTTGTATATTATTATCATAAAAATGCATAATTGTATACATATATCAAAATACAGCATTGTTGTATATGCGATCTGATGCATAATTTTCTAGGTTTTTACAGGAGGAAACGTTCCTACTGCAACTCATTATATATATGTGTGCGTCTACAATAAAAGTTTACATTTTTGACATAAACGTGTAGCTATTATGTATGTTATGAAAATTAGTGATATTTGAGAGTGCAGTTATGTCAAATATCACTATTTTTTGTGATATGCATGATAGCTACCACGCATTTATGTCACCAATGAAAACTTTCGTTGTAGTGTTGTGTGTGTGCGCATGGGAGAAGAGAGAGAACCAACACTTTCATCATAAGCCAAGTCACATAATCAACCAAAATCCAAGCATATTCCACAAACAAACCAACTCCAACTTCTGAGACTTCACTTTAAAAACAAAACTAAAACTACTACTAAAATAAAAATAAAAATAAAAATTTACCTAAAAAACAATTAAAAGAAACAATCAACCCCTTTCTCCATCCCCCAAACTTATTCAACAATATAAAATAAAGTCGAATAAGTTTGAAAATAGAAGAGTAAGTTGATTGTAATAGAACACACATAAAGATATATTAATCCCCCTTCAAATCAGAAATCAACCAACCAATAGCAGCCTTATAATTTCTAAAAATACGCAACAGACTATCAAGACCAGAGCAAGAAAGATAAGGCGATACAATTACCGGACAAGTATCATTTTTGCTCAAAAATGCGTATCTAAAATCCTTGGGCAATGGCTTTTAATTCGAGCATGGGCGGTCCCTCCTTATGTGGCTTGAGATCATCTTCTCTTCTTAAGGGCAACAATCTTCCTCCCTCCTTTTTGAACTCCATACCATCTAAAACACTACAACACTCAAACAACTCAAGGTTAAAAGCATCATTAGTAGACAAATGATCAAAACAAGAAGAGAAAAGTGAGTAAGAAAGACAAGCCTCCAATGGATCAAGTGATGCTCTCCAAATAGTCGACTGAACACAAGAGTCAACTACATCGATAACCTTGCATTCCTCCATTGGTTGAGTATCAAGCTCTCCACAGAACTTCAAAGCCTTATAAATGGAGAAAGTATGACTCTCATCATTAACTCTCAATGTGAGCTCCCCATTAGCAACATCAATAAGAACTCGCCCCGTCGCCAAAAATAGCCGGTCAAGAATGAGAGGCATATCTTTGTCTTCCTCCATATCGAGCACAACAAAATCAGCGGGAAATATAAACTCGCTAACTTTTACAAGAACATTGCATGAAGATCTCTATTTCCTTCACAATTTAAACGTCCACCCCCTCCGTCCCACTCTAGTTATCCTATTTTCTATTTCGGGTGTTTCATTCCAGTTGTCATATTTCCTTTTCTGAAAATAATTAGTTTGATTAATTACATTCACTTTACACCTTTCAACCTAATTTTCTTCCCATTTTCTGTGTCATTCACAATTCTCCTTTTCTCTCTACTCACTTTATTCCACTTTATTTCACTATTTACTCTCTTTCTACCTACTTTATTTTACTATTCACACTTTCTACCTACTTTATTTCAATTTAATAACTCCACTAAATACACTTTCTACCGTTAATTATTTTCTCTTTAATTTCCGTGCCCAGAAAAACTATAATTGGAGTGAAAGAGAGGGAACATTATTACACCTTCTTTTGTCTCTCTCACTAAACTTTTATCTCTAAAATCACAACAGGGCTAACTGTCCCCTCCCATGCATGTTGGGTTTGGTTGAAGGAATAACTCTCTCTCTCTCTCCCTCTCTCTCTCTCTCTCACACACACACACACTAACACGCACACATTCCTTAACTCAGGTTGTTTTGTTTTTTCCTTTCTCGAGATCATTTTTCTTTATGATTCCCTGATTTAGAACTTCTTTATTATGGGTCTCAACAGTATTAATAATCAATAACTGACCAACTTAGTTAATGAAATGGGACACAGTTAACAGCTCTTCTGAATAAATGTTTTCAATAATAAAAGCACTCTTTTTTTTGGTTATAAAAAAAAAAAAACTCTAATATGTAATTCCATATTTTTTTTTTCTGTGTTCTTATCTTATCTGTTCGATTGTTTATGTTGTTGTACCTAAAGAAAAACATAAGCCCATGTTTGATTGGATTTTTGTGGCTTAAAAACGGATTCGACTAATTGAATCCGTTACTTCTTGTTTGATTTGAATAGTAGGTTAATCATTTCTCTTAACGAGGGTAACCCAAACTCTCAAAATGTTACTCTCTGGATCGGAAAGGGAATCTCTTACAAGTGATTCATTTTGATTGTTGAACCAATCACTCGATACAATAATTGTTACCATTCATCCCCTCTACTTGATTCCATTCCCTTTTAATTCCCCTACTTGAAACAAACAACCACTTACTTTATCATATTCTAGAGAATTAAGTAATCTATTGTAGTTTGTTTATTAATTAACAGTTTCTGACGAACGGAAATAAAGAATTAGTCAAAAGAAAACGAATAGAGTTATTGTATAGTAAAAAGCCCATTTTATCCAAAATGCACAACGTTAAACCTCCTCTATTGTTTCTCCATGTGACATCTCTTATTGTTTTAATAAGGAGATGACATGTGCGCATGACTAAGGGTTCAAAATTTAGGTATATATTATTTTTATATATGTCTTAAATCTTAGACCATTAATTACGTCACGTGTCATCTCTTTATTAAAACAATAGAAAATGTCACATGGAGAAATAATAGAGGATTCAATTACGGATTTAATGGTATGTTACAAAATATACATATTACCTGGCTTATACACACACTGCAATACGATGTAATACAATTAATATAATATTAGAACATGAAATTAAAAAAAAAAAAACTGCAATCTTTGAGACGTAGGAAAAGGCAATAATACTCTATTTGTTATTTTGGAGACGGTTACAAACTACTACAAGACTGATTAATCTTGCATCTAGTACAGTAGTTTAAAAAAAATACAGTAATAAATTAAAATAAACGTACAAGTGTGTGTGTGTGTGAGAATATACGCATATATAAAGAGACAACATACAAGATGGAAACTGTCTATCAAGAGGACAGACATGTTTTGGGCATGAAATATGGGAATTAAATTGGGGCGCCATTCTCTTCTTCAAATATTTAATAAAAAATTTAAAGCTCCATCTACATAAAGTACAGAAGAATGATGATAATTATTTAAGCGTCAGCTGCTGCGATGCCAGCATTTATTTTGACCGGTCGCCATTCGCAATATTTTTAAAAGATTCCATTTTAGATTTGCTTCTTAATTTGCTTCTTGTTGTAAGGCTGCCTCTACAACGCCGGCTCATTCCCCTATCTCGAAGGGGGCTCCAGACGCCTCACGCTTGAGACAGGTGCGTTGCGGGATGGGCAGGTTCGAGATCGGTTCAAGCTAGTGCGTGAAGCGTACGCACCCATCTAGTAAAAAAAAATAATAAATAAATAAAAACGAGTCTTTTACACGCGCTTAATGGAAAAAAAATTCAAAAATCGAACGTTGGATGCGGCTACAAGCCGATTTTTCTTTTCTTTTTATTCTTTTTTACACTATAAATAACACATCTCATCCCTCATTCATCCCACAAAAAATTCAACCTCATTTCCTCTCTCAATTTTATATCTCAAAGATGTCTTCTTCAACCTTCATCGAGCACTTCAATTTTGTCGGTGGAATATGAAGAGCACGACACTAACGACAATGTCCCGAAGATGATGGTGAACGTGGAACGAGCCGTCCGAGCATATGTAGCGGCGCAGAAGAAGAAGAAGAGAGCGAGATCGTTCGTCGACCGCGACCGTGAAGCGGCGTGTGCGGTCCTACACGCCGACTACTTTGCCGACAACCCCACCTATGACGAACACTTTTTCCGTTGCCATTTCCGAATGTATAAACATCTGTTTTTGCGCATCTGCAAGACGTTGGAGGACAACGTCCACTTCTTCACGCATCGACGAGATGCTCTAGGACGATGGGGGCTAACGTCGGTGCAAAAATGCACGATGGCGGTGCGACAACTGGTCACCGGTGGTGCTGCGGATGTGTTCGACGAGTACCTGAAGATTGGAGATAGCAGCGGCCGTGCATGCCTCAAAAAATTTTGCCGAGCAGTCATCGAGCACTTCAGCGACAGATACTTGAGAAAGCCGAACGCTGCCGATACCGCTCGCCTGCTGCAGATGCACGAGGAGCGGCACGGATTCTCGGGGATGCTCGGGAGCCTGGATTTCATGCACTAGGCATGGAGAAATTGCCCAAAAGGGTAGGCGGGTGCTTACACGCGCGGCGATCACGGCCAGCCTACCTTAATTTTGGAGGCGGTGGCGTCGCATGATTTGTGGATCTGACATGCTTTTTTTGGGTGTGCCGGCTCCAACAACGACATCAACGTCCTCAACCAGTCGTCCTTGTTCACCGACGTGCTTGAGGATAAGGCTCCGCGTGCAACTTTACCGTCATGGGTCGGCAGTACGACAAGGGGTACTACTTGACCGACGAGATCTACCCTTGTTGGCCAACACTGATCAAGGCGCCTAAGGTTGAAACTGACCCGAAGACGGCGAGGTTCAAGAAGATGTAGGAATCGGCCAGAAAGGATATAGAGCGGGCTTTTGGAGTTCTCCAAGGCTGATGGGGAATAATTCAGAATTTGGCACGGTGCTGGTACACGAGGCATCTCCGAAATATCATGTTCACGTGCATTATTTTGCACAACATGATAATCAAAGACGAGCGAGAGGATGCGGAGAATTGGAGAGACGACTCCGACTCGGCGTCCACTAGCGGGATATCCCAGAGGCCACTCCGCTCGCCTTTGAAGAATATCTCAAACGGGAAGCCGACTTGAGAGATCAACGAAAGCACCATCGGCTTACCAATGATCTCATCAAGCACCTTTGGCGCAATAAATGTGAGTAGAGTAGTAAAAATGGCAACCATTTCGTGGACAAACTTAAATGACAAAAGTGACAATCATTTTGTGGACGGAAGGAGTATTTTATTTTATTTGAATTAATGTAATGTTTTATGTTATTTTTATTAATGGAATTTTATGAATTAATTTAATGAAAATGGAGAATTATTTAATATTAAAGTTAGAGACAGTTCGGAGACAATTAGATTGCAAAGATATATATCTCTAAATATCTCTAATGAAAAATGAGGTATTAAAGATCCTTTAAATACCACTAATGATCTCCAAAGATTGAGATACTCATCGTTTCGGTCTGGCTAGCCTAGCGGAGCCTACGGATAGTGTCAAAGACGCAGGGTACAATATATTAATGTTTTTTTATTGTTTTAAGGCGACCATTTTTATTTATTTTTTTTCCTTTTTTGTTTTATATATTAGACAGTTTCACACTATTTTGTTGATAAAATAATGTTTACATATAATACTATACGCTTCCCAAAATACATATTACTATTAACTTATGCATAATAAAGCATCCTGTATTTTTTCTGATATTGAAACACTTGAATTTTTTTTTTCTTTTTAGCAAAAAATTAATTGCACGAGCAAATACTAGTATAATGATGAAAATAAATCCCGTCATTAATTATAATGATGACAATGAACAAAACCACACGAGGTAGTTCTATCAAGTGCAGGAATTGGTATTTTGAGTACAAGCCCAACACCTATCCATATATATATGGACCTAAGGATTTTATAAACCAACAAAAGGAAGTACTGTTGTATATATAGCAAATATTGCCAATAGACCTGACTTTAGCAACCAAAAATAAAAAATAAAAAAATTCAAGGATTGAACCCCGGTCTCTCATGCTTACATGAATGAGAGTACCAGTAAGCTACAACCGCAGTCGAATCAAAATTATCTGAACGAACATTGTATTTAAATCTTGTCACACATTTTACTAGTACTACACAAACAAAGAAGGAAAGAAAGAAGCCCACAACTGATAAGAATAATTCTTGTCTTTAAATGCTAGAAATACGAAAAAGAGAATGTTAGGTTGAATTTGTTACAATAACAGAATTTCCAATGCAACCGAAATCGCCAGGCTAGGCTTTTGCTTCAACTTAAATTCCTTCCTTTTAAATGCATAAAAATGCTTGCCAACTCGATTTGCATGTTTATTGTGGAGTTGTTGCCCCAGCAAGAATGGCATTTGTGAAACTTTATACTTCAAGATTTTGAAATTAAAATATAAAATAAAAATAAAAATCGGACAATATGATCTGATTGAATGAATACTTTGCCAAACTGACCATCTAGTTCCACCATGCTACAATTATAAGTTACTTGCCATTGTTGTAATCAGATGAAGTCCGGTTGGCGTGTCGATGTTAAGCAACGATGCCACATACGGCTGTTTAAGTCGATAACTCTAGGCTGGGCAATGACTTCAGGGATCGGAAAATAGACGTAGTGAGTATTGCATAATCCCACTGTGATGCCACTATATCCACCAAATGCACCGTGTACCTGCCATAAACATTACATGTATCACCACATGCATATAATTATGGATGATTATGAAATGGAAGAGACATCTGTTTCGAAAACAAAACAGAAAGGTCTAAACGGGCAAGTAAAGGCAACACAGTACATTTTAAGTTTTAGAAATGAAATATTTTCAGTATAAGGAAGCAAAAGACCACTAAAAAACTATTCAAATGCATAATATCTTTGCCCTTGATCAACTGGTAAAGATAGACTTACAGCATTTTGACCAAGTACAGTGCAGAGAATTGCATCCGATGCATTTGCACGACATGCCCGAATCATGTATGTAGGATCAATGTACTTCACATCTGCTGGAGTTCCAATCCCTTTAAAGAACTTCTTCGTCTGTAACAAATATGATTTAGTAACAAATGACTTGACCTCATAAGATTTAACTTCAAACCATCTAAATGGTTCTGAAAAAGAAGTGCTGGGACATCATAAAAGAGAACATCTACATATTTTGGATACTTGCTATAAATATCAATTCCTATTTTCAATCTAAAGAGATCGGAAAAGACACAAGAAGAAGAAAGACACAAGAAGTGCTTGATCCTCAATTATCTGAACAGATTATAGTGTCTTCATACAGGACATTTACGTATAGAACATGATATAAAAAGTACTGAGAAATCACCCAAGTTAATGAAAAGTGAAGATTCATGCAATTCTTTTTATAGGACGAGGATACAGATAAGTTGAAAAAGAACAAGGAGAACAACATATGGTAGAAAAGACAACATAAATGAATAAATAAAAAATCACTACATCCAAGATAACAATACAGTTATACTCCTTACAAGCTCTGAGTTTGGGTATTGTAAATGTGATATTTTCTCTTATGCTGTATGGATTCTGAAGTATGAATTAATTTTAATTATTGTCTCACTGGAGCCATAATATCTTTCAGCATATATTGACGTTGGAGATGAAGATTGGAAGTTTAGAACAGATTACTTGAGTTTTTTCTCAGCTTTAACAAAATAAATGGAGAAAAGAGAGAGAGAGAGAGAGAGAGAGAGAGAGAGAGAGAGAGAGAGAGAGAGAGAGAGAGAGAGAGAGAGAGAGAGAGAGAGAGAGAGTGAGTGAGAGAGAGTATGAGCCAAAGAGTCTAGATGTTGTAGGTTTGTCTAATCATCTTCATATGCTGAAGAATCCTACTTCATATGTAAGCAAAACTTAGAAGAGATACGAGATAGGATGGCGTAAGATTACTGTCATAAAAAAAAGGTTAAAATGATTGATTGTAGATGACAACACAAACTGGTGTAGGAATCAACCTCTAGCTGTATATGAGTACCAATATCACCTAGTACAGTGTTTCCTGATGCATCTCTAGCATTCGTTTTCTGAAGAAGATCCTGCAAGCAAAATGCCATTAAAAATATTAGATAAATTGTCTAATTTAGTGAAGCATCCTAATGCCAAAAAACTTATAATAAGTCGCAAGCATCAAACTTCATCCAGAAGAGAAGCCGATAAATATAATATTTTAATGCTGTAATTTTCTCTTGTGGAGATATTATCTATCTGAGGATAGCATTGAAGAGAAACGACCAATTAAAGAAACAATTAGATAGCCAGAGAAACACACAATCGAAACTTTAACTCTTAGGGTGCGTTCACTTTAAGCGAAAAGGAGTGGAAAGGAGGGATAACATTATTTTACCACTTTATATCTTGTTTGCTTTCATACCTAGAAAAATGTGGGCAAGACGTATTAAATTTTGGGCAACCCCTTTTACCTTGCCCAAGGTATAATTTTATACCTAAGGGCTAAGAAATGGAGTGATAATTTTATACTTCTCATGTGTTTTAGATATTTCTTCTTTTATCCATCAATTTCATCCAAAGTGGACAAGATATAAAAGTTGTGGTCCCCTCTTAAAGATAAGCGTAAATATATCATTCCTACCAAACGATATATAACTGGTGGTCCCCACTATTAGATGTAAATTTATACCTCATTACATTATCCTTTTATTTAGAGGTAAAGAAAGCAAACACAACCTTAAGAAAAAGGTTAAACTAGTGGTACTAGTGAATAATTCAGAAGTTCGACATAGTCTGATTATATTTTGGAGAACTGCAAGGAAGAACATGATTTCACTAACCTGCCCAGCTCCTTCGGCAACACAAACAACAGCAGATCCCTTTGTCTCTAAGAGGTACTTTAGATGGCTTAGGACCCCTTGAGGTCCATGAAGTTTAAATGACACCTAATTAATGTAGCAACAAACTTTGTAACGAGGCTGATGAGCAAGTGAAGTTTTATATATGTGAGAATCATATGGACAGAAGAAAGTACCTCAGGAATAAGACATATATCAATTTGGCCACTAGCAAGGGATGCCTGCATAGCTATAAATCCACTACTACGACCCATCAATTTTACTATACCAATGCCACGATAAGCACTATGTGCCTGTCAAGGAAGAGAGGGAATATCATTTTAACAGAGGCCATACGTATGAAGAGGTTTTAATACCCAATGTTGCAGTAGGAAAGCAAAACAAATAATAATCAAATCCTGACTGAAGATAAACCTGGCAGAATAGGAAATACAAGCATACCTCAATATAAGCAGCATAAATTGCTCTTTGAGCTTCTTCAACAGCAGTATCAAAGCCAAATGTTTTATCCATAAGCATAATATCATTGTCTATGGTTTTTGGGACACCAACTACAGCTACCTTTTGTCTTCTTCTGCAGCACTACACGGCAAGTGCCAGAGACATAATCTTTAACAAAACCAGAGTGTGAATCTATAATAGAATTCAAGACAAAAACACATGCTCATACACTACTCTCTATGTTCTGTATAATAAAAATGACAATTTAGATCAATTTTAGGGTCTTATCATATCCTGATGCAAGCAAGCAGTTAATCAAATTAAAATAATTTGAATTTCTTTCTATATCAAGTCTAAAATGATTAGTTGATGTACTTGAGTTTGTAATTGATAACATGAAAAGACATGCAATATATGTAAGAGAGATAGATTGATTGTAAGAGGTCATATAATAGTCAGAAGTCAATAAACCTCTTCATGTATGGCATTGGCACCAGCATGTGTACCATTCCCTCCAAGAATAAAGAACATGTTGATCCCTCTTTCCTGTCATAAAAAATTCTTAATTCCTTTCAAATGAGTCGCACTATCTCAAAAATATAAGGGATGATGTAGCCAGAAACATGAAACAATTCAGTATATACCTGCATACCATCCACAATTTCAGGAACTGTAGGTCCTCCACGTGACACTCCTAGTAAGCTTCCACCAGAGAGATGAATGTTCTGAACCACCTTTCTCGATAACTGTTGTTACATTTCAAATTACAGTAAGTTATTGAAACTATACTAATACACCATAACGACACCTTAGGGTTACTATTACTGAACATGGCAGAATGAACGAGGAATTTAGTAGAGATTTAGGGTAGGAAGTAAATAAATGAGTCATATTGGAAAAGAAGCTTGAACACAAAAGAGTGGGAGAGATATATAATGCATCTAATACTGAGAACTGGAGACAGCACTGAGGAACAATATAAATAAATTGATTGTCACATTGTTTGGTACTGTTAAGGAAAGCGATATATGATGTTACAAAGCTATGAAGTCCTGTATTAGAATTTTAATTGAGGAATTTCTATTTGAGAAACAATCAAGTTCAGCTTCGCCAATTCTGTAGATTAGATTCATAATCACAATGGATATTAGATTTCGCCCAAAAGTGATATCAAAAGCAATTTTGAGCAAAAATAGGGAACATATATTGCTGTCTTATACCAGCATCAACAATCAATCTTACAGAAAAGAGATTATCTCAGAAATATCTATTGAAGAATAAGAGAAGAAGTTACTGGCATTTCAGCTAAACTTCGGTCACTAAAGCCACGATAGCCAAAAGGGATTCCTACAATCTTCTTCACACCGTACATCTCCAGCGTGATGACTATCTGTATCCAAATTAACCGAATGAGACACATTATGAAAAAGATTGACCCTCTTTGAAGAGTTTTAGTCTCCATGCAGTTAGGCGTACCTATGAGCAGTAAAGTTAGAATAAAGATGATACATACACATATTATCTCTATCATTATTATCCAGATATCGTATTTGTTTCCAGCTGTGCAATAGATTGTAATGGCTTGACTTCTAAGAAATTATCTCTAGTACCGATGGATGAATGAAAGAAAATAAAATCCAAACTACAAAAAATTGATTAAGGACTCCTGAGAGCATGGAATGCATTACTTCAGCATCGTAGCGCATGGTGCTCGAACATCGTTAGTGATACTGATTAGAAAATCATGCTGATGTCTAGCAAGTAGAAACTCTGGCAATAATGAGAGGATACGATTAAGATGCAGTCTATATGATACTACTAGTTTCTCATGTATAGATTACCTGTCGTATTACATCATTTAGACCAGGACAAAGACCCCCACAAGTCACAATTGCTGCTTTTACTTCTTCTGGTTTGAAGTATATTCTTTCTCTTGGCCCAGCACGGTGAACCCTGGAATAGAGTCAAGCCCTTATTCAATTAATTTAAGATTAAATTATCTTATGTGAGATTGATGTCGTATGAATTATGATCTTGAAGAAGATAGAAGCAGACAAACATACAAAAGGAGTCCAGGAACTATTGGTCTAAAGCTAAAATGTTCAAGAAATTTTGTTTTCTCAATCATTCTTACTCAGGAACAAGTCTACAAAATTTTCAAATGCTTCAGCCATTCACGTCGAAAAGGCCTATTCTGAGGTCTAATTCACAAGGCAGTGGTTAAGGATGTATTGAAGATTATTATTTTGTTGAACAACTCTAGTAATGTTACAGAGAGCTAAAAGTTGGCTTCATTGAGGTTCCAAAGATCAGCATGCTCGATGCATAGAAACTCGGTTCGACACACAAGCAACTTCAGTGCTTACCATGTATGGCCAGGGATGTTATTTAATGTAGCAAATATTTTTGCACAAGTTGAAGACATTAAGCTTTAAGAACAATAGAATGAAGGTAGACTAAATAATTGCATTGCAAAAATGGAATGCTCATCTCCTCTTGAATACGTGACTATAATAACACTGCTATAAAAGTTTGTTGGTGGAAAAATTAAAAATACTCATCCTGTCTTAAATACATGAATATCTGCTCATATTTATTTCTCAAGAACCAGAGGACTTTTTTTTTTTTTTTTTTTTTTTTTTCAGTTAGGGAATAAATACTTGAATTACTAAAATAGGAAATTACCTACTCTTTAATATCTGACTATCTGCTTATAGTTTCTATTAAAGAAACATTTTTACAAAAATCATGTACTATTAATACACGAATATCTGCTCATGACATTTTCTCTGGGACAAGGTAAGGTTTCCAAGTTTTCATATCAAATAAACCTACTTAAGATGTCATCACTCTAGGAGTCGCTATGTGTTCATTTCCATACGGATTCAAGATAGGTAAAAGATATTTACCATTGCTCCACCCATGTACAACGTGGATCAATACACTCAGCACCTGCAGATGTAGGAGAGGAATAATGTATCACCTGAAATCATTGGATATAATTATCTTTTTCAGAGGCACTCACGGACAAAATTGAAAGAGAGGAAACTGTTTTTGTTGACCAAGAATGCAGAGTATCTCTTCATCTAGCTATTGTAATCTGGGAACTATAGATATAGAAAGAACGCATATGTAGGTTCAGAAAAATGGAAAATATACATGGAAAATAAGAATTTCATTTGTTTGAAATGTGTGTAGTGTCTAATAGCTATTGAGCTTAGATGAGCACCTTTCGGCAAGTCTTAAGCTTCGTAATATTATAAAAGGCAAAAACATAATAGAAATGAGTCAGTCAAGCCAATCAAATGGGCGAACAAACAACATACTGATAAGTGATAATAATGTGTCTCGATCGGTGCTCCTTGAATGAAACAGCTAGGAAAAATGAATTTGAGAGACCAAACTTGAAAGATAAATTGGATTGGAGCTAGGTACAGCAGAGCCACATAATGATCGGTGCAGTAAAGGTTAACAAAGAAAAGCAAATGGAGGAACTAAATAAGGTTAAACCTTGAGCAATACTCTGTCATTGTTGTTAATATATCCATTCCATTTGTGACCTTCCGCAGAATCAGGACTCTCTGGAGTCCTGCAACAAGTAACAATTAATTCATAACTAAAATGAATAATAGTAATAAAAATAATAATAATAATAATAATAATAATAATAATAATAATAATAATAATAATAATAATAATAATAATAATCTGCATTCTACTGATAAGTGAGCATGCACAATACAAAGCAACAGGCCTAGGGCGTGATGAAACGGTCATAATAAGTAGTAATATCCTGAAAACTATTATTCATACTGGTAATCATAAACTAAAAAAACTTTTAAATTATGTTTAAAGTATTAGCAAAGAGGAGATATGAAACGAACCTCATTCTGAGGCAGAAAGTGGAGGGGTACGAAACGGCGTCGTCGAGAACATCTGTGAAATGTGGAATCCTGAAGCGCGCCTCGAACTCATCCTGGTATTTCGTCTTCCAATCAGGATCGCTGTAATCAATGCTGTTCTTCTCTGCCCGCGCAATTCTCCTCCGCATTCGTTTCCTATTCGACTTCGGAGTCGTGACCGAGCCCCAGGAAAGCCGCGCACGATCAAAGTGATCAGTCCGCCGCGGCAAAATCAGCGCCGGACTGATCGCCGGCGAAACCGCTTGCATCCCTCCGTATATTTACAATTTAATGCGCAGCTTAAGCTCTCAAAAATTGAATAATAATTATACTATTTGTGTTTGTTTACTTGGTGAGAGAGAGAGCAGAGTTACGAAGAAAGAGAGGGAGGGAGCTTTTGTTTGTTTGTTTGTTTTTCAGTTATACAATGGTTTTATTGAAATTTATTTATGACTTGTTGTTGGGAAATTTCTTGTCTCTTCAAATTGTACGTACGTGGTTTTCAGAGCACGGCTTTAGAATGACTAAATTGCCCCTTGTTGGCCAACTTAGGCTTTCACATTATTCCGCCAAACCCTATGCCTCCTACAATGTGGACCACTTAATAGTATGTACGAAACTAAGATGACAAAATTCAACGCCTAGGGTTACATCTGGTATTTTCTATAAGCGGGCTGATTGATGGTATTTTTCTTTCCTGTTCTGGTGGCTCTTTTGATTTGCTTGGAAAAAGAAAATATATATATATAAAAAAGCTAAGCAAATATACATACTATAAGATAGGATTTCTCCAAAATTGAATATCATGCCCTAATAAAATTAAAGTTCTTGAGGAATGTGTGTGTTGTTGGCCTTGGAATACTATAGTTAATGACTGAGACCAAAAATCTCAAGTACGAATCCTTAGAAACACAATCTTTAAGTTTAATGAACGTTACAATTATTAAAAAGAAAAAAAGAAGGTCCTTCAAAAATGAAAAGTTGGAAGTGTTATAGGCAGTGTTAAAATGCTTCCTCCATCAAACAATATGTCCAGAAGAGTTTCAAGAATAATATATTAAAATATGTGAAATCTAAAAACTCAAACTAAGAGTTAATAACGAATGGTCACAGCAAGTGATTATTTACAGGTACAATTTAATTATTACATGAAAATTCCAATATTCCTTTTGACATGCACATGGGCAAAAATTTATACTTGCACTTATTAACTCATAGTATAGGTTCAATCTGGTAGCATCTAAGGAACAATGTTGGCCCCTTCTTTAAATTATTACTGCTATATAACGACGTCGCTGTACGAGTTTGAGTAGGTTTAGCTTCGTTGTTAAAAAAAGAGAGAAAAAACAAGTTTTACTCCTATATAGCATGTCAACTCAAATAGAATATTACTCGTACTTAAAAATAAAATAAAATAATAACATCATCATTCATCAAATACTTATACGGGATATCTTCATAATTACTCGTACTCTTTTTAACACGGGACATCTTCATCTAGAAAAATTATTAGCTAGCCCTTGTATGATCGCGTATCAGTGATTGATTTTCGTTATGAATCTACTTAGTTCAAGTTAAATTCGATGATAATTCCTCTCCACAATTTCTTCACACACACACAGATACAATTTTACATATATACATAGTTTCTGTCAAATCGGTTCCATCCATTTCCACCTCTTAACGTCAAAACATGTGAAGATTTTCTTTTATGATTTTACTTTAAGACAACCCCAAGAATTATTAATCCCTTAGAAGTAAAGCACATTGAGAAAACATGAAAGACAATACACATCTTCTTAAAAAAAAAATTAAACCCAAATTTTTTGGACGTAAATACTCATTTGTGGCTGAGATATTTGACGCCAAATCTGAATCAGTTAACTGAAATAACGACATTAACCGTCTTCAATGTCCTTAATTAATTATCATGTTTTACGTCCACGTCATCCCACCAGTCATTCTCATCATGCTCGAATATAAAAGATAGTATGATTCATCGCATGAAGGGGGAAAAAAGCATAGGTTGAAAGAGTTGTTTGGTGATGTACGTATAAACTCTAGTCTCTCTCTAGCAAAAAGTGATCGATCTTGCATGTGCGTAGCATAACTATTCTACTCCAACTCGACTCGACTCGACTCGACTCGACTGGACTCCACTCGTGAAGCTGGATTTTACAGCGTGATATTCGTGAGTTTAATGTGCTAGCTAGCTATATCTTTATGCAGATGTATTGCTTTTCTTTTATTCTGCCTTTTCACCCCCACTATCGTCGTATACGTTCAGTTGAATTTATAATGTTACTACCTTCTCTTAATTGATCCTAAAAGAAATTAAAATATGGACCTTATTTTTTAAATTTAAATTTCTTAGGGCTATACAAAAATGTCGCTGGAGGAGTGGAAGATTCGCGAAGAGCTAGAGCGAGAAGTAGAAAATGATTTGGAGAGAGAAATTAAAGATGGGATCTATGGTTTGGCCATGAAATTACACAAGCTGTACCTGCACCAAAGAGAAACAAGTGAAAGTAGAATGATGCGACAACCATCCAAATCCAATCAACAAAAGAGAAAAAGGAAATCAAGAAAAACAATTGTGTCTGAGGTTAACATAAAGATCAAAATGGAGGGTGGAACCATAATCGAGATTAACGAAAACAAGAAAGAGGATTGTCGTATCACTAGCCCTAACCCTAGTCCTAAATCTAACCATAATCTTAATCCTAATCTTAAACAAGCTCATTATGGTCGTCGAGTCAAGTTTGATTGGACGCAGAGTCTTAGATCAGGATCTGACAATTTGAGTGTTGATTCAAATTTTGCGGGTAAAAAATTGCATAAACTTCGTAATACTAATTGCATGCCACGTAAGACTGCATTGTTAGAGATGGGATGGAAATAATTTAGCCAACTAGATCATGTTTGATTAATTTGATTAATTAAGCGATTATTAATCGGTAAAATGGAAAAACATAGCTAGGGTTGTGATTTTATATATCTAATTTATTTGTAAGTGGGTAAATAAATTATACTGTGAAGGATATTGCGACTTATTTATCAGGTTGAGTGTGACATTAAGAACCTTTACTTTATTTCATTTCATTTCATCATTGTAATTTTGATTGTTTTCAAAGCCCAAATCAATACATTATGGATTTTGGACCCAAGGACTTTTCTGGATTATGAGTCCATTTACCGAGGCTAGTAAAATAGTTAGTCGTTAAAGGTGATTACCGATTTGTATCGATTTTGAGTTCTCTTTTGTATATTAAGAATCGTAATCAATATTATTTTTAAAAAAATCTTGGTTCGTTTTCGGCCTTATTCTAATCTATCCAAGCATTAAAATATGTCATTTAAATATTTCAGTCGGAAAAAAGTTAATTTTTTTTCCGACATGGAGAATGTCGAGCAATGGAGTTTGAATTCTAGACTTCACTATTTATAGATTAAAGTTGGACCATACATGAATGCATATTAAGAATATTATTATGAAAATAACATAAGGTAACGTAATATAACATAACATAAGTATTACTCTTAATATTATTATGAAAATAACATAAGGTAACGTAATATAACATAACATAAGTATTACACTATCTTAGTTATATCTCTCCACTTTTAGGCAATGGCAATGATATACTGTAATTATCCATTTTAGGCAATGACAACGATATCCATTTTAGGTAATGGCAGTAATTATTATAATTGATGAAGACGTTACGAGATTTCATTAAGAGCTCTTTGCAATTACGCTACTTCATTTTATTGGATAAATTTAGAATTATTGAATTAATACAATTAATAATATCTAAGCACGTGTACTATATTGCAATAATTAAGTAGTCCTATATATAGTAGGCATTTTAATATGTTTAGGGAACCAAAAAAAGCACATAGAAATCCAAACTAAGATTTGGTCCCCGGATGTGGACCATTACAATTTTTAAAAATGGGTTTGGTACAGGTTCAACACATTAATTATTATTTAACTCTATTTCTTTTTCGTTAATTATCTTTTGATCTGATCACATGTGCATAAGTTTTTTTTTTTTTTTTTTTTTCACTAACATTTTCCTGTAACATATGGATTTTAATTTTCTTGAATTGTTTGATATAATCATGTTATGGTTTTGTTTGAAAAAAAAAAACTAACTCAAACATGTAAATAGAAAATTAAAGCTCAAAATTAAAGTAAAAGAATTAATGCCAGATTGTAAAGTAAAAATAACATATTAAACCAGTATTTTAAGTTAAGAAACATATAGTATATGACAATTGACATCGACTCTTGGAGATTTTCACAGCCTATTATTATTATTATTATTATTATTATTATTATTATTATTATTATTATTATTATTATTATTATTATTATTATTATTATTATTTGTTTTGGTTCAAATCCTTATCCAGCTACAATATGGCTATTTATAATTTTCCAATTCCATCATACAACTTTGAATTCGTATAAATTTATTTAGATTTTCGATTCAATTTACAATATTTCTGTGTAAATTAGTCAATCAAGCTTGATGTTCCCTCACGCTAATCAGCAACATTTGAATTACTATTAACTAGTGTACAACTTGTCGAAAATTGACGGGATATTATTAGACATAATTTGCTTAATAGTTATTGAAATTTATTTAGAAAGTGAAAATAATTTTTTTTTCTAATTAAATTAAAGAATATTATTCTCATTCTCCCGTTTTCATTAACTATTTTTTATCCTTTTGGTTTAATTTAATCCACATACTTCAGTAAGATTATTAAAATTATTAGCCGCAATTTGTTTGCTTGTTATAAAAATTTATTTTGAAAGTGAAATCTTTAATTTCTAATTAAATTTAACAAAATTGTTTATGCAATTCTCCGGTCTTCATTTACTATTTTTCTTCCTTTTTTGGTCTAATTTTAATCCAAATACTTCATTAAAATTATTAAAAATATTAGCCACAATTTACTTGATAGTTAAATTAAAAAAAAATATTCTGCGATTCTCTCGTCTTCATTTACTATTTTTGATCATTTTTTAGTTCAATTTTAATCCACAGATTATTTAAGTATTAGACGCAATTTTTTTAGTAGTTATAAAAATTTATTTTGAAAGTGAAAATCTTTATTATCTAATTAAATTCAAGAAAATCGTATTGTCATTTTTATTTACTATTTTTGAACCTTTTAGTTCAGTTTAATCTATATATGCACTTCAGTAAGATTCAAGAAAATTGTTCTGCGATTCTCTAGTCTTCATTTACTATTTTTATCTGTTTTAGGTCAATTTTTATCCACATATTTCATTAAGATAATTAAAATTATTAGCCGAAATTTGTTTGGTAGTTGTATTTAATAATATGAAAATTAGAGGATTTAAATAAATAGGAATTGATGAATGAGGGGGCGCCACATAAAAGGGAGGCAAGGTATAGTCTTTCATTTAATTAATATAGATAATATATATATAAAAATAAAAGTAAGGAGAGAGAAAGTTTTAAAATCAATTTTGACTAATTCTAATTTATTTTGACCAATCCACCATGAGCAGTTAGATACATAGCAATTTACTTGAGAGTGGAGCATATACTGATATACATGGCTGAGAAAAATACGGTTCACAACACCTTTTTAGCCAACATGCTCTTTTGTTAAATCTTCAAACTCCATATAATTAAGGGTGAAAATCGGTTCGGTTACGTGTTAACCGCACCGATAATCGATAATCGATAATCTTTTAACACGTCTTTTTGTAACCAATAATCGAACCGTAATTATTTTCGATTAACCAATAACCGCTGCGGTTATTTCGGTTCGATTTTCGATTAACCTATTTTAACCGAATATAATTATGAAAAGTAAAAACAAAGAATAAAGCATAAAAATTGTTATGCAAGCCACAAATATATTTAGAGTTATATTTTATTATTTACATCAAAATTCTTCAAATTGTTATATGTGAATGTGATCATGAAATAAGAGTTCAAACTTCAATCAAAATAAACATGAATTCGAATTTTCTAAGAATTTGTTATTACACAACACACACTTAAATTTATAAGAGTATTGTCCATTATAAATAAATATATAGGATGCAATAGATTTTATCCAAAATTGTATTATTGTTGAAATATACGATACCTAATTAATTGCATTGCATTATAGTATATGATTGATTATGTTAAAACATAAAACTAGTATTAGTAAATAATAACAATATTATGCTATGAAAGTAGAGTACTACATAAAATATATTAGTAGTAACATTAAGATATAAGATGAGAGTACTAGTTGCAATATATTAGTAATAATATTGTATTTAATATATGAATTAAGAATTCGGTTAATTCGGTTATTATCGGTTCGTTTTCACTAATTTCATAACCGATAACCGAACTGATAACCGTAATATGCGGCTTTCGGTTAACCGAAAACCGTAAGTTTTCAGTTAAATCGGTTATTAACCGATTAACCAAAACTAAATTTCCGATTTTCGGTTGAATCGGTTATTAACCGATTAACCAAAACTGAATTTCCACCCCTAATATAAATGCAGAAATAAAGTCACATTCAATTGGACTCTTAACATTGTTGTTGGCATTGTATCTGGTTTTTGGTAGGCGTTCTTTTTATTTTGGTTAAGATTATAATTATATTCGCTTTGTCTTGGCAACACTCTAGAAGGACAATACTCTCAACATAGTTTTTCGATGCGAGGTTATAAGATTTTTGTACTTTTTTTCCTCCATCATTTTGCAGTTTAGTTTCATTAATTTTTATGATAATATATATATATATATATATAGATAACCGATATACTACTCACCTTTCGTGAGCATCATTCGTGGGCACCATCGATTTGTCCATATTAATATTATTTTATTTGATTTTTGTTATTGTATTTTAATTTTATACCTTAAAAAATGTTATTGAAATCATTTAATTGAAAAATTACATAAAAATCTTATATCTCGACCACACATCTCAAAAAAAGGGGGGGCGCGTGAGATACACGCGCGGCGCGTGTAGCTCACGCTCCAAATTTATTTATTTATTTATTATTATTTTACTGGGCGATTTTTTCTTAAAACATGGTGCATCTAGATACTCTGTGTGGTGTATCTGGTTACACATTGTGGTGCATGTCCGATTTTTTTTTTTTTTTTCAGTTTTTTGTTTTTCATTTTTTTTAAGATTTTTTTATCTCGGCTCCGCCTTTGGCTCCGATTACTAATATAAGGATAATCGTCGGGCAACAATTTGGATTTTTCTGCTCGCTCTGAGGCTTTCGGCTCCCCTCGCTCGAATCTTGACCAGAGAAGAAGCTGCAAACTAAAAGTTATTTTCGTAAAGCATAGTGCATTTCCTTACACCTAGTGGTGCATCTGATTACACTGTCCCGTGCATATCAGTACACGTAGTGGTGCATCTCATGAACCACAATGTGGTAGATGCACCATACTGTACAATGAGATGCACCACAACATTAAACTAGATGCACCATATGTTGACATGAGATGCATTCTGCTTTATGGAAAAAAAAAATCGAAATTAGAAAAAAAATCGAAATTTTTCGTCCGAATGCACCACCCTTCTTAGCGAGATGCACCAGATGAATGGCAGAGATTAATTCTCATTTCTTAGGATAAGGGTCATTCTTATATGATCCTAATCCTATATATATATATATATATATATATGTGTGTGTGTGTGTGTGTGTGTGAGAGAGAGAGAGAGAGAGAGAGAGAGAGACCAACATCCTACCTGAGCTTTGAATAGTTTTTTATTTTTATTTTTTATTTTCGGAGAGGGATTTGCGTAAATATATAGGTGAGAGAAAGAAGGAAGTAAAACGTTGTATTACTTGAGTTTCTGAGGGAGTATTTATGAGATATTTATACAACATGGAAGAGAATCACTTTCTTTGCAGAATTAATTCAGAATATGTAAGTCATTTTCATGTGAAAACAATGTTCTTCAAACTAATCTTCTAAAACAAAAAAGTTCTTCAAACTAATTAAATATTTGATAACCTGACTATTTTAATTTTTAAAAGTCTTACGAGGATTCAGTGGGAGAGAAATGAATTGAAACATGACAATCAAAATATCAATTGTGCCGCCCAACAGTGACATATGAAGAAAACAGTAATCTCTCTCTCTCTCTATTCTTTTAAATTGAATAGCACAACGAAACCATTCAATTTCTTTTTTTGAATCTGATATGTTACCAAGTGTTTATTACTATATTATAGTGATATTCTCATCTGTTTGTTTATTCCCTAAAACCTCTCTCTAATTCAGTTTATTGTTCCGCGCATTATCTCAATTCCATCCTCATAACTCTGATCGACAACAAATTGAATGTCTCTAATTAATTATGTACAATTAATAACGAATTTCCATAATCCGAGGCAGGATGATGGCTCAATGTTAGAAGAAACATGGGTGTACATGTAGTACACCCATCCTTTACAAGTGAATATTTTAATAATTCAGTTTAAAATATTAAAATATTTACTTGTGAAGGGGTAATTACATGTACATCCATATAAGAATTTCTACACTGTTAGAATGAGAAAGTTTATGATAAATCACCTACTGTCAGGGTGTAATTCATCATTAATGTGTTGTATCCATTAAGATCTCATGTTTCAAATGTATGACATGCTTAAAATGTTGATCTACATAGAAATTTTTTATTTTTAGGCACAATGTCTCTGATGAATCTTTTATTTATGAATCACAATTTTAAGTTTATAAATACTAAGTACAATATAGGAATGTATGCTATTTGTAGGTAAATATGAAACTAATGAAAGTAGTTTGTTTGGTTTTTACACGTCTTTTTTTTTTTTGTTGGGGGGGGTGGGGGGGGGGGGGGCTATTTCTATATGCCATCTTTTATGGTTACATATTGAAGGATGAGAGTATTTTCCATGAACTTTTTTTGACATGAGAAGAGGGACAGGTGGGGTTCGAAACATAACTCTCACTGTTTACAGATCAAGTTGCACAGTTTTGATGAAGAGAGCAATAGAATAACTATCTTTGTATGAAGCTCAAAATCCTTTTTTTTCGTTGCATTGTGTACATTCCTTTTCATTTTGTTGGACAATTTTTCTATGCCCAGTGCATAAAGTCGATGCTTCTAAGCATACCGGGAAAGACGTGCGTGTTCTCGTGCAATTCTGTGAGCCTGGCGACGTCAGCGGTGTTTGGCCCTCCTCAAATAGACGTCGCCGAAAGCAGATCTGATGGCCCGACAGAAATTCTTGAGACATGTTGTGCCCGTTGTCCCTCCAACGTGCAGATATACGTCATACTGATCGGTCGCTCCACCATTGGCGAGTTGCCTCAGAGCAACTGCGCACTTCACCCATGGGTGAAACCCCATCCTTCCCGTTGAATCTTGGAGTTGCTGAAAATAAGGCTCACGAGCGGTCAAAGTTTCAGCTATCCTCAAGAACAACCTCTTGCTCATTCGAAACCGTCGACGAAAGACAGCTTCACCCCATATAAGATTGTCGGTAAAATGATCGCGTTTAAGGCGTTGTTCGGCCTCCTCCGATTTCGGAGCACGTACGTCCTCGTCTCCAGCTCGTCATCCTCCTCATCATCACTATATGCTTCTTGGTAAAGCTGAATGGCTCGTCGACTCAACTAGATATTTATTTGATGTTGCTCCTCGTCCTCATCCCAATTGAAAAACAAATCCCTTAAACTCATAGTATTTTTTTTGTTTGGAAATTTAAAGTGGAATTGAGAGAGAAGAGAATAGATTTGAAATAGAATTGAGGTGTGCAATGAGATAAAGGTGAGTTGTATTTATAAGGAAATTTGAGAAAAAAAAAATCGTTGGAAAATTTATTAAAAAAAAGGGACGAATGGGTGACACGCCGCGTATCCCCAAACTAATAAAGAAGTGAGTTAAGAGTGGTGTCTATCGATCGACACCACCATCGGCTCTACCCTTTGACCCCGAAGATGGACCCCGACTACAACGGGGATCGACCTCGCTAGGTTGATTGAGGGGAGACGATCTTCCCCTCGACCCCGAGGATCGACTCCCCACTACAAATGCTATAATAAGCTATCTTTTTTTTTATAAATAAAAATTTATTCACGCACGAAGGGTGCAACCCAATAACGAGATACAACGTTTAACAAGGAAAAAAAGAGCCAAACAACAACAAATTAAGGCAACAAGATGGATTACAAATCCAAACACCCAAACCATAACAAGTAATACTAGGAAATAGATTTGATACCCAAAACCAAAACTTCACTTTAATCATCTCGATAAGGTCATCGTAGCAACTTGACGAGTTCTTGAAAACTATCTCATTTCTATGAATCCATATAAGTTCCATATAACACAAATCCATATAGCTTTCCACCATTCCACCGAACTTTTCATCCTTGCAATTCCCAAATGTTGCACAAAGTGACAAGACGAAGTATTATGCCAACATAATTAATTCCAAACCAACTATAGCAGCTGTCCCACACTCTATATGCAAACGAGTAAGAGAAAAATAAGTGTTTAACTGATTCAACTTGTGTCGAGCATAAAGGGCAAATGTCATCCTGAAGCTCACGAAGCACTCCTTACTCAATAGGATAATATGTAACGAACCAAGTGATGTTTAAATATTGAAGTTTATCCTAAAGGATAATATCTAACGAACCAAGTGATGTTTTGCAGTTAGAAATACTGTAGTATTTGAATGTTAAATGTGTTCAAATTTAATGATTTAAATTTTTGACATATAACATTTAAATTGTACAAATTAGTGGAAGATGGGATGACAAGGTACTTTTCCCAACTCGTGACATTGCAGATTATATTATACTTGTATTTCATCATCGCGCATTGGATAGTATCATTGTTTCATGTTTTGACGACGGAAACGACTAATATATAGATGAAATATTTGTCCATACTTCGCTTAAATATTGGTGGGTCTCTGGGGAGAAGGTGTATTCTTTTAAAATAAATTTTGGGAAAATTGCATAGAAATACCCGACCTTTTCCAAATTCCGATTCTATAACAATCTTTTTTAAATTCGCAAACAATGTAGTCAGCTTCCAATTTGACGCAATGTCAGTCCGGTGAGCAATTCCGGCAAGAATGTCGATGCTTACGTGTCAAAATCTGACGTGGCCATAATTTTGATGATTTGGACATATTTTATGTGATTTGGACCAAACGACGTCGTTACACATGGCCCAAATGACGTCGTTTGGTTCCTGCTACTTCGACTCCCACGCGACCCTCCACTCCACACTTAGATTATTTTTCATTTCAGAATCTCGAAGAGCCCTATTCCATTTGTTCTCAAATCCTCATTAACACTAAAAAATTGTTCGAATCGCAGTCGACATCGTTGTTTATTGTTCGAATCTCAGTCGAAATTGTTGTTTATTGTCGTTTCGAAGCATCTTTGTTGCGCGAGTTGTCCCAAAAGCACGAATATGACAACAACCATGGGGAACAAGTAGGTCTCGATTCTCATTTCATATGTATTATTGTTGTTTACCTTTATGAAAAAATCGATATTTTGCACCAAAAAAATCTGAAATTTGTCCATATTAGGGGTGCAGTCGAATCTAGGGTTTGTTGCTGAATTTTTTTTCTTTGTTTTTCTTGGTTTTTGTCAGCTATTTATTTACTCTTTACATTCATCATGGGGGTCGATTTATGCAACTGGATAAGACAAATGTGCATGCTGGGGGTGAATCTGAGGGGAAATTTCATCTAGATCCTGACACATTTGAGTATTTTGACGTGGAAGACTTAGGGGGGTGTATTGGATTGTAGAGTCTGGTGGAATTTAAAGGAATCAGAAATCTTGGGGTATTGGATTGACAAAGTTTAAAGGAGTTTAAACTCTGTCAAATTCCTGAGGTATTCAATCGATAGATTTTAAACTTTTCCAAACTCTTGCGGTATTCAATTCTCTATCGATTTCTCTGGATTCTTCAGATTTTATAGAGTTCAACGGATTTCATCCCAAAAAATACAAAGGACGAAATTCGAGCTCTGGACCTGGGAATTCGATGGAATTGGTATTAGCGGGCGCTGATGACATGCGATCGTTGATGTGTGTTGCTCTTGTGCATCTCCCCCGGTCGCTGATGTCCCGCGTCCATAATAATCTCATTTGCTTGCAAACTAGAAACAACTGGGAAAAATCATACTAATTTTAAACAAAGCTTAAAGATTGAAATCCTGAGCTTGAGATGAAATTTTTGAAGTAAGAAGAATCTAACCAGCCTACCAACTTGCTATGGTGAAGAATATGTTCGATACGTACCACAGGACGACGAGCTACTAGTCTGGAACCGGCGAAAGCAAAGGTTCATTTCTGAAGAAAGCATCCAAATTCCCACAAAGCGAGTTGGTATAATTCTGCGAAGGATTCCTCAGTGAAATTTGTCAAATGCTGTAACATTTTACAGAACTAAACCAACATATCATGAGGTGTTTTCTTCCTTCCCTGAAATCCACGCCCATGGACCACCCACGATCGTGGTAATGGGATGTCATCCACGCCCATGGACCACCCACGATCGTGGGAATGAGATGTCATCCGCGCCCATGGACCACCTACGATTGCGAGGATGTAGTGTTGAACTCGGCCAAACTTCTTAAAAATCGACGCCGAATTCCTCCCAACTCCACACTCAACTCTCATAAACTCCATCCAACTCCATGGAATTCAACTCCATTAAAATCTTTCAAACTCCACATCCAATACACACCCCTTAGTTGAGAAACTTGGGTATGCTTCATGGTCAAATATCTAGTGGAAAATTCCTAAATCTCAGTCATTTAGAGTCCTAAAAAATGATAAAGATGTTATGGAAATGTTGTCTTGTATTGATTTTGAAACTAGGGTTTTACATATTTATGTTGATGGTGGGATTCTATCTGGTGATGAGGTTGGGGGTGTTTCTGAGAGTGACAATGTATTTAAGGTTGATGGGGTTGGGGGTGCTTGTAAGGGTGAGAATGTTACAGATGGGGGTGTTATTGATGGGGTGTTTTTCAGGATTCTCTTGAGACAATGCTTTGCTTGTAGGCGGTTTATTAAGTTAGTAACAGATCTAAAGAAAAAATTAGTAACTAATGTGGTATTTTGTTTCATCCAATTAAGTTGATAGCTATAAGTTCTAACTTTTAAGGTGTAATCAAGTCGAGTATTGTTCAATTAATATCATATCTAGTTCAAGTTTTATTTATTCAACATTAATACTCACGGCTTAATTGAATGTAAATGAGCTTTCTAAATTTGGATTTGAAAATAATATTTATGATTTTCTTTTTAAATAAATTTTTTACCAACAATATACACGCAAGAGTAATTTAATATGGATCAGTAATACCAAATTAAAGCTTGACTTATTCTTTTTCTAAGCTTCATGAAATGAGTTTGAACGAGCGTTTACTGTTTTTTTTTTTCTTTTTTTGCCCCAAGTGAACGAGCATTTATTGAGGTCGGATCTTAATAGCTCTACTTACTTGCATCTCTTAATTAATTGGTAAAAAAAAAATGAAAATTGCTAATTAAAGGCCGAAAAATTAAATAACAAAACCCTTGAAAAACCATCAATTTTCTGAACATGAAGAAGGCTTTTAAAATTAATTAATTAGATTTTCTGAAATATTTCAAAACAAAAATGATTGAATTATTTGACCGAAATACTAAGGGTTATGATGTGGACCACATTATGATTTATCATATAAATAAGCAGCTTTAAGTGATACTCAGAATCATCACCCACAACAGCAAATTTGCAGTTGGCAGGTAAAAGCATGGGCTGCACCACAAATTTCAAATTATTAATTTGAATTTCTCATCTCCAAACAAAGGATGAACACAAAATGACAAATTCTTACAGAGCTTACTTTATTTAGGCCTATATTTGAAAAGGTAGAGGTTCGTATTTTGATATATACTATCCACAAGTAACTTCTCATACTTTGTGAATATATATGCCAAACATCAATTAGTTAGATAATTATTATATCAATTAACATATGGCATAGTAATATATACTCCAAATTTTTAAAGAAATAAAATATACATATGTGAACAATAGTAACATAGAACACGCAAAGCATTGTGTATTGCAGTAGAATAATCCACTAATTCTATTAGATATATAATTCTATATACATTGTGTATTGGATTCTTATCATCATGACTTAAGAATGATAAATTAAAGTTCGGACAGTAAATGAATATTGCTAGTACTCATTATTTCAGTACGTAATATATGACGGAGGGAGTATTGAGTATGATAAATTATCGAAAAATTGTGTGCATGTGTTAATCTAGTAGTAGTGTGGTGAATGCTCGAGCCAAATATCATGAGTTCGAGTCCACCATTTTATGAGCTAAAAAATTAAGAAAAATGTCAAGTAAAAGATAAAAAGATGGTAGCTAGAATCCACAGTTTTAAAAGATTAATTTTTATTTCTTTAGATTTGAATCACTAATAATAAGTGAAGGGAGAAAGGAATATATAGCATACATTATTGGACTAGCATTTTTGTTTCGCTAAACCGGACACAGTGAAATCATTACTGCATGTGACTGCACAAGTCAAATACATTCCGCTAAAACTAAAAGCATCTCCGATCCGGCCAATACAAAAAAAATTTCAATACTTTGACATTTTTTCAATATACTAGTATCATGCAACTGTTCAACACAGTGACCACCATAATTGAATAAAGAAAAACGTAAACTCAAAGAAAAAGATGTCTTATTAACAACTCAAGAATCCAATTAGAACCTCAAAAAGAAAAAGGAAAAAAGAAAAAGAAAAGGAGGGTCCGGTGGGGTGGGGGGGGAAACAACCTATGATTGAACTTTTTTTTTTTTTTTTTTTTCTGGGAAGTAAAACAGCACAAATTTATGTTGTGTAATAGCAATAACATTCATCTGAAAGATATATGTATATGTTGGTGAAAATTCAAGCATTTGTGTCTATGGTATGTTCCAATTTTAGTGCCCACATGTTCCCTTTACAACATCACACACACCACACGCACATATATACACACAAAAGTTGGAATATTAAAAAGAGGAGATTAATTGGTAAGAATTTTAACATGGAACAATTAAAGTTGGAACATCAAACTTGGAACTGTAGCAGCAGACACATTTTATTTTATGCAATAATACTAAAATGCCTCAAACATAATACATAGTACTACTTCACATCATCAATTAATACTATATAGGAGTATACACGTACGTAACACACATAGTTAGACGGTACTTGAGTAGAGATAATAACACTAGTATTAATTTGGAATAAATGAATGAGAGAGAGAGAGAGAGAGAGAGGCTGCAAGGCAGGAGTTATGTAAAAGAAAGTGACAAAAGGAGAAGAAGACAATGTGAGGCTAAGAAGCCATGGAAAAGAAATATATATGTTCATCTCTTTCCTTCCCAATGTGCACACCATTCTATGATCAAACACCTAAGCTAGCTTCTTAATTTATTTTTCCAAGATCCACCATTTATATACTCCATATGAGTAACATATGTGCATGCACAGTTATAACATCTCGTGAACAATACTACTTGTATATATAGAAATCTAGGTAGCAACTGCTAATTACTTATTTGAACTTACTTTACTACTCTTGCAGGAATCTTGAATTTAATTGAGCACATCAAATTAGAAAGTTATAATCATCAAGGAATTCTAGCTGTATTTTGAATTCAATGCCACTTGGTGAAAATAAATTAATGTGGAAGCTAACCAAGGAAGGAAATTGAAGAATTTAACCAGAAATAGAGATGAGAGGATTGAGAGAGGCAGCTAGCTAGCTGTTCAATGGAAGAGAAAACCCTATCCACATCTCTAATTCGGAGGGGAGTAGTAATTCAATCCAAAATTCTTAAATCCATGACAAAATTAAAGCTAGCTTCTTTCTCGAACAATTAATCATAATAATGCAAAATAAAATAAATAAAAATTACTGCTAGTTTAAAAATGAAAGATGAGAAAAACCCTAGTTGAAACTCAAGATGAAATGATGATAGTAGAGCAAGAATGTTTACAAATTTCCGAGGATACAGATTGAGATTAGTTGTCCCATCACCTAATATTACAAACAACAGGAGACACACACATATAGACTATAATTAATTTGGGAAGAAGCAAGAGATGATGAATTAATTAAGCCTAATAAACTAGTACTACAAATTAACTAGGTAGCTAGGTTTTGATCAGTAATTTTCTTACCAAGAGTGTGCTTGTTGTTGTGCATCCAAACCTTAAGCACGTGTCTCTTTATGCCCAATTCATTACAGAATTGCTGCACTAATTCCTCATCTTGCTTCTGAATCTTCCACCCCAATCTCTCCGCGAAATTCAGCATCTTCTCCTTCTGTTCTTGGCTGAACTTCGTTCTGAACCTCTTCTTCTGCGACCCGCTGCTGGGGTTAGAGTAGTAATTGTACTCCTCCACCTCGTCTCGCGACCCTCCGCCGCCGGAGCTCGACGGCAGGGCCAGCAGCGCCGCCCTCTGCTGCTGCGGCGCCGCCACGTGGACGTACCCACCGGGAGCGCGGTACCCGAAATGGCCGTGGTGGGTCAGGAGCAGCTGCTGCTGCTGCTGGGGGAAGGGGAAGAATGCGCCGCCGCCGCCGCCCTCGGCATCTTTGCGGTGGAAGTTGCGGTGGCAGTTACAGGCGGCGCACCTGAGTGACTCGAGGGTGCCTTCCTCCCCCGCCGCGATGAACTCGCCGCAGCCGTCGACGGCGTGCCCGCCGATGCCGACGGCGTGGTTCTTCAGGCACTCCTTGTAGCGGCACTTGCGCAGCAGCGACGGCGGAGGCGGCCGCGGCGCTGAGTCGACGGGGGAGTTAAGCTTGGGCGAGGCAGCTCGAGTTGAGTCGTCGTAACTCGGGCCCAACCCGATCTCTCCTTCTTGCTCCTCTTCTTGATCTTCTTCATACTCCATCCCTTTTTCTTAACTTTTAAATTCACACCTTAATCACCATCTATCGCCTATATATAAATATAATGCCTTAACATGTTTATTTTGGACATCTCTTTTTCTCTTAAATTTTATTTCAACGCGCCTACTTTTTAATTTTTATTATACTTTATCAATCCTTAGGTTTGCGTTGTTGATGCATTAAGTAAAAAACAATAGTATTAATTAATTTGTACTACTACCCATTTTGATATGACTACTAATTTATACTCTCTTTGTTAACATACTATTAATTTGAAGAATTCAATATTATTATTTGTTAATCAGAACTACCCATTAACATGTAGTACATAATTTTAAGTAGTAGTAGTAGTATTTATTAGATTTAAGTATATATAAGACCTTTCTACTTTGTAGTAGTAGTAAAAATTATACATGACGTCATCATGTAGTTACTATGGTACAAATATATATATATATATATGTGCATATATATATATATATATGGGTGTGCACACCCTCATACCTATCTTGTTAAGGATTAAGTACGATATAATTATAAGATAGAACTATTAAATTTCATGGATTGAGTTAATTGAAATTCTCGAAATGATGTATCTAATGATTCAACAATTATATCAAATATCATTAATACAATAAAAATTACGTTGATACCCAAATGATTTAACAATTATCATATCAATTACCACATCAAATTAAATAACCGCGTCAAATAAATCTATGAACAAGAATATTTATAGGTCTTTTATACGAAAAGTAATAATAAAATTAAACTTAATTATGACATAGTTTCATTTTTTGGCAGGTTTTTGCATAACGCGTGAATTTTAAATTATATCTACTACAAAGTCTACAATACTAATATTATAAAAAATTGTTAAATTCAGTACTAACGGACTTAATGTGCTCGGCAAATTTAGCTAACATAACAACGCTGTTTTCATTGTGCTGAGTAAATATGTCAGAAAATTAGTCGGACGGAGGGGTTTGTCTTAATTTAAAAAGGAATTATATAAACTTTTTGAATGCAAATTATTCTATTTTCCAGTATTTCCTTTTGACCCAAAACCTAGAACAACCGGCAACCTATAGCTCCAAGTTTAATCGTTTTCTCTTCTATAAAAAAGATTAGTTAAAAGAAGTAAAGATAAAGATAAGATAGCGAGAGTGGACAAAAAATTTCCTTCCAAGTGTATAAAGAACTCTTATGCTTCCCATTTTCTGAATCTCTTTTTCTTTCTCTCTCTTCACTAATATGTTTATTTTGTTGTAGTTCGAACTGTATTTCAAATTTTGACCATATCTTTTGTTATGTTTAAAATATATCAACAGATAGACCATATTGAAATTCTGCAAAGGTTGATTACATCTTCATCAATGGGTGACATAATTTATTGTTTAGTAGAATAAGAATACTATTTTGGAGCAAACATATAACATGAAAATGGGTTATTTTACAGTTCATAAAAGCAATCTATACATCTAGACGAACAATTAAGATCTAGCACTTAATTAAATACACATAGGTCGTGATTTAACATTTAAGAGCATTCCCACCAAAGATCTTAAAATCATTTTTAACAATAAATTTAGATTAAAACAATAACAAAAAATAAGATAAAACTAGTATCCAACATATATCTCAAATTAGACAGATCCCACAAAAATATTTACTTCTTTTTAAATATTTTTCTAAATTTACCCTTCCAAAATTATTTTTATCTCACAAATTGAATTGGGCTCACAAGTTTTATGAAATAACTAATGTAAAATAAGAGAACTATTGTATACATTTGTAAAATGTGATTGTTACAAGAGAGAGAATTATACATTAGTAATTCAAATTGATGAATTTGTTAATTGAGTAGCTCGATTGGTATCAATCATCCATCGGAGGTTGAAAAAAATGTGTACATATTCATCATTTGAAATATTACTAAGTAGGAGTATATTATATAGAGAGAGTGTGTGTTTTATTATCTTACCTACCAATTTTTAGACACAGTGCGTCTAATTAATACAACTATAAAATACAATAATATTGTCAATGTTTGGACATTGGAATAAATATATTCCTATTAAATTTTGTCAATGTATAATATATTTGGATATTCTCGAATCTGTTTGGACATTAGTATTCGAGATTCTGCTTTATATTTTCTTTTTTTCCATTACTTTTCTACAAAATACGGAAAGATTGTAAAAATAAATTAATACAATAATTTAAAAATGAAATCGTGAATGAACCCACTAACACACACGGTGGGTTTATAGAATTGAAATCGCGTAATGAACCCACTAGAGACGCATTCTCGTGATGATACTCCTAGGAAACAATAAAAATATGTATACATAATATAAAAAATTAATTATATTTATAAACATAAATAACTCGATCAATCGTTTATATTATATGAACACAATTAATTCGGTCAGGTATTTGCCAGAATATACGATCAAAAATATTTATATTTGAAGTGCAAATTCCAAAAATCACCCTGATCACGAGGGATTTGAATAAAATGTGGACGTCTTTAAAAGTTGGGAATTTGAGCAAGAAGAAGAATTTATTGAGGCAAATTATTACTACATTATTATCGCGTGTTTTTGCATTGAATTTAAACAGGATTGGGAATTGGGATCGCTACGACCGTACGATGTTCAATTAAAAATATGTTGAATATTTTTATTTCTTTTCTTTTTAATTGAACTGTTTTAAAGAAAAAATACCACAGCGAAAAAACAAATGAGGGGGTAAGTAACAACGGTACAGTACAAAAGTAGGGAGTGTAATCAAAATTGCATCTGCAGTAACAGAAGCACGGAGCAGAAGAAACGAATCCAACAATTTCTTTCAACACACGGTGACCGTATAAGTGTCATCTACGCGCTACTGATCGCAGTGATCGATGTGATTAGCGGCGGCGCGTGAGGCGGCGCGCTTGAGTATGCATGTGATAGCAGTTTAATTATCTAAGGGGAATATACTATAATTCTCTCTCCTCCTACAAAGTAACCTATTCTTTTAGATTTAAGAACAGTGATTTAATGGATAGAAAATAAAAATTATTAGTAATAAAGTTCACATCATTTTGTAAGAGAGTGCAATTTTATAAATCGAAATCAAACGTTTAGGTGGAACAATTAAAAAAGAAATTCCTTATCCGTCCCTCAACAATTCTCATAGATAACCATGTCATAGACTTTAAGAGATTATAGTAGTGACTAGTGAGTACCGTGTGAATGGAGAAAGATAAGTACTATATAGAGATTTTAATAGATAAGAAATTAAGAATATATAGTGGGATATGCTTGGTAAATTGTGCAAATAAGTTAAAAGATAAAGAACAATAGATAAAAATATGAAGTGGGGTATTGACTAAAAATAAAAATAGTACTACTAGGTTGAAATTAGTACTGCACTGTCCACAACAGATTGTCACTTTTACTACTCCTTCCGTCCCGTAAAAAATGACCTCTTTTTCTTTTTGATCTGTCCCATAAAAGATGATCCTTTTCCCTTTTGGAAAATAATTAATTGGACTAATTAACATCATTATTTAACTAAATACTAATCTATTGCCTAATTAACCCTAAACCCTACCCATACTTAACCCTACTCTCACACTCTCTCTCTTTAACTCGCCGTCCTCCCTCATTTCTCTCTCTCGCCTTCTCTCTATCTCTCGGTACTGGTCTCTCTCATCGCACCCCTTTCTTCCGGTGGTGCCGCCGATGAAACACACTTCTCAACCTGCTGTGATGAGTAAACCTTATGACGATTCCCCTCCCCAAATTAATTGGGAGGATTTTCAATCCCTCATTGACACTGTTGTTCCAGAAACTCCACCCTCTTCTCCACTGTCCCTTGAATATGAAGAAAGTGTAGATCTGAGCGGGAAGGTTGTTCCTGACACTGAAGATCAGCTAGATGCCGCCGACGACTGGATCGGAGCAATGAAGGTTGAATACCGGTACAGGGCGAGGAAACCGGAGGTGAGGAGACCGGTCATTCGCCGCCACATGCACCCCGTGATGAAGAGAAGTCGCCGCGCTCATCCTCTGAGCGCTAGGGTTCCGGCGGCGGAGGAAGGGAAGGCTGTGGCTTCCGTGACTCCATCCTCGATGATGGAAGTTTTACTTTCGCGCTTGTTTCGGGTGAGATCTATCCTTGGCTCACTATATTTTTTTGCAGCTATGAATTTCTGTGGACTTCGTTTTTTGGTGATGAATTACTGTGTTTATATTTCTGCTGTGTGGAATCGACTCTTTGGTGATGAATTTTTTGTGATGAATTTTTTCATATGAATTTGGCAATGTGGAATGTGGACTCTTTGTGATGAATCTGCTGTGCTGAATTTTTTGTGATGAATTTGGCCGACTGGAATCTGGACTCTTTGGTGATGAATTTGCTGTGATGAATTTTTTTGTGAATAATTTGGCAATGTGGAATCTGGACTCTTTGGTGATGAATCTGTTGTGTTTGTGCAATGTGGAATGAGTACAGTGCATAGATGATCTTTCTATGTATGAGAACTGAAATGATATGAACGCCCCTTTGTGTTGTTGCCAATGGATTAATGCATCTATGATTACAGTGCATATGTATGAGATGAAATCCATAAAACCAAGAGCTATTGCATTCATACCTGTTCATTTGCATACAAAATAGTCCTGCTTTTTACACCAAAAACATGTTCGATACACTTACTCACATGTTTTTTAGGCAAAAATCAAAAATCAAAATACTTATATCTGCAATGTCACCCCTGTACTGCCCTTTTACATAAAAAAAAACCACTGCCCCTTCCCATGCATGGTCTTCATTCAGGCCTAACTGCTCAATGAGCCTCTTCAAGGCCATCCATTCCTGCATGTTCAATAAGGTAGTCCAGTGATTCTTGGACTAGATCTTTTGGTGCTTCAAATGTCATTGGTAGGAGCCCTAGTCTATCTAGATGATCTTTCTTTCTGTGAGAATTTTGTAGTTGTTTCCACCCTTCACCTTAATCACTTCAATCATGCATGACTGCAATGTGAGAAACACTTTGTTGAGCTTTGCTGGTTCCAGCTTTTGGAATGACTCAATAACTACTTTCACCAAATCTGCTGTGGTGTTGCAAACTGTTTCATGTTGTATGGCTTGAATTGCTCTAAACCAACCCAAATCATTAATGTTCATATATGGACTATTTGGTGGTTGATTTACACTCCTTATGTCAAATCCATCTGCTGAAGCAATGGCTCTGAATTCAGGGTCATCATCTTTTATATGCGGCTTAGCATTATCTTGCTGGATGTATATTGTCTTGCTGGCCCCTTCTGGCCATTTCTCTTTGATTGTAGGCACAATCTGCTCAATAAATGCATATATTGAATGCATTTGCAGATATTGCAGTGCAGCTATTGCATTAGTTATTGCATCATGGATTTATGAGGCATGATTGTGAACTGATATCTAAATGAAATGTGACTTATTGCATTCATACCTGTTCCAGAAATATTTTTCTGATTACTGCTGTAGTGATGCTGTTAATTGGATGCTCTTCCAGAGTACTTGCTTCTCTGTTTTTTGACCTTCTCTTTGCTGGAATCATTTCTGTGAATAGGAAAATGCCTATTTTCCCATCAAACAGTAGAGTCCCATTTGCATTGTACACAGGCCTACATACTGCTGCCATGAACATGACCTTCTTAATGAATTTTTTTGACTTGCAAGTCCTATGAGGTTCTGTCTCTCCTGGTGTTAGATAATACCTGTGTGTTGTTTTTGTTATTTGAACCATTTCTCATCAATGTGCACAGTGTTATGCATGCTTTTGAACTTCAGAAATTCTTCACCTGTGCATGGCTCTAATGCCTCTAGAGCAAACTTGATCCTATGAAGCTTATTTACTGCTTTAAGCTCTGGTTTTATGGCTAATGTGTGAGGTTTGATCAGCCCTGCAGAAATCCACCTATGCACTGTACTCTTTTCCACTTTAGTACCTCCTGCCAATGTTCTGATTGTTGCTCTTTTTCTGAATGGAATGGCTTGAATCTTGACTATATCTACTTTAATTTTTCTTCCCCTGACATAATTCTTTTTCCCACTAATAGAATTCATACTCTCACCATTGGATTTCTATTTCTTTGCAGCAGCCCAGTACCTTTTAACAGTAGACTCTGAGAAGTTGAATTTTATGGTGGCTTCTTTTAGCTTCCCACGTTCTGCCTTTCCATCCTTGCTGTGCTCAAGAAGGAAATGCACAACTGAATTTCTGCTTGATGTACTTAGTTCCTGCTTCATTTTGATGTTTGTACAAATTTTTGGTGTGTGCTATAAATGCTGTTTGTTGAGTGTATTTATAGCTGCAGATATAGTGTTAAATGTAGTTGGAGGGAAATTTGAATATTGCTGTACAGGGAAGAATTCAAATGTGTTGAATTTCCCTTAGTTATTTTTACTGTAATTGGCGAAAAAAATTGTGTACATATGTATTTTTGGTGGGAAATGTGAAATGTTGCATTTGTTGTTTACATATGTATTCCAGCCGCCATTTTTTTCTGCTTTTTGATTTTTTTTCATATTTTATTGAGATAGTGGCTACAGTAATTATTCTACCCTCTATCAATAAAATACTCTATTAAATACATCAATTATCGTTAATCTATTTCTTCTTAGTCTCCGTGCCCAAACCAAAGAGGTCATCTTTGGTGGGACGGAGGGAATATTTAAGTCCACACGAAATAGTTGTCACTTTCATTTATGGTAGTAGAGCTCATATAATATATTTCCTTCATTCACGAAATGATTATCATATTGTGAACGACACGTATTTTAAGAAAATGGTAGGTAGTAGTGAATTATGTGAGTATTGTTGTGGGTGGAGTAAGGGTCCTACAATAAATGTGAGTGGAGTAGCCAAAGTGACAATAATTTCGTGGACAAACTTAAGTAGTAAAAGTAGCAACCATTTCGTGAATGGATGAAGTATTATAGTTAATCTTATATTTCTCACTACTTCACTCATATTTATTGTGGGAGTTTTACTCCGCTCACAATAATACATACTACTATCCACTAATATCTACTATTTTCTTAAAATTTGTATCGCACACAATGTAACAACCATATCGTTAGGGGTGTTCGCAGTCTCGTTTGGTGCGGTTTGATACTAAACCCAAATCAAATCATAAAATACTGTTTGGTAATTTTTTGGAACCAAACTGAACTGATTAAGTAGTAAAACCAAACCAAACCAAACTGTAATAATACGGTTTGGTTTGCGGTTTATCAATATTTTTTCATTTTCTTCATAATAGAAATAAAACGAATTAAATAAAGTTGTTGTCATGACCATATACGTTTTTATCTTTTGCTAGAATAAATATATTAGGAGTCTAGGATAGCATTATTTAGCTAAATAGTAAATTGTAAAATTATTTCACATTCTCTACTTTTTTTATCGAAAACAACTTGAATTTGTACCTTGTATTCAAAGGTGAAGATAAGTCACTGTAAAAATTAATTGGAAATGTATAGTAGATTGTAGGGTTTAATGATTCTAAATTGTACGATTTCATTAATTAAATTTGTATAACACTCAGATATGACATGCAATCAAGAAAATCTCTATTTCCTTATATAATAAATAAAATGAATCATTATATGAAATACGGTTTTTGGTTTACGATTTGGTTTGGTTTAAATTTTCTTAAAAATCAAACCTAAATCATAAACCATAATTTTTGAAAAATTTAAACCAAACCAATTTTTGACACAAAAAAAGCGAATCAAACCGTAAATTGCAATTTGATTCGATTTGGTTTACGGTTTAAACCAAACTTTGAACACTGGGAGTATATATATTTTTGTAATATACTAATGGAAAAAGTGTGCATATTTTTTTGGGAAGGAGGGAGTAGGGACTAGCGAGTATGAAGCACTGAAGCACATATATTGTATCTTTAAGGTGGGAGAACTAACTGTATACATAGGGAGTGAAATGAATTATGGTGTGAATTTAAGGCAGTCTGGTGTCTGGGTTTACGTGTAACAGTGGTTTTTCTGATATGTACTTCATCACATTATTTTACGTTACTGTAAATTCAATTATATATACATTGGCTACATACTAGTATATTTTTGTTTTCTTCAAAGATTCAATAGTTACAATTTTTTAGCGATTATACAAATTCATATAAAGAAATTGTAATAATTAATTCAAAAGTCACAAATTATATTGGAAAAATTAAAAGTTTGTCGATCGGAAATTAAAATAAGACTTTTCTTTTGTGTATTTTAAGTTAATTAGCCCCTTTTTAATTTATGCATAGAGTGGGAATCCATCCCATCTAATTTTCCACTGTACAGGATGTGTTTCTCTTAATATACTAGAACAGTACCAACTTCCGCTCAATCAAAAGCGTAATGTGTTTCCTCTCTAAAGAACTATGGTACCTCTGTCAGTTTTTAATTTATCTGCAGAAAAAAACCAAACAGTATGTGTGTGTGTGTACGAGAGAGAGAGAGAGAGAGAACCAGATTATTGTGTTTCTGGGGCATCGAATTCTTGTGATACATCTATCTATCCCAATCAAAATTTGTAAGGGCGTCGTCGTCGTTTATGTTTTATCGCTTCAACTGAATCCAATTTTAATTTCGGCCGACATTCAAATTTGGCTCCAATTTACTACTTCCTTTCGTCCAAGAAAATTATGATCAAATTTTCATTTTAATTCATTCATAAAATTATTATTTTTTTCATTTTAAAAAATGACTTTACACACTTTTTACTTTCATAAGCTCACTCTTTTTCAATATTTACTTTATTACTCTTTTCAAAACATTTACCTACTTTTCAATAAAAAAAATGAGTGATATAATAATCTATCCTACTAGGAGTGGTTAGGCATACTGAAAAATCGGTAATACCGTACTTATCGTGGCAGAAAATAATGGATTTAAGGTATACCGTGATTTTTGGTAAGATAAAGTTATTAGTATTTTAGATACCAAGATATACCGATGTATACCGTACTGTGGTGTATGTCGGAAAAATAAAAATATATTGTACTATTGTAGTAAAAATATATAACGGTTTATATCAAAACACAAAATGGATTGATTAATATAATCGAATGACGTATAGTTCTATATTATTATTATTAGTATAAAAGAAAGAGTCAATATATAAACCAAAGCTTTCACATGCTCGGCAACTTAATTTGTTTAAAAAATTCTCAGCGCAGGAGATCAAAACTGTTTTGTTTAGTATGGATTCTCACAAAGCTCCAGGGATTGATGGATTTAATATGCATTTTTATAAACAAGCATAGGATGTGATTGGTGGAGATGTGATTAAGGCAGTCCAAGAGTTTCATCGGACAAGTTTTC